>JANIHZ010000005.1:15001421-15016424 GCA_027478365.1 Erythroxylum rufum
ATGTAATCCGGTGAAATCATCAATGATGGTTCACTCATTGAGTTGCAAAACTCATCAAAAATTGCAATGTGACTTTTTAGGTTCTAAGGAATTATTCAGCTAGGCTAAATGGAGTATAGCCACTAAAGTCTGATATGGATTAGGGGTCAGGATTAGTTTGCACCTGCATATGTCTTCAGTGATTTTATTTTTGAATTATGTTTAGCAAAAATTGTACAAAGTATGTGTAAACGATTTGGTACTGAAATGACTTTATGATTGCCAGCGTTTTCTATCTGAAATGGGCCCAAATTATTGTTGGATACTAATGTTTGTAACAATTGTAACTTGTAAATGGAAATGTTTTTAAATGACATGGCCCCGATTTGATTAGTTTGTAACAATTGTAACTTGTAAATGGAAATGTTTTTAAATGACATGGCCCCGATTTGATTAGTGATTTCCGCTTACTTGTACCTTCTTTTAAGTAAATAAAAGTTTTATAATGAATTTTGACTGAATGATCATTTTAGCATGCCACCCTTGCGGGGTACGTACTCGAATATCACCATAGATGTCGGGTACGTGTCTTGTGAGAGTGAGGTGCTACAGCTTTAGTCCAATATCAACATAGTTACACGGCTCCAAAAATACTAAACTCGTAGCGTAGCTTTTCCTCGCGAATAAAACAACCACTCAAATAAATACACAGAAAATTCTCAACAGTTTTCCCTCTTTTAGTACCTACCTCCCTAAGAAGCCCACTGCTTTCCTCAACATGAATAAGCACATAAAAGCAGTTCACACTTCACACAACTGATTAGGACTACATAAACCAGAAAGCTCCAAACTTTCCTCTAGTAAACACACCCAAATAGCAAATTACCACATCGCGACCAGCAAGTGTAACCTTCTCCTTCTCAAGCATTAAGGTCTCAAAGGTAAACAAATGGAAAATAGAGAAACATAAAAGATAACAGAAAAAGGGCATTAAACCAATGAAAACTTCAAAACCTAGAAGGATCCGAACCCTAAAGGATCCCAAAAAATGAAGCTTTCATGATAAAATAGCAATAGAAGACAAAAGATACTATTCCACTACAGAGAAAGTAAGAAAACACGACAAAAATATAAACAAGACACTTCTGAAAAGAGCAAGAGGAGGTACCCGAGGAAATCAAAAACAAATGTGTCAGCCATAATCCATAACAAAGAAAAGTTACAAATAAAACGCATCTCAAAAATCTGAACAAGTCACGTGATACAACCTACAAAAATTTGCAACATATAGAGTTATAGTTTAACACAATCAGCTAGTAAAGATTATCGAAAATCATCCTAGGAATCTCAACCACCAAGTATCCAAAACCTATCGTTTTTCCTTTTAAAAACAACAACGCTCAGCCCATTAACACGTGGCCAGCCATATTACAGATGCAAACAATATAGTCAAATCTCCAAGACTATGATAGCTATTATCCCAAAATAAGATTATATTGAATCTCGTCTTGATCATATCTGGAAGAGTCCCACTTAAAGCCGACTAAGTCCATTTAACAAATAATGTCCAGAAGTAAATAATAAGATATATTATAACATATATCTTAACATACACAATAACATTCTCTATTTCCATTTTCACCCTTTAAATAACAAAATTACTTGTATGCAAGTAATAATCTACACAAAATAACATAAGCATTACTTATGTTGTAACAACTATCTAACTTTTGAGCTTCAAATGCTTACAAATAATCAGTATTACCATTGGAACTTCGACTAGCGTGAATTCTAAAACCAACTAGTGTCTCACTCATTTGAATGTGAAAACATCTCGATTAACAACTCACCTTTTTTAACTCAGAGGAAGATGTAGACAATGGAAAGAGATAATGGAAGATGCTCGAAAGCTTGCAAAGTCGAGTAGTGGTACTAAATCAGTAAATGTTAAGAGACAGACAACAAGCTTGAAAACATAGGTCTCGGGGAGAAAATAAAGGAGGGAGGGACGGTGGTTTTACTTGCTAAAATACCAAAACACCCTTACTAGTGTTGCTTTTATTTAAACCACATCAAATGAGCGAAACATAAACCTCAAACTCCATTTGCTAGTGATACGAGGGTTGAACAAGAAAATTTTAACAAGTTTAAGAGTAAATTGGCAAAAATAAAAGTTTAGAGACCAATATGAACTTAACGTCAAAGTTGAGAGACCAATTTAAACTTTTTGTCAAAATAAAATTAGGTTCTAGTCAATTATGATTCCAAGTATTTAAAATTAACATTATATCTACCTAATTGTAAAATATTATTTAACATTATTTATATTGACATATATCTTTTATTTCCAACTTAATCTTGTCTATCCTAACAAATAACTTTAGATTGTACATTTATAAATAACATTGAGAGTATCATACTGAAGTTAGCATTGATTTTAGTTTTATACGTTGTCGATACTGATTAATACTAAACATCATTTTGGAAATTTTTCTAAAATTATAAATAACTATTTAATTAATCAAAATGTATTAAATTGCAAATTGCAGAACCAGCCCGGAAGAGATACCGCAGAGATATTTCTTCAATTAATCAAATCGTATTAATTGAATATTATTAATGGATGTCTAACATATATTTTGTCGACATGTCAATTATGGATTCTCTTTGATGGCTATAAGATGGAAATGATGAGTTGATATACAATCATAGCCTTCATTTCTTAAGTAATGAATAGAAGAAAGTAAAGCATGGGGTCTGGGAAGTATAACAAGAAAGACAATCAATAAATAGACTACTCTGCAGTGACAACCGTGAGTTTATGCTTGGTTGGGGACCTGGGCCATGGATTATGACATCGTCCTCTGTAGTTCCTGGTCAAAACTCAAAACTCCAAAATGTAACTTTGAAGGAACAAGTGTATACAGATTATATGAACATGCGAAAACAGGAATTACCAGGAAAGAGCAAAAAGCAATTATAAACTGAGGACGCATCACCCAATGAATATCCTATGTCAGACTGCCAATAATAATATCACTCCAGCGCATCAGTTTCCTTATGTTGACATTTTCAACATAAAAAAGTTTGATTCTACTTAAAATTAACCAAATTAGAGAAGTAAACTATCCATCGAAGTGGACCAGTTACCAAACCAAACCCCTTTCTACTTAAGATTGGCCGTTTGAAGCAAAGGCAAAATTGCAAACGAGTTAATGTGGAAAATCTCTTTTACTTTCCATTTTCTTCTCTGCTTTTTGTTAATTTTTCCTTCTTCATTACCAGTAAGCCTTGTACTTTTAATACACCAATAATCAGGGAAATGTCAATTTTCAGAGTGTTGAGTATATATTTGTAATAAATTAGTATTATTAGTAAAGTGTTTTTGGCATATCCTTGGTTATATATATTGATATATTGGCAGGCATACCCAATTTGAGGGGGGAAAAAAAAGGCAAGAAAAGGACCATAACGACGACTCAGTGACAAATTGCTAAAAGCACGCCGGGGAAAATGCAGATCTTTCATACTCAAACATTCTCACCACCAACTCAGGCGCCATCGATTCAAGTAAATAATTTGCGGAAAAGACCCCCCTCTTGCAGAGCAGGACGCAAAGCTCTAGGCAAAACCTTTGCTGAACCCCTTTATTTACCATGCTATTAGTATATACAGTACCCTTAACCACAGTCACACGTACTTTTGACCTGCGGAGGAGGAAACTCCAGTTCTTGCTTTGATGACAAAAAGGTGGGGGATCTCTTTGCTCTCATAATATATCATACTAAACTTCAATTTTACACCATCATCCATGCCATCATGAAGAATACAAGCTATCCCAGACGGAGAATACAAAATTTACATGCAAAAAGTTTTCAAGGAGTTTCATTTCCATATCTGGATGTTATTTTCATAAATGCAAAACTTTGAAGAAAATGTCTAGTACAACAAATGCCTAAATTACAGCACGCCATATTAGCTGTGGTACATAAAGGCCAAAAGAATAGAAGATAAATATTATAAAAAATTCAATAACAAAAAACCCATTTATATGTAACTACATTGGCTACAAAAAGCCCATTACTCTCTTTAGAAAAGGACTTCTCTCAAACCCCACCTAGTATTTTTACTTTGGGAGTTTCAAGGAAGCAGAAGATATATTGAAACCTCTTATTGAAATTTCTGTTTAGAAAGACGAGGAACTTACATGTCATTATCAACATGAACAGCTAAAAGCAGTATTGCCAAAGCACTTGGCTTTATTGACGATCTTCCTAACTCCTGTCTCACCAAGAGAGAATCTTGTACTAGGAGATAAGAGGATTCGGTCCATCACATTGATCTTAGGGGCTTCCAGAATTGCCTTGGGGAGTGATAGCGCCCATTGCATACCCCAAATTGACAGTGGTCTCATGTATATAAGGGACCGGAAGTGGCCATCAATGGTCCATGCCTCTGGAGTCTGAAACCAGTATCTGTACTTGCATAAAAGCAAAGATTCAGTAACAGTTGCTCCATCAAAGAAACAAAATCCCAGAGAGAAATACTGTATCAATTTATGCAAACACAGACATTAAGAACATGCATATATGCATATTCTGCCTATGTATATGGAACAGAAAATACAAGAGAATTTTGCCATCAAACAGCAGTTCATGAGGCAGATCTTTACGTATGCAGTTGTCGCTGATGCATAACTTGGAATTTTACCTTACAATGATATCAAGAAATTCCCAAACACACCCTCTTCCCCAACAAAAAGTTAAAATGCATTTGTTATACGAGAAAAAGATACATAGAAACTCTCTCAGCAGTGAAAAGAAATCCCTGCTAATTTTCACCTTAGCTCCGCTGCAAGTATGAAAGAGGAAACGGAAAAAATAAAGCATATGTATCACACATTCAATTGATCTGATAATGAACACGAAGACTGCCTTCTTAAGCATTTCAAACATGATTTTCAAGCAACAACCAAAAGGGGAGTGAAATAGCAAGAACTAGTGTCATTATTTGAATAGATCCAAAAAATATTTTAAAAAAAACATAAGATGAAGTTCATCAGAATTAATGAGGCAAGGAGAAATGCACTAAGCAGAACTATATGAGCCCACAGTAGAAACATTTACGGACTGGATTTACAGATTGGATTTGTTGCAACTAACTTACCCATAGCCCTCTTCTGACCAGCCTGCAGTGAAAATACCTTCAGCAGTTGTGAAGGCTTGATCCTCCATCCCAGCAAGTATCATGGTAGCGGCTACACCATACGTGACACCAGTCCAAATCTCACGTGATTGCATGCAAGTTTCATCAACCTTTCCATCGGGATGCATACCATTCACAGCACCAATCCTGCCTCCACGTACTTTCATAATATTGAAATCATAAATCTTTTGGAGAGAACTTTTAATTTTGAAATCATCAAAAAGTGGAAGCAAGCCTGAAGATGCTGTATACCACTGTCCTGCCAGTTGATCTGCCTGTATAGATTTACTATTACTACTTGACCCACTATCGTAGTTGAAATATGAACCATTCCACAGTTTTTCTTCAAATGCTGATTTAGCCTGCACAAATTTGTTTTTGCACAGTTCAGCAAAGAACTTGTCACCTACTTGATAGGCCATTGCAGCGGCAGCTTGGAGTGCTGCAAGCCATAAGCAACCACAGTAAGCACTTATACCATGAACTGTCCAAGTGTCGTATGTTTGATCTGGGAACCCATCATTTTCAATAAGACCATCATCATCCCTGTCAAACTGTTCCATGTACTCCATGGCAGTTCGAACTGCAGGCCAAACATCAATCCCAAATGACATATCCCCTGTTGCGGCAAAGTCTCTATACACTTGAAGCACAAATTTTGTATTCAGATCCTTCCACTTGCTGGTATCATGTATATTATATGCATTCATTTCATACCATGGATCATGTGTCCCAAGGTCATGAGGTACAGCACCTCTAACCTTGCGTATTCCCACATCACCCTCAGCAAGAAACTTCACTTTTCTTCCATCCATTGATAACACAGCTTTGGCAAAATCACGCTGAATAGTGAGTTCAATTTTGGGAAATAACTCAAGAAGCGCAAAAGAAGCATAAAAATGCACGTCATAGGTGCACCACATGATATATTCTACCCCTTCTAAGTACAGAAACCTACCAACGTCATCATTCTTATTAAGGGCCTCTATCATGTCAAGAGAATGATGAGGCTGGCTAGGATTTCTATTTTCCCAAGGTGATGCTGATTCATCTTTCCATGAGTACGATTTATGAAATTCTTCATCATAATCCATTAGGCTACCATTAGCAGAACCATAACCATCACTATCATACTTAGTTCCCTCCCCACTGCAGCTTACGTGTGCCTCAACTACTTTAACATCTGTGGCTTCCCCCTTCTTTGACTCATGGAAACCATGTCTTACATCCGTCTCTGGCAAGGAAGTGTCTGCACAGAACAAGTATAAAACCTTTATGCTATGGCTATTTCATTTAATGAACCATTAACAACTCGGAAATTCAATGACAAGAGAATAACTTATGAATGAGTGGTTAAGATAAGTTCCGAGTATGTATGATAAAATCATGCAGAATCTCATTTTGGCAATTGAAGTACGAAAATGATAAGAGGTGGTAGATAAAAATAGATACGTACCTATCCAAACTGTTCCACCAGCAACCAAGAAATAGAGTTCATTAAACAATGTGAACTTGTACCTGCAATATCAATCATGATACTAGACAAATAAATTGAAGAAAACATGAAATTATAAAAGCTAATGACACATAGCATTACAAAGAGTACAGTTAGAAGTTGATCCTAGTGTCCTAGTGTTATTGGAAATATGCCCATAACTGGTTTTTCTGAGTCTATAAAATGTAAATAATAAAGTGAAACCCTTCCACATAAGATTCTAGGGAGATGTTCAAATGAGAAATTATTCAGGAAAACTTCATTGTTGAAGTCTATCAGAACATTATACATAAATGCTCAAATGTTTAAATAGCAAAAGTAATTTTAACTTATTGTACTCTATATGAGCTTGGATAGAGCAATGTGTAAGTGTCTAACCCCTTAATCCTCATATTAAGATTGTAACTCAAGCAGCAACCAAAGTTGTCACCTAAAATGGCCTAAGCTGAGACGCTTTTGTGATTTAAAGCATTAAAAGGAAAAGGTTTCTAAGGAACTATGGATGTGAAACTAGATATATATCAAATAACCTTGTCATTGAATAATAATACTCACCACTCAGGCAGCCTTTCATCCTTGAGGATAGGACTTTGCCATCTCTCAATCTCATCCTCCCACCGTTTATAATCTGATTTAGACAAAAAGTAGAAAGGCATATACATTGAGCAACCTTGAAGAACAAAATTTCTGCAAGGAGTTTCAAACTAACAAATCTACTAATGGAGCTTAAACCATTTAAAAAAAATAAAGATGCATACTTTTTAGGGCATCATGCACCAAGTTTTGAGCGGCTTTTTCCGAGGTGCCATAAAATTTTGTGTATCTCCTGCAATGAACTAAGTGTTTTAGGAAACAAACTCAACAACACAGAACTATCCAACCAATACAGTACAATTTGTTTTCACCCATTATTATCCAACACAGTGCTTTATGCTATTCAAGTATATAGGTCTTGCAAAGAATAATGGAGAAAAGCCAACACCGAGGATAGCATATACTGCTCTCACAGTTTAACAACATAAGATGAAGATTGCAACTAGCTTCAAGAAAAAAAATTGTCATCATTAAATGGACAGTCCAAATAATGAACAACTATAGAAAATTTAGCACAATCTACTGGTCAATCCAATTAGTTAAATCAAAATGATATAAGCCAGTGTTTCTCCAATCATATCTTCACTTTGAGCATGAACAGATTAACAGAAAGTAAGGTCTCTGACAAATTTACCTATAGTATGAACTTCCCTTAAGAAATCTTATTTTTGGAGATGACCAAGCAAGTGCAAATGCGACTGTGCACTTTCCATGAGGTTCCACCCATGCAGAAGCTGAAACTGCAGCACAAATTGTGTCTCCAGGAGATGAAGGCATGCTAGGTCCACAATTGAAATTCTCACGATCAAATTGCCCATTCTTGGGATGAATGAAACAAGTAAACAAATACTTTGTCAAGACAAATTAAATTCAGAAAGTTATTAAAAGACCTTGAAGCACACGCAATTAGATGCATGAAACTTGAGATTAACACTTTTGCATAGAAAGATTAACAATGCAGTCCTCATCGGACAAGTAGTCTATTCTAAGAAAATTGTTAAGCCAAACCTGTCAGGTGAAACTAGCAGACAAAGCTAGGAACTGTTACCTGTGCCATTTTACCCCACACATCCCTTGCTGTAATACAGCTTCCTCCAGACAGGCCAAAGCAAGGCAGAACAGTCACATTTACATTCTGAGTTTCACATGCAGCAACTGCAAAAGTAACTGGGGGATTACCCTTCGCAGTCCTGCAGCAATGTCACCATAAATAGAAATACTTGAAATGCAATGACAGGAAGAAATGGCCACAATTCAAAGGCAAAATATAAAAAAGACTTCTCGTTATTTGAATGCACTAGTCTGTATTAAGAATTTTACATGATTTATTAAAACCATAACATAGAGAAATGGTAAAGTGAAAGGTTCAACTCGTTTTGTTATCAATGTTGTATCAATTTGACTGGAGTAACAAACAGAGGAAAAGATTTAATCTTATAATATAGTCTCAAATCAGGTTAGTAATTTATAGAATTTCAACCACTGAACAAATATCCACAATTTAACAGCAACAAAAAATGAATCAAATGAAAAGGCACTTTATGTTACATTTTCAGATATGCTACAATGCATTTTACAGGTTTTATGGCTCATTTTAACTTCACGGAGTGGAACCTGTAAATTGAAAAGTTGAACTTATGCTCTGTTACCAATGTTGGATCAAACTGGAGTAACAGAACCGTGGGAGAGAGGTCAATGGCTAAATGGTCCAAAACACATTCATCCATGGTAAAATCAGGTTAGCAATCTAAATACATTTGAATTTACTAGAAAAGAATTATGACCAAATCACATTCTTATACTGTGGAGAAGTATCCATACCAGAATTGCAAACCAAACTTTAATCATGATAAGTATTAAAAAAGTTGTGAAAACAATATATTTCTCCGGAGAATTCTAATACTAAGAAAAAGTGAAAAGTGAAAAGTATATCATAGATCATGCCATTCGCAAATTCAATACACATTTCTTATAAGCCAAGTGATGGCTCATGAAATAAAGAAAGAATAAAATTTATAGGACGGTTCTTACACAGAGAGTTGAACTTTTGATGTCTACTAAGGATAAGGGTAAGGAAAATGAGGGCAAAATAGCTGCTAAGATATCTCCCTTAACATTGGATTGAGGTTACTACTAACTGTTTGGATCCCTAATTATAGTCCTGACCATCCAAAGATTGGGAGAAACATTTATAATAAAGGGACCATAACTTAATGTCCTAAGATTCTTGTGTTGAAGATGGAGTCCCTCTTTATATAAACATTCTGAAACCTAATCCACTACTACACGAAATTGTAGATAAACCTCCTCCAAATCCGAAATTTGTCATAGTAAACATTGAGACTGGTATGAAAATATCCACTTATCGATGTTGGGTCTTAATACCCTTTATATCTCTACGGTAAATTTGTAAATTTAACTTATTCAATAGGGGACTAATCTAGTCAAGGACTATTACAACTACTAATCATTATCTCATAAGAGTTCTCTATAGCACTATCCCATAAGGCACCGCTTCATCTAATCCTGTTTCCATAGATAATAGACCCTAAATCACCTAACAGCTTACAACTAACCATGTCAGGGAATCCTAACCTAAAACACTGAATTTCTAAATCTCGTGTTATCATTTCCGAGAGAAAGCAAGGAATGGCACTAGTTTATATGTAAAAATTAAAAATCCTATTTTCCATTCGATCTTGGCTTTTCCCAATCTTCTAGACAACTATTTAAAGTGATAAAAACTAAATAAAATTGCAACCTAGTGGATAAAATCCTGCATTGGCTAACTTTTCCACTTCTTTGGGCCCTTTTCATTAATGTTCTAGGGAAGTGTAAACACTTTGCTTCACTCAAAACGGTGAAATGACCAAGAGAAATCTGCAAACCAACCGTCATATAGAGCTATTAAGGTTTGGTGACTTGCTTGTGATGTAGAAGTACACCGCAAACTCCATCGTCGCCTCTGTTAGAAAGCACAGACAACAGCATCAGACCAAAATTCAAACATAAGAACCCAAACAAGTAACAAAGAACAACACAGGAAATGTACTAACATGAATGGCTCATTGACATGATCTCCTGATAAAGATGAAATCCCTCCAACAGAATTCTGCATCCATCAGATAGCAACAAACTGCATTTAAGAACCTAGAATGCCTCTTCCAACAGTGAGTAGAATGCAAAAGAAATTTGACGAAACAAGAACTTACCGCCCATGTAAAAAGAAGGCTAACTTTTGCTCTTTCCTTTCCAGTGTTCACTAACTACAGTAGAAACATAATCATCTGGTCACAAAACTGAATTAAGATACAAAGGTTCATATATTCTATGCTTTCAAACTAAATGTATCCTCGGTCTAGTTTCATCAATCATAGAATAGGGGAAATACAGATCTTGAGGCCATGGTTAAAATATACCAAGAGTAAGTAGCCTTTAGAAAAGAATTCTAACATGCTTTCCAAGATGGTGATGTCAAATGGGCAACTTTTTTATACAATCCCAAAAGATAAAGACACAAAATCCTACATAGATGCCAAACCTCTGTAGTTTATAGGTCTACCAAGATCTAAGTTTGTACATCACTATCTATAGCCAAGTGTAATACCATAAAGAAACGTTAAAAGAAAGAAAAAATGCATTATATTTTCTATGCAGAACTAAATAACCGATTACCACATATTTAAATACCACATAATCCTAACTTAGTTGAAAGGAGATATAAAACCTAGCACTAGTAATGTTCAAGCTGCTTGAGTATGCCCTTGAACCAATAAGGACACCATAATTAATGAAAATAACTTTTCTACAGGTTAGAGCCTATGGTTGTCTGGAAACGAAAGAGTATGCTTGCTCTAACCTGGCTGCTTATCAAACAATGAATGTACAATCAGAATTATGACTTGGTTGTGCGGAATGACTAGGAATGTCCCACTATAATGTCCCATGGAGCACATGATGAAAAGTATAAGCTAGGGTTTAATTAACAAACAAGTTTGAAATATTTCCTCTTACAAGGAACAACAACAAAGCTAATTGGTATTTTTCTACTGGTTCAAAAAATGAAAATTTCATAACTCTGAACTAACTGTTACAATTTATAGATCAGACTATCAGCTTAAAACATCACTTATGACGAGTTTGCAGATGTATAACTTTATCATCAGTCTACCCACACCGTGAACTTCAACAACCTAGGTTGAGAAATCGTAACAGACAAGTCCAAAGTAATGGCAAATTTTTTTTGAAGAAACTAATTCAACCAGCAAGTGACCTGAAATTAAATACTCAAATTTGTTAATAAATTCATTTGACTTGATCATTGATTTGAGATAGCATACTGTGTAAACAAAAACTGCAGTAGGAAGACTGCTGTCTCTATAGTTATGTGGTATGAATGGTGATATTTGTCGGCAAGAGATCTTCAATTCTGGGTCTGGTTCACCTGTAAGATAAAAAGATCAACTTGAAAAAAGGGATAGAAGAAGAACACATGATTTTTGACACAAAAGAAAGTGATCTACAGAATGCTACCGTCATATACTGTCCATGCCCGAGGAAACAAAGCATGATATGTGGAATGCTGGCCACTCAAGTTCCAGCCCCATGATGATATACCATTATCAGTAGCTTTCCTGTGTGATAATACCAATTTATCAGTATTAGTATGGGTAAAAACCAAAGGTCCACAATTATGCCATTGTTTGGATGCTTTAATTCTTTCGAATACATGGGACCAGTGTTACACAGACTTTTTATCTTACCCTAACCCCTCATGCTGACCAGGAGCCAGCACTGAAGCATAGCTTTTATTCCCCCCATCTCGAGATATAAAAATCTGCAGTACAACAATAAAATTAACTAGATCACAGAAGTGATTTCATGGTTCACATTTAATCCAAATTCATTCTAAAACAGTGGACCATAAAAAGTCTGTATCTTAAATAGATGACTTCATTCTCATAATTATCAGTATTTCCAATTCATCAATTAATAAATAAGGAAAATTATGACCAGGAGACAAATTACAGATGCAAAGTTACCTCTCTATGCGTCAGCAAGTTAATATGTACTACTAGTATGCAACCACATGTGATGGCTGTCGATTTATATTGAGAATCACATTCAAATGTAATGATGCAATCGATTCAGAAGTTAAAGCCCTTTCGAATTATTTAAATACTAACTATATAGTATTTGCAGACATGAGTCCTGAGGTTCTGTAACTTTGGAGACAAAAACAACCTTTGATTAACTAAAGTGTCCAAGAGCTCACCTTTAAAGCTAATCCTGAGTAGAAATCACCAATTAAATTAAACCATGCATGACCAGCCACTCACCAATCAGTTTACCTTCATATAGTCAAAATTACACAATCTTCCTAAAAGGATTACGCGGACAACTAAAACAGAAACACTATGGTTCACCTGAACTACAAAATCAAGGTCCAGATAGGGAGGGGAAAAAAAAAACTCGCTGACAGAACAAACAGCTAAAGACATGTTAGCAAATCGAAAACATATAGCAGTGGAAAATAGATGGAAGTTCAAAGCTTTACAGAGAACTGATTGGCCATGACAGGTGAAGCCTCATGGGTTCCAGGTACAATCTGCCACTGTCTAAATTCGCCTCTGAAGCCTCTGGATATGCTCCCACTTCTGCAACAGAAAGTAATTTTCACAAAACTAGACAACGAAATTAGAGCAAATCATATCAAGAGTAGAAATAGAAAATTTCTAACCACATACCCCATTCCTCCAAGTGGAACACCCTGAGATGCAGACGGCTTGCAACTTTCACGAGTAAAGGGATCAATAGGTGCTTTCTGAAAAAAACATGGGAGATGCAACTTTAGCAATGGAGCTAACTCAGCTACCAAAGAAAATACAAACAAATTCTGCATTAACAAAATGGAAAATTTCACCCTTCCATATGATGCCTCCTCCCTGACATAGGACCAAAGTCGGATACCGAGTCGAACCTAATATTCCCGTAACAATGAGTGAGACTAGCATTATACAGGACATATCCATCTCTTAAATTGATCCACATAACTCACCATCTTTATTGCTTCCTTGAATGTAACACTAAATTCTTTCAGAATATTCGCATGGCTATTTAACCTCCTTCTCCAAGCATGTTGGGGTGGAGCAGCACTATCAGAATCCAACTACATCATTAAGAAAAAGGAATAGTCAAGAATCCAACTTAAACTGAATATCCTGACTAAATTCAAAAAATACGGTAGACAAGCAAGCATCTTCTAGTAACTAATGAAATATGTATCGGATGCAACAAAGAGCACCACTATGCTCATACTTTGCGATAATGACTGATTGAATCTGCAAGTATCCATCCAAGCTAATGCTTCATACCCAATCAGTAGACTGACAAATCTGTTTACAAATTTAAGCAGACCTCAGACAACTCCTTCGAGCTATCATTTGAAAATATGCTAAAAATGATCAAAAGGAACTAATCAACTAAGCATGATCCACGAAATTTCCCGTAAATTAAACAGAATCAAAAGGAAGAAGAATTACCAGCTGCAAGGTGGCTCTGCTTACATAGTCTTCAGGAGGCCACGAATGTTTTCTACAGTGAAACAAATTGCTGCTCACCATTTTGCCTCCACTGGTTCCTTTCTTTTGGAGTCCAAAAGCTTTGAAAATGTGAAGTTTTTAGAGGTGGGACCTTTGCTTCTAAGATCTTACGGGTCACTCTTTTATCTTCCCAATCTCACTATCATTAAACGCGATCCTTAACGACGAAGAGATGGCAGTCAGAATGAGTAATATAGAATCGGTGATTGCGCAAAAACAATAAACGACAAGAGATGGGCCTGACTTGAAAGAAGGGGGAGTACGCAGGAGTTGCGAGCAGAGGATCAACCGTCGTCTATCTGGGAGATCGCCAGGCGAAGTGGTGGCGTTAGTGGAACCTTAAGCTCTGCTACTTTTCTCCCTCTAGAAACAAATGTGTTGATTAACTAGAGGTTTGAAAAATAAATAGACGGGGAATTATTATTATTATTATTATTATTATTATTATTATAAGTGTAGAATTAAGAATGTCATTTACTTCTAAGCTAACTAATTAAATATTTACTGATAGAAAGAGGTTGACTCCAATTCCAAAATATAGGTTGGCGTAAAAAAAAATTTTATGAAAAGGGGAAGCAGCTAGTACAAACTACCTAACAAAATAGGAAAATTAGACTCCCGATAAATCCTCTATAAGAATCGTGTAGCACTTAATAGGTGTGGTAGTAAAATAAGTAACAGCAGCAGTCAGCTGCCTGGCATAATTAGCAAGTCGATCAATATATCTGTTGTTTTCTCGATATGCATGCCGATGAACAATAGTTCAATTTCTAGTAAGCAATAGATGAATGCTTCGAACGATGAGATCGAGAGTCCTGAATCGACGGTATGAAGAAGAGGGGACATCGAACACCGCCTTAGAACCTGGTTAACTCATGCTGAGTTTCCTCAGTTCGTGGCCGAGCACTGGCCCCCTACCGACACGGACTTCACTCGCGAACTCCAAACGTTTGCGACGCGACTCCATTGGTGGAACCTCTCAACTTTTGGCAATATTTTTCATCGAAAAAAGCATCTCATGGCTCTGCTTGCCGGAATTCAAAACCTCCTAGATCATTCCTCTTCTGATTCCCTTCGCGACCTTGAGTTCCACCTCCGCCAGGATTTGGAACAGGTCCTTCTTCAAGA
>JANIHZ010000005.1:15020401-15032680 GCA_027478365.1 Erythroxylum rufum
ATATATTCTATGTTTTTTATTAAACTTATAAACTTAATTTTATATAATTAAATATTTAAAATCTAAATTCCTATAAGAATATTAAACAAAATACTAAGATATATAATATTCATATCCTTATAATTTTTAAGTCATGTCCTTATAAGTCATTTTATACATAAACAGCTAATATTAAACAGCTAATTTTACCAAACATCAAATGACAAACAGCTAATGCAATCCACTGGTCAAACCAGCTGATAGAATCAGCTATTAGCTAACAGCTGATAGAATCAGCTAACAGCTAATTCAATCAGCTGTTTGCCAAACAGGGCCACTGTGTGCTTGTAGCTTGTGTCCTATCCATACAAGCCTTCTGTCCATTGAAACACGAAATCTGGTTAGATAGTTAGATTAGACCGCCTGACTCTAGACTTTGGGTCCAATTATACTACGTACTTTGAATTTCTGATTCATCTCGTCTCTGTGTCCTCTCATGAATTTAAGGTTGTAGATCAAACTATTCAACACACAATTTTTATTACTATTGTGAAGTCATTATATGCTTTTAAGAAAAACCAGTAGTGACCCTGAATACGTTAATGAAACATGATAGATAGTTGGACCTTTCAACTTATTTATTTACATAAAGCTTCACTATGTTCCTTCCATGTATTAGAAGTTAGAACCCATTTGTTGAAAGTTCTTACCAACCAGTCAGCTCCAGTCAAACTTGAAATTGTATGTGACCTATTAAATTCAGATTTATTCCTTGTAATGGTAACACTTGAGAATTTACAAATTAGAACTATTAGATAATTGGAATCTCCATTATACTAAAATTCCAGCTCATCAATGTCATCATGTGCAGCTGTTAGCATTTTTTTTTCATGTATTAAAATAAAAATTACATTGTACATTGTAAATCGTACATGCTTCTTTTAATAATTTTTATAATACTTCTGATCTCCTACATTTGATAGAGTTGGTGTTTTAGCAACTTCGATTTAGTTTTTTTTCGTACATCTTTGTTGCTTAGTAACTAATGAATCACATGACATGGGATGAGTTTTATATCCAACTAGCAACTAACAAATGAATGACATGACATGGGATGAGTTTTATATCCAACTGTACTTAGGAAAAGAATAAAACGAGGTTTGTAGCTAGATTTTGTATCAACACCTTATACTTGAAAGGTTTAAAAGTAATATCGTCTAAGCATACATGTGATTGGTTCATACAGGCTGCAGTATTAGCTTAATAAAAACTAAATATAACTTAATCATCATCATCATCACTATCATCACACCCAGTTTGAAGTTCCGCAATAAAACGAAGTCCGGGAAGGTATGATAGTACGCAACCTTACCTCTACATAATAGAAAGGATGTTTCCGGTAGACCCACATACAGATGTGACAATAAAAGCGTGATACAGGTTAAAGAGTAAATAAGTAAAACTGTCACGTTAAATAATTATATAAATAAAATTACAATAAATTTATAAATAAATAAAAAAAATATAACCAAAGAATATACTTGATGGTGTCCAGATCTGATAGTACCTGATAAGCTGCAAAGACTTGCGGTCATCACTACCAGATACAAGCGTTGAGGGTTCTCTACGAGAAAAATCAACACACCATGCTCGTTTCTCATGTTCTTCATATTCCACCACACTCTGCCTATTTGTTACATACCAAACTGTAACTATTCCTTCATAACCGTTGCTAGCTATATGATTCTTAGCAAACTTGTTCCAACTCAAGCAGCTAAGTTTAGAACGTGTTGACATTTCTACAACTGGGTAGTGCATGTCTACTGGTTCATTTACTACTGATGAGAAGTCAAAAATACAATTATCAACTGCTTATACAAATACAATTACTTTTTGTTTTAATGTTGCTCTTTTAAATACTGCTTAAAGGAGTTATCCTTCAATTTAGACGTACTTATTTACTTATGTTCTATACTACGTGCAAAGATACAGAAATTTTAAACTCCAAGCAAGTCCATATCCAAAGTGGCCAAAACTGTGATGCCTGATTCTTGGGGAAAATAAAAAATCTTTCAATGCCCGGTTACACAAGCTTCGAATGAAATCAAAATGGTGTACCTACTTCAGTTCGACGGGCGAAAAAAAGCTCAGTACTTACACACATCAATCCAACTACCTCAATCACTATTTGGTACAAAGAACAATTTATGGTTCCTAAGAATGAACACCAAAATTTTCAATTATATAACATGAAGACAAACCACAATAACTAACGGCTGAACCATAGGAACTTGTCTCTCTGCACAGGCTACTTGCTTATGTAACTTTTTGTACTTACAGATGACGAGAACTCCACACTTATCAATGCTCTACAAAATTTTAAACAAATGTACAAGGCAGAACAATTGCACCTTCCGTGAAGATGGTAAGGTACATTTTCCTCGTGGTCTGTTAACATGGTAGAGAAGCTGAGATTTGCAGTTTCATACTCAGGTGTTGGTATCTTTAGGATCAAGAACTAGGTTCATGGGCCCAAAATGCGTCAGGATCTGGACAAAACAGAGAGAAGTCTCGAATCTCGAGATTGGCAATGTGCCAATTAATAAATCGGCCTTGTATGAACTTGAGTAGCAGCAGAACTGTTGGTAATAGCCACCATTCGGCATCCTCTCTGAGTAGAAACAATTCAAAAGTCTGAACATGTGAATACGAACTACAATTTCGCACAAACAAAAATCGGATCGAGAGTACCAGTCAGCTTCTTTCAAACAGTTGTTTCAGTATATTCGTAACTTGGGAGCAATACTGGAACTTATCATTAATTGGATGAATTAAGTTGAGCTTGATTATCAGAAGAAAAGAGAGTGATGGATGCTCATTTTACACATAAAGAAGCTACTTGCAGTGTGTAGAAAGTGGTTTATGTCAGTATAAGAGAACAATAGAATAGAATGATTAATTTTGACCTTCTAATATACTGAGCGTTTCCCGTATCAGGTGGCTGGAAATAAGAAATTCCATAATGGACAGCCCCGCAAATAAAAGCCACAGCCTGAAAAAAGAAGTTAAAAATTACTTTTTCCGAAGTTTATGCAAGTATGATAGGTAAGAGCAATGTAGTTCAGCAACAAATGATAGCTAGGTGGCATTCAGGTTGAAGCTCATATAATCTTAAGGAGCTGCTCACTTGTGACAAGAAGTCGGTACCTTTAGCTGAAAACTTCTTAATTGCAAATTAACTTACAACATTAGATAGAGATGTAGCATTCCACAATGCATAAATACGAGCAAGCGAAGCTCTTCTAGGCTCTTTGCTATACAAGGCATGCAAGCCAGCTAGGAATGGAGACAGCAAAGATAAAGGAAGAACAAGCAGCACAGCGAGGAAAGCACCAATATAAATCCAATAGAACTGAAGCAATGTGAGAAGAGTGACAGCAAGATCTGACAAAAGGACGACAGTAATAAAAAGCTGAAGAGTTTCCTGAAATACAGAAATAGGCATTAGCTCGTCACAACCGTCACCACAAAAAAGAAGTGTCGAATGTTCTGTGGAAATACCTGACGACCAACAGGTCTTGTATTGATCAGTACAAGAGAAAGGGGAAAAAGAAAATCCTTCCTAAACTCCAGCGATTTCAAGGTAGCATCATTTATAAGACCACCATTAATTCCTCCATTCATCCGTTTACGAGATAAAGTTTGACTCATTCCTAGTCGATCTTGCTGCAACTGCTTAAAGCCTCTGTTCATATATAAGATATTTTTCCTGTAATACAAGCCAATTAAAGCCCAAAGATAATTTGATCCTGTTGTATGCAAAAGAACTAACTAATAAAGCATAAAGCAAACTCCAAAATCCTATGTTAATGACATGCTACCCTGCTACAAACTACCCCAATACGGAAAGTTTGCCTTCAAAATGACTCTGCCAAGGGCTGTGCAATTTAAGTCAATTTAATATAAAGAAGAAATAATGTCAGAATTGCAATAATTCAATTTCAATTTCAATTTCGAGTTCTTTCCTTTCCATATACAATACACTTTCTTCTATGATTTTCTCTAACAGCATGGTTAAATCAAAACAAAAATATTACACTGGTAAAAGAATCTTTCCGTTCAAAGTTTAAGATGAATGAAAATCAATTGAGAGTAGCCAATGTGATAAATGAGGTGTAATTGAATCGCTAGAAGTAGCTAATTGATGCAAAAGAGCTTAAAGTTTATAGAAAAAATAAAAGAGGAAAAATTAGTCAACACAAGCTTTAATTTGGTGGGATAGAGGATGGAAATTAAGTTGATTGCAAAGGCAACAAGCACTGAAATTTAAATTATGCTAGAATTCCTTATTGCATAGGAAGTAGTAGTAAGATAACTATATTATTCTAGTTTTAGATATGTTATCCTAGTTGTTTAGAACTTAAACTTACATAAATTTTTATTAGAATAGGATTTGAATTTGTTAAGACCCTTTCCTACTAGAATAAGGGTCTAAGAACTTCTCTAAATATGTACTCTGCCTTTCAATAATAAAATATCTTGAATTTTTTTCTATAAATTTGAGTTTTCAACTAGAAGGTGTGATACTTTCTTTAAGAGTGATTCTTAGATCTTAGGAGTGATTCCTAGTTTCCTATGCTCTGTTATTTGTATTCCTCTCCAAATTCCAGCAATTGTAACCTAAAATTCCAATAACCAAAAACCCTAAATTCTAGCCATATCAAACATAAATTCCAGTCATATCAAACTCTGAAATTCTAGCACAAATTTCCAGCAATCAAACCCTAAAAATTTAACTGTACCAAATCTGAAATTTCAGCAATCGCAGCCTAATGTCAGCCATATTTCTTAATTTTGTGAATTTTAGCTGTTAGTAAATACTTCTTCTGTTAGTCCTACATCACTTACATTCTTGTAACCATATATAGATAGCACAAGTCACAATCTAGCATAATGAATCACATAACTACCTGTGACTGTCAATGTTGCTTCTATCTAGCAAATCAGATGGGTACATACTGCACAGAGAAAATTCACCGGTCACTACCAAAATACCCAACTGATAATAGCCAGAAGGGGTAGCTTGGAACCATCCAAGCTCAATCTTAACCCCGTGGAAATCAAGTTGGGGATTTCCGTGACTACTAAGCCAATGAATGACGGGAAGCAGAGCAGAACGTACAGACCCATGCCTCACAGTCCTCAACTGAGAATTTAAACCAGCCACAAAGCGATTCCATACAGTTGCTGGGACATGCTGGGAAAAGAATCAATCCTTACTTGTCAGATGAATACCAAAATGAGTACAACAATGTTTGGTAGAAGTAATACCTGACCAAGTAGATTGGTCAACAACATGTCACTATGAAGGTTATATGGTGACATATAACTCCCATCTCCACCAAAGATTATGCACATGGGAAATCGTTTTTCTATTATAGTGACAATATCCAAACGCTTCTCATCACCACCAAGGAAAAAGTCAATGTAAGCAACCATCAAGTCAGGTGTTGCTCCAACCTACACTAATTGCAATTTGCAAGATGAAGATCCTTCTCAGTTAGCATTACCACCAATAAACAATACTCTGAATTTGATGGAAAAGAGAAAAATCAATTTCTTCAAGGCAATGGCATGATCTAACTACCATGAGATTTTCAATAGTCGAGTCACACATGAGTTTGAGACAAGATCAAAGGACAACAGATAGAAGTTTCAATTGTGAACATATATCAGGAAAACGAGCACTGTTAAACCAGCACAATAATGAGGGAGATTGGAGCAATTTTGAAGAAAAAAAGAGGTTATTGCTTAAGAAACCTGCTCCAAGTTTGTTCAGATAAGTTTTGATCACTCTAAAAGGTACGAATTGAACTACGATGCTTAGTTTGCAGCTGAAGTAGAAAATTAATGAGAGTCAACCTTCATGCCTTTGTACAAGGCTCGCGATCGACATGAGCGTAAACATGAATGATCATATTCAGACTTCACATATTCTTGAAGTCGATGAATTTTCTTTCTCCGTCTCCATTGTTTCCAGGACCAGGCACAAGGATAGGCAAGCACTGACAGTATGCTGTGCACCGACCCTTCCCACCAATCATATGCAGCAACAGAGTTTACCTCATCAATAAACCGGTTAAAAGCATCTTCATAACTGCAGGTCATAAATATCTGCCTTTAACTAAGAGAACAACATAATTTTAGTTTCCAAGTGTCAGGTCCCTCTCAGTGGTTCATCTAGATTTCACAAACAAGATAGGATTTCACCAACAGCACTGGAAAATTTATAGAAGTCATAATAAATTTATCTTGTCATCTTCAAGGACCAAGTTGGTATTTTATGGACTATACAGAAGCAGTAGATCTCTTGGGTCTCCAGAACATTTAACTGGCAAGTCAATATTGAAGTGAATAAATATCTCTCTACAAACAGGTAAACATAAGGAAATTTGTAACCCTCTTTTGAAATCGTCTAATATTTATCATAAAGTCTTTCTTGTGGAGAATAACATCATGTTGGTTCAGTAGCAATAATGCAAACCATTTCATAACCTTATAATGAATCTTACTTACACAATCTCAATAATTGCATCAGGGGGAGAATAAGGAAGATGCCAAGGTTCCCTAAAAGTATTTGGACCCATAAAGTACATTCTGTAGGCATGACTCTGAGTTTCTTCAGCTCTAGTTCCTCGCACCTAGGTTTAACATGTGAGAATAAGTGTAAGTCTAACTGCATTTTGATCTTGTTATGGAGGTAAAGATGCAAACTGAACAAAACATGGTTGGATAATTCACCTCAGATAGAGAAAGTAAGTGAGGAAAATGGTGATGATTCTGGTGCTCAATTGAACTTGAACAATATAAGCCTGGCTCAACTAACTTCATTCTCAACATACTTAGTAATAGTGCTAGAAGCAACAGAAGGCAAGACAGGAAAAGTGCAAACTGCCAGGGTCCTCCAAATATAAACATCAACTCCTCAAGAGGGGTAAAGCAATTTGGCATCTTGTACTTATTGGATATGCATTTATAAGGACAAGGTGCCTTAGTAACTCCCCCTACAATCAGCACAACCAAGGCTATTTGAGCTGAAAAAGTATTTAATCAAGACAAAGGCAATACGGCACAGAAAGTGCGGTAGTGAAAATTACCTCGCACATATACAAAGTTTGCTCGACTAGGAAGAAGCTCAAGCAAACAAGGAGTGCAAAGATTTTTATCAGAGCCATCAGTATCTTTGTAAGTGCCAACTGGGCATTCCTGAAAATAAGATATCATGTAGTGTTAATCAGAGTTCATATTTAATAGAATAACGAGCTACACTTAATGATGCAAAAGAACTTAAAGTCTAAAAAAGAAATAAAAGAGAAAAGATTAGTCAACCACAAGCTTTAATTTGGTGAGAGGATTGAGAATTGAGTTGACATCTAAGATAAGGGCTAAAATTTAGATTATGTTATAATTCCATATTGGAATAGAAGTAGTAGTAAGTTAAATATGTTATTTAGTTTAGGACTTACAGAATTTCTATTGGACTAGGATTTATATTTTAGGAACCCTTTCTTGCTAGAATAACTAAGAACTCTATCTATGTGTGTACTCAGCCCTTCAATAGAAGAAGCAATCTGAAATTTTTCTGCAAACATGAGTTTTTAATTAGAAGGTGTGATGCTTTCTTCTAAGAATGATTCTTAGACTCTAGGAGTGATTCCTGGTTTTCTACTCGCCATTATTTGTGTTCCTCACAAAATTTCAGCAATCAATATCCCAAATTCTAGCTAGATTAAACCCTAAAATACTAACCTAATATCAGCCATATTTCTTAATTTGGTGAGTTTAGCTACTAGTTAATAATTCTTCTATTTGTCCTTCGGTACCAGAGCTTTGGTATATGATGGCAACATGTAGTGGAAGGGCATATAGAGGAATATTCAGCGACCAGGAGTGAGATCAAATACTTCTAGGGGTTGTAGAAAGATTGGAACTTAATGACCCTTAATCACAATGTGCTACAAGAACTAGTCCAAAAATCAATATCAGGCAATAAATTACACTTGATGGTGAGGGTGGAGAAAGTGAAATCCAAGTGTAGAAGCTAAAACTAATCAATAACGAATGGGGTTATGAAATCAACATCTACTAAGAGATCCAAGACAGAGAACCTAACCAGTAGCATATGAAGAGAGCATGTGAGCCTTTAGAGGCCATGATAGAGTTGAAACACACAACAAACTCAATTACATTATTAAGAAAGTTCATGTTGAAGCCCCTAATTTTGCAGGAAAGATGGATCTACACCTATTCTTAGATTGGACAGCAACAATGGAAGATTTCTTTGATTGGTACCCATGCAAGAAGATAGAAAAGCACGATTCGCAAAGATGAACCTAGTTGGACATGTTAAAATCTGGTGGAGAAAGGTAGAGGATAGACTTTGAAAAATAGGTCAGTCACCAATTGTTGATTGGGAAGAGATGAAGCTGAACTTAATAGAAAAATACTTACCGTTTCATCATTAGGAAGATCTCCAAGATCAACTCACAACCTTTAAATAATGGATTATATCCGTAACTAAGTACACAGAAATATTTGATGAACTTCTTATCCGATGTGAACGGATGGAGTCGAAACTACAACTTATATTTACAACCTTGAAGATGCACATCAATTGGCTTTAAAAGTTGAACAATACTTAGGACAACAAGTAATAAAAAAGTTTCGAGGTCAAATCAAGGAGTTCGGCATGAAGAGAACTATAACGGTGCAAAAATTTAGACCAACACCTAATGCATCAAAATTTGCAACACTGAACAACTACAAAACTTCTCAAGGAGTTGAACCTAAGGGCAAAGCCATAGCTGAGACTGGGACAAAACGAGGCAGCAGTGACAAGAAGTACTTTCGATGCATTGAGAGGGACCACTTTGCTTATAAATGTCCTAATAAAGATTTGCACTTGATCGGAGAAGAAGAATAGGAAGAATCTACTGAATGTGTGCATGTAAGCACGAAGCCAGAGAAGAGTTGGAAGGAGACTCTAGTGACAAACTAGCTAGTCGTACAAATCTTAATGTATTGAGATGCATACTTACGACCCCTAAAGCGGACGAACAAGAAGAATGACTTCTTACTACTATTTTCTTTACCCAAGTTAGATACAAAGATAAAGTACGTATGTTTATCATTGATGGAGAAAGTAGTATGAATGTAGAATCAGAGAACATGGTGAAGTGATTGAATTCACTCACGGAGAAACATCCAAATCCCTACAAAGTTTCTTAAGTAGATGATAGTACCATACTAGTTGCTCGAAGGTGCTTGGTATCTTTCAAATTAGGAATATATGAGGACTCTATTTGGTGAGATGTCATTCTTATTAAAGTATCTCACATTTTACTCGGGTGACCATGGCTTTATGATCGAGATGTGCAGAACTTATGAAAAGCTAACACCTATCAGTTTATATTTCATGGAAAGAAGATAATTTTGAAGTCTATGAAGGTAGACAAGGTAGAAAAACAAAGAGGAAGTAACAAGACAGTCATAAATGCCAAGAAAAAGCCTCTTAATATCCTTAACGAGAGAGAATTTGAAGTTGTTAGTAAGGAGAACGGAATTGTGTTTGCAATGGTAGTGAGGGAAGTAACAGAAACAATACCTGAAACACCCCTTACCTTACCAAAAGAAGTAGGTGAATTGCTAGTTGATTTTTCAGACCTTAAACCGGATGATTTACTAGGTGAATTACCTCCTTTACGAGATATTCAACATGCTATTGACTTGGTGCCTGGATCTACTCTACCAAATCTCCCAATCTATCACTCGAATCCTATTGAGAATGAAGAGCTGAAGAGACAAGTAGAGGAGTTACTGAAAAAAAGATTTATTCAAGAAAGTCTTAGTCCGTGTGCAGTTCCAGCACTATTGACTCATAAAAAGGATAGAAGCTAGCAAATGTGTGTTAGTTGTCGGGCGATAAATAAGATCACAATAAGGTATAAATTTCCAATATTTCGACTTGATGACATATTAGATATGTTGACCAGAGCTACTATCTTTACCAAGATAGACTTATGTAAGTGGCACCATCAAATTAGAATCAAACCTAAAGATGAATGGAAAACAACTTTCAAGACTAAAGAGGGACTTTATGAATGGCTAGTGATGCCATTTAGACTCTCTAATGCACCTAGCATTTTTATGAGAGTGATGAATCAAGTGTTTCGACCGTTTATGGGCAGATTTTTGGTGGCATATTTTGATGATATATTAATATACAATAAGACTAAAGAAAACCACCTCTTACGTCTACAACAAGTCTTGAGAGTTTTGAGGCAAGAAAAACTTTATATCAACTTAAAGAAGTGTTCTTTCATGTAAAACTGTTGTATTTTTCGGTTTATTATATCCTACCGTAGAGTAAAGATGAATCTCAAGAAGATTAAGGTCATATTTAATTGTCCTATTCCAAAGGATGTGTACGAGACAAGGAGTTTTCATGACTTAGCAAAATTCTATAGGCAATTTATTCGTAATTTCAGCACCATAATGGCACCCATTACTGATTTTATGAAGAAACGACAGTTTACTTGGTTAAAGGCAGCAACTAAAGCATTTTAAAAAAATCAAGAAAAAGATGATTGGATCCTCTGTTTTACAACTTTCAGATTTTTCTAAGGTACTTGAAGTTGCTTGTGACGCATCTCACGTGAGAATTGGAGGAATACTCAGTCAAAAGGAGCACCCAATTGCTTATTTCAATAAGAAGTTAAGTAAAGAGAAGCAACAATATTCAACCTATGACAAGGAATTTTACGTAGTAGTACGTTCTCTTTACAATTACTGTCATTATCTCACATACAAGGACTTTATTCTATATTCGAATCATGAATCTCTTAAACCCTTCAAGTCCCAGAAGAACTTGAACAAAAGTCACGCCTTATAGAGTGAATTTTTGGTGCAATTTAACTTTGTTATTAAACATCAGACAAAAGTTGAGAATAAGGCAGCAAATGCAATGAGTAGGAAGAGTCATTTGCTTAACAATTTAGCAGTAAAAGTTGTAGGGTTCAACAAAATAAACAGAGAATATGTTTCAAAGTGAGATTTTGGAATAATCTATTCAGAATTTGTAGCTGGACAATGAGATTAACACTTTCCTTTTGTGATCTACGATATCTTTTCAACAGAAATTAACTTTGCTTACCAAATACTTCTAGAGGGGAGTATGTGATTTGGGAATTACATAGAAGAGAAGCAGCAAGGCACTTTGGAAGAGATAAAACCTTCACAATGGTTGAAGATCACTTTTATTGGCCCTCGTTAAAGCGGGACGTGTCTAAGGTCATACGGCTATGTTGAACATGTCAATTAGCTAAAAGAAGGAAGATGGTATGCAATTGAAACAAGTTCTTGCTAATGGTAGAAAATTACAGATTATACACATTACTGCCCCTGCCTTATGAACCATGACAAGACATAAATATGAAATTTTTCTTGGGAATTCCTA
The DNA here is from genome assembly GCA_027478365.1 of Erythroxylum rufum. Taxonomy (NCBI): domain Eukaryota; kingdom Viridiplantae; phylum Streptophyta; class Magnoliopsida; order Malpighiales; family Erythroxylaceae; genus Erythroxylum; species Erythroxylum rufum. The sequence continues at coordinate 15,031,896 of JANIHZ010000005.1, forward strand.
AAACTATAAGAGGTTATGATTCAATTTTTATGGTGGTGGATAGGTTTTCCAAGATGAGTCATTTCATTCCATGTTCCAAAACTTATAATGCTATCTATATTGCTAAAAATTTCTTCAAAGAGGCTGACGTCTCCATGGATTACTTTTAACCATCATCTCTGATCGTGACATGAAGTCTATGAGTTAGTTTTAGAGAACTATATGGAAAACATTGAACACTAAGCTTCAATTTTCAAGTTCTTTCCATCCCCAAACCGATGGACAAAAGTGAATACAAGTGTAGGGGACTTGTTAAGATGTTTGGTTGGAGACAATATGAAAAATTGGAACCTAATTCTTCCTATGGCAAAATTTGCATACAATAGTTCTTATATAAGTCTACTGTTAAGAGTCCTTTTGAGATAGTCTCAGGAGTTCAACCAAGGAAGCTGTTAGAGACCACCTGCTCTAACACTAATTCAACCCAAACAATACGGTCCTGCACTATAAATCAACACACAGAAGCCAAAGAACAAGCACACACAGCAGCAGTAAAATAAGAAAAGATATGGAATAGAGATGAATAGAAATGAATGGGATGTAAATCAAGTATTATTTCCAAGCTAGGCTTTGAGGGCTAGCCAAACCTCCCTACAATTGTCACTCAAGATGTCATAACTGAATGCCCAATCATTCTCTCCTAACAACCTTATATTTTCTCACCCTAACTAATTCCCACCTGAATCATCTCTCTCTCTCATTCTCCATTTTACCCCTTCACACATTACCTGTATTCCTATCTGTCA
>JANIHZ010000005.1:15032780-15044628 GCA_027478365.1 Erythroxylum rufum
TTTGGCTATTCATGACAACTCCTCCTCTTTCCTTCTAATTCATTAATTTCTAACATACTCTTTAACCCATTCTTCCAAAATTACCCCTCCTTCACTTAGGCTTTCCAAGTTTGCCCTTTTTTGTCATATATGTCTCTACTCCTCCATTTAACAAGCATACTACTACTTAATCTAACTTAATCCTAACCTTCATTCTAATTTCAGTTTCAACTTTCAATACCCCATTCTACCTTGCTAAGTTAAAGACTCAACTAAAAAAATAGTTAAAGCAAAATAAAGAATAAATAAATAAATAAAATTCGGGGCCTAACACAATTGGAGTTCCTTTTTCTTCCTTTTTCCATTTTCTATTTCACGCTCAATGTTTATGTTAATAGTTTTTACTTTTATTATTAATTCAGTTATGGATCCTTAAATTCTCTTATTCTAGGATATTTGTTTCAACTTGGGAATTATGTACTAAACCTTATGACTTTATTTCTAAATTCAATGTTGGCTTAATTTCAGTAAAGTAATTTTGTCAATTATTGATTTGATCTTTCTAATCTAGGGTTTTTAATTGAATATTGATGGATGTTAAACTAAGTACTGAAAAGTGATATTTAATATTTGATTTGCTAGATTAGACCTAATTGAAAGAACATCTAGAAGTAGAATTCTTCGTTAGGAGTACTTGAGAAATCCAACAGTGTTCATTGGGTTGAATTTGGTTTTTGGCCTAGGAAACTGGTTTAAAAGTTGGAATCAACACGTTGATTACTTCGAAAGAATTAATTATCAATAGTGAGTTAATGTACTGGATTAGTGATTTATTTCATAAGGGTTAGATGATCTCTTTGTTGAAATGAACTCCTAGAATATTAGCCCAAAATTTGTTTATCGTGTATTGCAATTTCTTTAACAACCAAATTTTCATATTTGATTGCTTAGCAAATTTAGGAGGTATAAATTTAGTAATTTGACCTAGTCCTTGTGGATCGACACTTGACTACTGCAACTAAATCTGTGCACTTGCAGAGCCAATCATTATCCTAGTTATTTAGGATTTATAGAATTTCTATTGGAATATGATTTAAATTTTAGGAACCCTTTCCTACTAGAATAAGGGTTCTAAGAACTCTATATATAAGTGCACTTACCTTTCAATAGAAGAAGCAATATGAAAATTTTTTACAAACTCGAGTTTTCAACTAAAAGGTGCGATGCTTTCTTCTAAGAGTGAATCTTATATTCTAGGAGTGATTTTTAGTTTTCTACTCTCCATTATTTGTGTTCCTCACAAAATTCCAGCAACCAATATCCTAAATTCCAGCCAGATTAAACCCTAAAATACTAACCTAATATCAGCCATATTTCTTAATTTTGTGAGTTTAGCTACTAGTTAATAATTCTTCTATTTGTCCTACATCACTTACCTATTTAGCTACTAGTTAATAATTCTTCTATTTGTCCTGCATCACTTACCTAGTGAAATGTAGCATGGATCACTCAACTTGTCCAAAAGAATCTGGGTAATCAGTTAAAGATTATATAGATTCCATTTCAATTGAGTTGCCATGTCATAAAGGAAGATAAAACCTTCTTCGCACCGTCCCCGTAATGAACATAGTATGTTCTCCAAAAACATAATTACTAACCAACATAAAATTGTTGATTGACTCAATCTAAGTTAAAAATGGATTAGGTACAGATTAATGTGCACAAAGGAATTGCAATCTAATATACAAAAATGATTAACATCGAACTAACACTATGAAACTAAACTGAGACATTTACTATGGCCATCCAATGGCATACATGTCATGATCATAGGTATTGTCTACATGTGGATATTAATAGTTAAACTAAGATAAGGCACAAAAAACACAAACTTATTTCTGTAAGACTAGCATCTCTGTCCATTTCTCAAACTAATGTTTCAATGATTCACTATATATTACATCACTTGATAACTTCTTGTAGTTGGCATCAATAGTGTCAACAGCATTTTTTTCCCTCAAGAAGTATTTTGGAAATGACAATATGCTAGTATAAAAAACAAACCACATGTATGGTATACTGGTTAGCCACATTCATCCAATACATGCCACATTTTTGTGATTTGCATAAGTAATGTCAGTTCATTAGTATTAATACTCAAGTAATGGCTTGAGCAGATGCCGAAAGAGAAAGTTTCTTAAATACATGCATAAGCAACTATATTTCAGAAGCCTAAGAACTTTTAGGTACTCAACGATTGTAGTGACTTTACTAAGATAACCAAAGCCAAGTTGTTAATCAAGCTATGATATTTTATGGGTAAATTGGACATTTTGAGGCCACAACATTAAGTATTGATGCCAAATTTCCATCAATAGATCACATCAGGCTATGATTTTGTGAATAACAAATTTAAAGATTCACTTTTGGAGGACGACTAATAAGACTTGTTTACATGCCTACAGAAAAGAGGAGGTTGTTTATTGGACAAAATGTAAAAACTTAGCTACAATCTGCAGAAAAACAACAGAAGTTTAAAGTATGCTAATGGATCCAAAGGCACTGAATTCTGTAGAAGGAAACGGATGGAAAATAATTTTGGGACTTGATATCTAGGAAATCAAGACTAGAAAGAGCACAATTTGTGCAAAGAGTACTAGCTACAAGCTGATGATTTAGTATAGCAAACTTAAAGGAACTGCATTACATGACGAAATATTTAAGAACACTAGAAAAGCATGCGGCATAACAGAAAATGAAAATCTATTGGTCTGTTATTCTGCCTCAACTGCATGTATCACCACAAAAATAAAACGAGTGAATCTCCAATATGAAAAGAAATTACTAAAACATAATATTGACTTTTAAAGAGATCTTTTAGGCTCAGAGAAGATACTAGAAGATTCTAAAGTGCAATAGTTATCAAACACCATAAAAGTACATAAGAATTGTGAAACTGCGGATCTGGTCAACTAGGAAATTCATCCTAGATTCAGTAAGCAAAAAGCACATGCAGTTGCAGTGTAATTTAAAATAAAAAAGATAAAAGATAAAGCACCTGACAAAATATACCATAGAGACCCTTTGGGCACTTCTTTCCAGTAGTGGTGCCTTCCTCCCCATAATGACCACCAAGTTTGCCTGCTCCTCCACTGTTAGACACATCAAGTAAATTGCTGACATTATAAATTTTCCTCGAAATTATATGCAGTCTAGTTGAAGTATTTCCTTAGAAGAAATCATGGGTTTTGGGGCATGGAAATGGCTTTAAGCCTTATGTATAGGAAGAAAATGAAATTCTAAGAACATAAAAGAGCACAAAGACTCATCGTTGCACTTCTTGTTTTCGAATGTTAACAAATAAGAGATCATACCTAGTGTTAATTGAGCCATTTATACTTGCTATTGGGGAATATTCATTGCCATAATCAATCTTTGACCAGTGAAAATGAACTCTTCCACCACCACCACCACCACCACCAAGAGGACCACCATTGCCTCCTATAACAGATAAACTTGAATTCTTGGCAAGCATGAGCTTCTCAAGAAACAGAAGTATTGTACCACCGGAACCTCCACCAATTCCACCAGTCAAAGGACCATCACTTTGTATTGAATCTTTTCCAAAGCTTTGACCATCAGCCCTCAAAGGTCCATAGAGATCTAGCCGTAGTAAAGGCCACTGCATGGAGCCCAAAACTAGAAAAAGAAAAAAAGATGCAAATAGGTCAGGCCGATGAACAAAAGAAGCACATAGCATCCATTTTAGCTGAAAAACTGAAAGTGCAAAGGAAAAGATGGCCAATAAATGCAGATGTCAATCATGATTAAAGAAGTAGTCAAGCACTCCAACTAAAATCAGAAAGAATTATGCTATAGATGGTGCACATTGTATAAAGCTAGCGAGTAGCAAAACAATTACCAATCATCCCCCCTCCAATTGCATTGACATAAGACTGATTGGGACCCCAGGTTCCACTTCCCACCTCACAGGGGAGATCAGCACTGCCATATTTATTACCACCATTGCTCACAATTCCATTGAAATAACCTGAGCCTCCACGTCCACCATGGCCAGCCCCACTACCAGCTCCATTGGAATAGTTTCCTTTTCCAAGACCTTCACTACAACCTGAAAAGGTGGTTCTAACATTAATATATATAGGATAATGCATGGATAACTACAAAATTATTATTTTTTAAATAATTAAAAGAAACAAAAGCAATAGGCAGAGCAGAAATACATTGCCAGAAACGACAACCAATACCTAGTCCTGATGCAGTAATCAAGCCATCAGCATCAATGGTGATAGTTCTCACCCTGTGGATCTGGATGATACTGCCCTTAATGATGCCACTCACAAGGATATCCTCAACACGATAGATCTGCATTTCATCATTTGATCTTAGAAGTTCCAACTAAGCCAAAAACCTTCTTCAACTTAAGATGGAACTCTTACTTGAAGGGAGAAGGACAACGTATAATTAACATGGCAGTCATCTGGAGGAGTTAGCAGATCAATGGGGCATGTCTGAGTCCCACATAATGATTCTGTAACCCTATAGAAGATTTCAAAAGATTAGGGGAATACTGGGATGTATATTTGCAAGTAACAATTGAGAAATAGAAAAGAATAAGTTCCTACTCACACAGCTCTTCCAGTATCATCTATTGGAGCTTGAAGCAAAGAACCTGGTCCAACCTGTGGCAAACCACGATTTTAAACATTTGCCAAAATAGCAAGCGAGACTCCATACCATATCAGGCAATTCAATTAACAATAAATCAAGGATAATGATGTTTAATCCCAAAAATGTTCAGAAAAAGAAAAGGCAATGGAAAGAAATGCAATCTCTCTATACGTAACAAAAACATAGTGTAAATGAAGGGGGGAAAAACTGATGCACACGTGAGATAAGAAGAGCTTTCTCTGCCATGACAAAGAAACAAATCTGCAACTTGTTAAGCTCTAAATTTCCACCATCAGGATAATTTTCCTTGTGGGATTTAACTAGAACTGTAGAACACTATTCAATTAAAGTATCTTGCATGAACAAGACTTGGTTGTGCTCATAAAGTAGTTATCAACAACTGATCAGTTCATAGCATGTTCATGAAAGCTTTAGATCTAGGAGGGCATTAGAACAAAGAGTAAGCCAACAAACCTTCAGCAACTAGTGTTATAGAATTCTATTAAAAAGTATAAGCCTGTGACAACAGGTAATATTGGGATTGAGAGAGAATGATACACATTCCTATACTGTTGCTTACTGTTATATTATAAAAAAGAGACAATGACAGTCTCTGGCCAATGATTGCATCACCAGAACCTGTCAACCTCAGTAATCCCTGCCCATATACCCCTAAGTTTGCATTTGAGCTGATAACAGAGGTCGCCTGCAAAGACAGGAAATAAAATTTTAGACTAAAACTTTATTTGATTAATAACGTGAAACAGACAAAAATGCAAAAGGTAATATTCATCTATATGATGAGGTTGAAGCGTACATACCCTGAGAACAACCAGATTTCTGACTTCAAAAACAGAAGCAGTCACCACAGTATTTCCACGTCCATCAATTTCAATTTTTGAGTTCCACATTAGTAAAATTTTGACAGCAACTCTGAAAGCGCCATAAACCTTGAGTTTGAAAATGAAGAATTTTAGACTCTAGGTGAAAGCTACGGCCGTCAGGTTGAAATTTGAAGAATGAAGACTTAAGTGTATTTATCCAATGCAAGACGAGAAGGAAAGATCTCAAAGATATTAAATAGCACAGCACAAACCTGTAACTCCCCAACCTTGTCTTTACAGTCGAAAAATCTTCAAATGAATGCAGTAAAACATTAACTAAGTGTTAAGTTTAAAAAATGCATTACTTTCCAAGAGCATGCACATCTTCCCTTCGGTCTTTGAGTGGTGTTCTGTGTGTATGCATGCAATAATATAATTGTTCCCTATCTCTTCCCCCGTTACAAAAGGTGTATCTATATCTTTATTCCAAATATCATAATAATTTCGCAAAGATACTTGCATCCTATTTATCAATGTAAGTTGTCCAAAAACATAATGATTGCAAAGAAAGTTCATGATTAAGTTCTATTTAAAGAGATAACAAAGCATAATGATTTTGCTATCAGGCCTACCTTTATGATGGAGTCACTCATCAAAAGCTCCTCTGCAACAAGCTCAAATTCTGAAATTGGGAACGCAGACAGTCCAAATACAATACTGCCTCCACGATATAGACTTATTTGGCCTCGGACCTTCATATGTGAGAGAGAGAGAGAGAGAGAGGTGGGGAGAATCAACAACAGTTGTAAGGACTCAAATGACATCAAATTGTATTCTAAATGAAAACAAAGAAGCTGTATACAAGATACAAAAAATAATAATAATCCAAAAGTAGAAGAAACATGAAAGACTGCATCATAAGTCAACAATGAATAAAGAAGCATCAGAATCAAGGTCAAGTATAGTTACAGCCCAGTAGTTGAAGCCTATCCAAATTGTGTCATATATTCAGATCTACTAAGTTTTACTATCACTCTTTGCAACACAAAGATGACATGGTTTTTCACCAAAACTTCATAAATGGGACCTACTATCCCAACCAATGGAGAAAGCTTCAGAATCAAATATTCCAAGCAAGTTGTGAAGGATGACAGATAAAACAAAACAAACACAATAAGAACATGAATATCCTTCACTAATCAAACTGGTTTTAGTTCCAACCAAATAGTAATTGGTCGTAGACTCTATGACATGTCTACATAGAAAATGTGCCCTGTGAACATATCTTCAATTCTACATAGCACATCAAAGTAGGCCACCAGCAACAAGTAAGATTTCAGCAACTATCAATTCAAGAGGATCTGTTATAATTGATAACTAGAAGGAAATTTAACTACACAGAGCTCTAGTTTGCTTCAGATTTAGCTTTCATGTCAAGCTTCAATTACTAAATCACCAGAGAACTTTAGAGGAAATTTGTTATGGTATATCAACCATTTCTTAACCTAAGCACAGAAGCAGTAACAGTAATATATAACAGTTATCAGAATCATTTACAAATTAGAGTAATGTCTAGGCCACCTGAACTCTGGACCAAAGTAGTGGCACCAAAGCTTTTGCATTGTTCTCAACAATGACATTTGACCATAGAGGGGACGTAGGAAAATCAAGCAAAGGGGTCTCTGTGTCTGTTGTGACATTATCGTTGCTTACTTTCAGACTCAAAAGATCTGCATTAAACAATGTACCAGCAGCTCCGGAATTACCATGGCAACCAATGCTCAAACCACCTGCAACAACAAAAGGTTATATTGCTTAACACAACCCATTTAATGGTTACGTTCTCTTTTCCATTTAAAGGTTACATTCTCTTTCCAAGAAATCAAGACAGAATGAACAGCAGAAGAAATAAAAGGACTAAAAGTTGTCAAAGTGAAGACAAACATATGCCTGCTGCTTATAAATGTTGTTATAATACCCAAAGAGGAAGAAGAAGTTAGAAAATAAAATGGAAAAGGACTGTATTGTGATCAGAAATTCAATAGAGAGACTCTACCTCATGATCAACAAACTTTACTATTATCTCCTGCATGGATTTGTAGTTATACAAACAACTAAACTAACAGAGAGGTGGAATAGCTAAAATCAATTATATGAGGGTACGGTCAAATTCTGTAAACTGCTCAAGATGTATGATACCTACTACATCAAATGAAAGTGGAGATTTGGATAATCTTTAACACTATTACAAAAATATGCAGCACGTAGGTACAAAGGGATTTTATTATGCATTCAGATTGAAGAAGCACAAGAAGGACTAAATTATTTAGCTGTTAACTAGATATTGATTCAAGTAAAAACTAACAAAATGGATAATTTAATCAGTACGAACCATGCACAGTAACTTTTACATCTTCCTGGATGCTGTAACAGTCCAAAGAAATTCTTCCACCACCACCACCGCCCCATCCTCTTCCACCTGCTGCACTTATGATGCCATATCCCTTCCTATGCAATTTGAAGTATGACACAAAACAGATAAGAACAAATATAACTTGTACACAATCGAACAATTATGAGATGTCATTCACAAATATCACAAACAATACTATACATTGTTCAGCTTCTACAATTTAGAAGGAAAAAATGTCAGTATTATAGGTTCAAGATAAGTTTGAAGGAAACCGAGCTATATTCTGGTTCCAGACAATGAAATAGATAACAATAATGAATGATAGCCAAAAAAGGAAATAAGAAAGAAAATATATCTGGAATATAGTGAGTTGCTGTTAGGTTTGGTAGGAGTTAGTTGATTGCGAATTCAGTATAAATTAAGCAACCAAACAGTAATTTATTCTTCCATTGAATTTATCAACTAAAATGGTCAAAGTTGGATATCAAGGATTTTTTCTTTGAAAGTAAAGTTGATCCAAGAAGGATCATACAAGAGTAGATGGAAGATGCACTCTGACAAAGATGACACCATTCAGGATATTCTGATCAAGAAGAGAGACACTCAGCATATCCAATTTGTAATCGTTTAATTTAAACTGCAAACAAGAGTTGGAATGTTTTCAATAGATTAAAGTGATAAATAACTAGACAATCAGTTATTATCAGTTCAAAATATTCAAAAGCTTTATATGGACAATGCTAACATTATTATCATAGAATTAAACTATCAGGAGAGATGTACTCACAGCTTTAAAGCGTGCACAAAGACACTTCCACCAGAGCCACCTCCCCCACTTAGTCCCCCATCTCCACCTTCAGCAGTGACAGATCCATTCACATATAGTATGTTTGCCACAAGAAGTTTGACACGTCCACCACCATTGCCTCCAAATTTATGCTCAGAAGAAGTACCACCACCCTTGCTACCATAACTCCATGGCTCAGCCAGATTTGACCAAGAATAAACATCACCACCCCAATTTTCTGTCTTGTTCTTTTTCTGACAGAATGCACCTCGGCCTCCATGACCTCCACCAGCTCCATCATATTCAAATGGTGTACCACTAGTCTGAGGAGGTGGTTCTCCAGCCAAAGCTGTTGTATTTATTGATGAGTCATGCTCCATGGTCAAGTTGGAAGCAGCAAAAACAACTGAACCAGCAAGAACAGCTGCATATGGACCAATGTTAACATTGCCAGTCATATTGAAAGTAATCGAACAGCCTTCAATGGGACAAACAATTGAAGTATGGGGTAGTATATCCAGGTTTCCCATGCCATATATGTCAATGCCAGAGTTCAGATACAAGTTTGACTTTAAATAGCAGGTTGTATCAAATGATCCTACTCCTTCCAGGTCTTCACATGATACTGAACCATTTTTTAGGTATAAAATTTCTGATAAATTAGTGTAAGCAGGGATTCCACTTCTCGAACCATGTCTTAATACTGATCCAGATCCAAGCGGCCGATTTTCCAACTGAATAATCTGACCTCTATGCTGCTCTGAATGAAGAGCAATGGTAGATACAAACAGAGGCCCAAAAACAAAGCACCAGCAAAGATACCCTTGCATTAGCAAAGGAAACATTGCACGCACAATAACACAGCTATCATAACTATGCTTATTGACTTTAGGTTCCACAGTCTCATCCAGTTCAGCACAATCATGCACGTGTCTATCACATTAATGTTTTACCGCAGTAATTCAGATATCAAACTATCACAATAGGGCTTCTCCTACATCCCACCCAACTGAACCTCAACCTGTCAATAACACCGCCAACTTTTGGTAACTTTACACATGATAGATTGAATGACCAAGTTATGAAACAATGATCAGACCAAACAATTAAGATAAAATAGCTCGATTATTACTTGATGCTAAAACTAAAGCTAGAAGTAAACAATCCGCACAAAAGCTATAACAAAGTTGCATTTACATTTATCCTTAATTAGGATGAGTTTACATTCCTTAATTAAGCGTGTCAAAGAATAAATGCAAACTTAAACAAAATGATTTAGTAAAGGTACAGTGATCGACTATTGATTAAACTTTACCATAATCGATATGTTACGGTTCAACAAATATTTTTTTAATTAAAAACTGAATTCAATCCGCTTTAACTTCTTTCAATTCTCACTTTTCTTTTCTGGGATAAAGATTTTCAGGCAAATTTCTGTGCCGATAGACCATCCAAACTACAGAAACTAACTAAAAAGGTGCATCCTACGTCTCACATTTCGATCTCACATTCATCAATTATAAATCCTTCACGACATTGATAAAATTCGATACAAAATTGGAACGGCTAAAAATTAAGAATCAAAATATAAGACAAGAAAGGAAAATTAATATCAATACAAACAATGTGTTTATAGTCTCACTCGCATGTATACGTACAGTGTAAAAAGACGTATTTTCACACTAAGCTCAAAACAAGTCAATTCTATCGCCGGCGATCCATCGGCTTTAGTAGCCAAATTCTCACTTCAGAAGCTGAAAAGAGCAAAGGGAACAAGGAAACAAACAGAATTCTCACCCGATCCTCACAAGTGAAACTCGAAACTGAGTGTCACAGAAGGAGGAAGTAGCGTTTGGGGAGAGAAAATGCAGGAACATAAAAGAGGAGGGGGAGAGAGAAAGAGAAGCGTTTTGCTTTTCCTCTGCTTTTCAACGTATAGTTTAAAAAGTACTGTTTATGTGTGATGATGCCAAGTACACAGCGAGAGAGAGAGAGTGGAGGGCGAGGGTCGTTTACGAGTCCAAGCTACGTTTTGGGACTTTGACAGTGATCTTTACGGGCTTGATTTGTTAGGAACTGAATATTTGATTCGGGAATTGCCTGTCGCTTTCCTATGTAATTACATAACTTACCCCTAGCTTTCGCGTGGAAATGGGATCAATTGTTCTTGACCCAGTCTAAATGGTTTGGATTCGTTTGACCTGACCTTAGCTAGCTTTATTAACGGTAATATCTTATTTTCTTCATTTCTGTCTCCTCGGAAGATTCCAATAAATTTAAAGTGATGGAATACTAGAGTTAACGGAGATTATTTTGTGGATTAAAATTGAGGAGTGGCATTTTGGAGAATCTATTAATTGGTAAGAAAAAAAGAAGGGCAAAAGAGGAATCAACATGGAAAAGCTTGTTAGGCATAGGCCAAATTTGTAATTGCACATTTAGGATAAACAAAAAAGGACAATATATAGGACCAAATTCTCTATTTCAAAACGATGTTGTATTGCACACAACACGATGTTATATTAAATACGGAATAAAGTTGAAACAGAATAACAATAAGATAAGATTTGAACGGGGTGTACGTGGCCTGGATTGAAAAGAAAAGTAGCTAGGATCGATTGGAGAATGGGGTTACGTGAGTGACGATGCCTGCAGCCTGCTTTTTAGGAAATTACTTAAGTAGTGTAATTATGTTATTTTGGTGATCTTAATTTGGTGGAACGTACCTTCAGGATCAGGATTTAGATAATGTTAAGAAGAGTATTGACAATTATATAAAGACTGAATATTAGCCGCCCTGCTTATGTCATTGCTATTATATTATATAATATTCCGAACAAGAAATGCATGTAATCGTAAGGGGAACTTAGCTTCTATTTTGTTTTTAGTTTTGTTATGTCGTATGTTTGTGATCGATAAGCCTCTGTCAGTAAGGATCATTTGGTTCTATTTACGTTTTTTTAGTTATTCTTATTATATTGTAATATCAATTTTAATTTAATACATTTCTTATCTTATCATACTTGATTCTGAAATTAATTATTTTTATAATTATTAAAAATATTGAATATAACTAAATAGATTTATGTATCAATTTTATATAATAAGAGTCTTATATAAAATATTAAAGTTATATTAACTATTATAATTAAA
>JANIHZ010000005.1:15047930-15066051 GCA_027478365.1 Erythroxylum rufum
TACCCACATAAATTTTGTTATATTTGTATGATTAACTATGATAAAATATCGGATTATATTTCTTAATCTACCCACTGGAATTAAGAAAAGGAATATAATTCAATAGTTTTATCATAAAATTTTATATGAATCTAATTGAATAGAACTTTAACCCACAGGCAAGTTTTATATCATTATATTCATCTATTAAATGCATGATTTACATTGGTAAACCATGAATTATTATTGGTCTCGAAATATATATAACGAGCGTATATTTTTATTTCTTAATTTGCAGTTACTGAGACATTTAATATTTCTGACATTAGGTGTGATATTTCCAATTTGAGGGATGATAGATTCTGCTTCATTTGAGCTGGATGGATATAGACTATACTATTAGAAAGGATGAACCACCAAGTATGATTGAGACTAGCACTCTAGAAGTTGTTGCTCCTTGTGAAAAATGTGAGAGATCTAATCGTCTCTTCGTGATGTTTATAAAGAACAAGATATCTGCTGGCATTCGTATTTTTGTCGAACAGCATAGTAATGTCAGAGATCTACTGAAGACCATTGATGAGCAATTCGCTACATCTAATAAGGCCCTTGCCAGTACTTTAATTATGCAGTTGTCATCCTTGAGGCTCACTGGGATAAAGGGCGTATGTGATCATATCATGCATATGAGAGACATAGCGGCTTAGCTGAAAGTGTTGGAGGTTACTATATTAGAAACTTTCATTTCTTATAATAAAAAGATGCAACTTTTAAAATGTCCATATAAATACATGAAATATAACACAAATCCCATAAATAAGTTGTTTTGCAGCGCAAACTCCATACCTCTTCACTACGCTTTCCTTAAGTCTACTGAAGAAAATGCCATTATCTTTTAAGTTCTCAAAGATAAAACATTTGAGAGAGGCATAAAGAAAGGTAGAGAGATAAGGTTGCTACACGACGATAACCTTGAGGGAGAGAGGGAGAGAGAGGAGATTTTTTACTCACACTTCTATCATTAATACGAAAAAAGATGCAGTTTTTTCAAGACCCTCCAAATTTGTAAAGGATGACATAATTTTAAAGAGTAATAATGGTTAGATTAGGAATTACAAAGTTACGGAGGTAAATTTTCAAGCTTCGCGTTGAAGAAATCGAAAGATAACTTATAATAAAGATCGTATGCATGTTAGATCCTGCTTTCATCTTCGTTTTGAGTTTTTCTGTCTCTTAACCCTTAAACTCCTCTATCTTCATCGTTTTTAATTTTTTTCACCCACAAATCAAGCTTTCCCAAAACAATTGTCATATAATTCACATTCCTTTTCATAAGTAAATGTAAAGTCTGTCAATTTCTCTATAGTATGATTCTTTTGAGTTCACTGGCGAGTCATAGCAATTTTCTTTTTGAATAATAATAAAAGTCTCAATCTTTCCTTTGACAATTCTCAGTCCTTTCTTTTTCACTGCATCTTTTGTTTTTCTCATCCCTAATACCAAAGTTTTATTGGAAAAAAAATAATTAAAATGAAAAAGGAAGGCAAGGAATTTAGTAGTTTAACTCATAAAATGTTCCATTACAAAATGAAAGCAAGTCTATGCCTACTTAAATAGGGTTACAAACGAACTAAACTCAGCAAAAAATAAGCAACTATCAAAGAAAGTAGATAAACATCATCCCACATAATCCTCCATTAACAACTAGAGAATAGCAATAAAATATCACATACTAATTTGACTACTTACTCCACTAACATCCTAATGCTAGAAAATAAGAACTAAGAAAATAAATTAATTTAATTATTTTGAAGCACTTGCTAGCACTCCCTTTTGCTTCAAAATTTCATGGATGTAACACTTATCTCCTAATGTGATGCACTTCTAGTCACCGTCTTTAAATTTGTTGATGTACATTATCATCAACTCACAAATATTGGAGCACATTTTTCCATGATGCACTTCTCACCAACAACTTTAAAAAAGAGTTTCTTCTTGTGCCACTTATACCATGTTTGTTTCTTCTTCATTTTAAATTTTGCAGTCTTTTTGTAAATGCCCAATCCTCTTGCACTTGAAATATTGCAGTTTTTCTTTGTGCCAACAATCCTTCTCTTCATGGTCGAGCTTTTTACAATTTGTACATTGGAAAATTTTATTTTTACCCTTTGAAGAGAAACTTTTGGCCATGTATGATCCTTCGACCCTATCACTATTTTCTCCATGCCTCATTATTCTTTTTTGGTTCACAACTTGAAGAGCATTTAGTAACTTTATAAATGTTATATTTGATAAATCTTTAGTAACTACAAGTGATGAAATTTTTTACTTGTACCTTTCGGGAAGCATCATAAGAAGCTTTTTCACAACCCTTTAAGTAGGAAATTCTTCACCAAGTAACTTGATTTGATTGATAATGAACATAAGTTTGCTTTCATATTCCTTGATACCTTTAAAATTCTTCATTTTTGACATCTCAAATTCACGTTTGAGATTCAAAATTTGTATCAACTTAATTTGAGTGTTGCCCTCAAATTCTTTTTTTAGTTTCTCCCATACTTCTTTGGGAGTTTTACTTGTCATTATACTTGTGAAAATCCCCTCCATCACAGCCGAATGGAGGC
The DNA here is from genome assembly GCA_027478365.1 of Erythroxylum rufum. Lineage (NCBI taxonomy): Eukaryota > Viridiplantae > Streptophyta > Magnoliopsida > Malpighiales > Erythroxylaceae > Erythroxylum > Erythroxylum rufum. The sequence continues at coordinate 15,050,534 of JANIHZ010000005.1, forward strand.
AAGATAGAGCTTTTTGTTTCTTTTCTCTTTCTTCATCATTATTTTTGATTTAGATTGGGGTTAGATTTTGCTGAAGAGGTGTAGGCTCAAACTCACTTTCAATAACCTCCCATAAACTAACAGCTTGCAAATACGACTTCATTTTAATTACCTAAGAGTGGTAATTTTCTCCATTAAAAATATGAATTGGAATAGAGAAATTGTTTGATGTTATTGCTAAGGTTAAAACACTTATAGTTTTTTTTTTTAATTTGCATTATTGCTAGGGTTAAAACACTCATAATTTTTTAAAAAGGTTTTGTTAATCAATCCTCACAAGCCCAATAATAACCGGAACTTTGATACCAATTTATTGGGAAAAAAAAGAATAAAAATGGAGAAGGAAGATAAGGAGTTTAGTAGTTTAACCCATTTAATGTTCCATTCCAAAATGAAAGCAAACGTATGCGAACTTAAATAGGCTTACAAACAAAAATAAGCAACTATTTAAGAAAGCGGGTAAACATCATCCAACGTGATAGGCTTACAAACAAAAAATAAGCAACCATTTAAGAAAGTGGGTAAACATCATCCCACATGATTCTCCACTAACAACTAAAGAATAGCAACAAAATATCACATACTAATTTAACCAATTACTCTACTAACATCCTAATGCTAGAAAATAGGAACTAAGAAAATAAATATATTTATTTATTTTGAAGCACTTGCTAACAAGTTTGCTACCAACACTTAACGCTTCATATGGTGTGTCTTCTACATTGAATTGAATTCCATTTGTTTGCTTCTCTTTATAAAATTTTTTGAACTTAAAATGGAGCCAAATCGTTTAAATCTAACTAAATGTAATTTAAATTAAAAAAAAGTTAAATTTTGACAATACAGTTACTTGAGACAAATCCAAATTGTTGCATCTACTAGATCGAATACTATATTAATGATCTTCAGTTTACTTACCTTTAATTTAGCTCATTTTGTACTTTAATAGTGCTTGTTTTTTTTTAAAATATTTTCTTTCATATTAAAATCAAAATTATTACAAATAAAATTTTTAATAGACGTAATAATTTGTAAATTATAAATTTAAATAAATTAACATTTCAAAATCAAGTGAGACTGTTTAATTGGTATTAACAATTTGATATTTCTTTATTTTCAGTCTACTATCATTTAAGTCATTAAAACTAGAATTAACCCTTAACTAAGAATTGAACCAAAGATATTTGAACTAATAGGCACATAAAAGCATGCTTTATTAGTTGAATCACCTCCTCAGAGGCTAAGTTGGTGCTTATCAAAATATTAATTCCCCCTAAAAGGAGATGGGAGATTATCCAGGTGATCATTCAATAAGTACCTTTAAAGGACATAAGAACATGTACCATTCTTTCTTTACCTTTTCATTATTCTGTTTACTTCCATCCCTTTAATTATTCTACATCTTGGATGTGCTACTAACTGCATTATTTGAGGAATTTTTAAGCATGTTAAAAAGAAAAGGAGAATCCACGCTGTAATAGCATTTGCATTTGCATTTGCATTTGCATTGTGTTGAACAATAAATAAAAATATTTATGAACTATGGACTAAATTGCCTTTTTTATTTTGGATAGCCTAGAAAATAAGGATAGAAATCGGGAGCTATTAAAAAGTTCATAGCACAGATACTCAAATGTTCATAATCATTCCTCTTTAGATAGAAGGACAACATGGCATATCAATGTAGAGCTACAATTTGCCACTCATCTTCTACCATAGCGCCAACATCTAGTCTAGTTATATTATAGACCAGACTAAGAGTACTTAGTTTGATATGACCTTATTAATTAGTAAGCATATATATGATTAATTAGTAAGCATATATATGATTAGTAACATTATGCAATTCCTTTTCTCAACTTTTTTTCCATTTCGGTGTGGAAACTGTATAAATAGCAGTGCCCCTTAGCAAACAAAATTACCGCCTCGAGTAAAGGCCATTCATATGCTCTGTAACCAACATGGGCATGCGAGAACTGGAAATAGGTGGCCAAAATCTCACCATATACGAACTCGACGACGTCTACGACGCTGCAACTGGTCACACTTGTACCGGGTCCTGGATATGGGATTCAGCCCTGTTCCTCTCCCAGTGGCTGGTCACCTCTTCATTCGACCTACAGGCCAAATCCGTACTGGAGCTCGGTGCCGGCGTCGGCCTCCCAGGTTTGACGGCAGCTAAGCTAGGAGCTAGCAGGGTCGTGCTAACTGACGTTGCAGCGCTGCTTCATGGCCTAAGAAAGAACGTGGAAGCAAACGGGTTGGAGAACAGAGTTGAGGTGAGAGAGCTAATTTGGGGTTTTACTGAAGGGTCAAGGACGGATGGAGAGTTGGGGAAGTTTGACTTAGTTTTGATGAGCGACGTGTTTTATGACATGGCGGAGACGGCGTCATTGGGGAGGACGTTGAAGAGGGTATGTGGCGGTGAGACCATGGTTTTGGCAGCTTGTGAGGTAAGGTGCTGGACTGGAGAGTGTCTGGGAGAGTTGGTGAGTCAGGGCTTTGAGGTTGTCGAGCTACCGAGTCATGTGGAACGTGAATGTGACGCTTTGGACGGTGGTGGTGGAGTGGATAAGATCGCCATTTACAGTCTGATTGTACCCAACGAAATGACGAGAACTGCCATGTAGAACAGATGGTGACATAAGTAATTTTGGCCCACTTGTGCTCTTAACTTATCGGATGGAATTGTGGGCTGAAACCCTGTCCTTTTCCTTGATTTTATTTTGTTTTTCATTCTTGGAAAAGAGGTAATAAGTTTCCTTATCCTGTTAGAAACCATTTCTCGAAAGTATTAACAAGCATATGCTCTTTTGGGTATAATAACATTATATAATTCACCATCAAGTAGAATAACAGTGAGAGAGAAAAAATCACCTATCAACTTGTACATATACTGAATTTGCCCTTCGATGGTACAATCCCTCTCATTCTCTTGTCCCAAAAATGAAATGGGATTGGGACCACAAACAAACCCAACTTTGACATAAGATTAAATTTAGATCCCACAGCTAAAATATTTCATCCTAACGTTTCCCCATATAAGGTAGTGGTAAAATTTAAATAACATGTCAGCAAGGAGCTGAGCTGAAAGGTTTAGATGACGGACATACAATCCTTGTCAATGCTGTACAACAGTTTCCACGTAGTAACTGCTTCTTCTGCTCTGTACAGTCCGCTGTATGTCACAAAAGTGTAGTATTCCATCTCGTCATGTCCAAACCCTTAAATGCCTCTCCACAGGAACAATCTTGACTTCGTCGAGTCAAAAATATAATCGGGGTTATCCTTTTCTTTCTCAGCTTTTTGATGCGCAGCCTACGTCTGCTCGTTTAGCCTGTAGAAGCATAGCTATTGCCAACTCCGCTTACCTTTTACATCACCATCCAAGGTCTTCTTTACATCCAAGTAAAAGAGTATCAACTGAACTGACATCACCATAGACGACAAACTTCTTTGCTCTTCATGCAAGCTGCGCTTGGGACCACATGACACCACAAACCAAGTTGTTGAATCAAATATTATAACCCATAACAGTCAAAAGCCTCAGGGACCTCTCAACCATTGTAGTGGATTTTCTGGTTCTGGGCTCCCTGACCCTGCTGAGACAGCTGTTGAGGAGCTTGCAAGTTCAGGGGTTGTGCATTGTAATGGGCGAAGGGTTGGGAATAGAGAGAATTCATCAAGCCCTGCATAAAATTGACAAATTGAGAATATCTATAGGAAAAAATAATAATAATCAAATTAGTGATAAAATTCACAACACTAACAATCATGCCACCAACCTCGGGTTTAATGTACTCCCTAAAGGTAACATGTTTCATAACTATCAAATTGTGACTACATTCATCAACTAAAAGTGCCTCAGCTAACGGTATTTGATGGCAAAAAACCTGGGATTGAAGGGGGTTTATATTGTCTAGGTCAAACTGGCCTTGGGTTGCATTGCCATGGGAGGGTTCATTGAAGCCAACCTGAGTGAATAGTCCTTGTGATCCGTGAGTCATATAATCCTGCAATAGAACAATGGTTGATCAGAAAAAGATAAATGTTAGTTCAGAAAAGTAAGAGATACTTTCTGCATAAGCAAACCTGAGACATGAAATCATTTCCAGAACTAAAGCGAGAATATCCAGCTTGGGAATTCTGATTTAAAAAGTTTGCTTGAAAACCACCTTGCGCTCCTTGTGGAACATAATCAACTGAATATCCGCCTTGTGAAGCCTGCAACAAATTGGAAAAATTGACAAAAAATGGAAAATAACTGAACATAAGAAACCTCAATGATTTAACTCCAGACACAAGTTTCTAAAACAGCGAAACTCTTTCAAAGTTGCAGATTGATGTACAATGCAATGGCACGTTCATTTTGCAGCTGTAGTGTTGCACACAGATTAAACCTCACATTAATACATTTGCAAAATTCATTTCTAGATTCCTGCTTTCTCTGAATGAAGCATTTTATGTCTAGATAAATTCAATGTTATTGAAGAAAGTCAGTGTATCTACCTTACAAAAGTTTGATATGATTTGCGCTCATAGCATACAACACGTGAACCAAATAAACCACAGATTATCACAAAATAAACACCACAATCATAACGTCTACCTGAGTGGAGAAGTCAGCAACATTGTAAGGAACATGAGATCCCTGGCTTTTGAAGTCATCACCTAAGAAATCCTAATTGATGGCCATTATAAGCCAAAATCAGAAAAGTATGTATGAAAAAAACAATCAGCAAACATAAGATGAAAGTGAAATTGACATACCTGAGACATGCCTCCCACAGAAAATCCATCACGAAATGTTTGACTTGGTCCTTGAACTGCCATCTACATTAGCCACAAAGATATACCCAAGATCAAATATGTCAAGATAGCCAAAATCCATATAAAGAGAAAGGTGAGAAGAAAAAAGGACTGCAGTACTCATTACATTATTAACATAACTAGGTTGGGATAATGGACCCCCAATAGACGGCTGACTAGTAGGATTCTCCAGGGAAGGAAAATTATAGGCAGATCCCATGTTTACAATAGCCTGCTGTGACCCTTGGTGAGGAAGATGGCTACCTATAGGAGCACTAGTGTTACCACGACCAGCACCAAAACCTCGACTTCCAGGAGGAGGGATATGTGGAACAGCTACTGACCCATGCACAGCCCCACGGGTTGGAATAGTGTATGGCTGAGAAGTTGGACCACCATTTAATGATGGAAGAGGGACCCGAGGAACAGGAAACCCAGAGGGATACACACCAGACTTGTGGGTTCCATTAGGTGGGCTTGGTGGCACATAAGCGCCTGTAAACAGGAACATTGTAAATCATGCCTTAATAGATACACATCAATGTGACAGCAGCAAAAAAGCAGAGAACAGAACAAAACATGCCCATGTATGAGTTTGACAGCATATAGCAATTTCAGAAAAAAAAAAGAGCAAAATTGAACCAAATAATATCATCAGACTGTGCAAATTATGACTTCAGTTCAAAAGCCAAACATAGCATACCCCTGGAACGGCCACTTCTTCTATCAGGACTAGATGTTGAAACCAAACCAAAATTGTCATTGCCCGCAATTACATGTCCACCTCCATAGAAAAGCCTTCTATCATTATAGATCTGCCAAGAATATGGTATAAGTGAAACCAGTGCAAATTTATCACCAACTAATGTAGAAGGATAAGAGGTCTATATTTAAAACAACAATTATAGCACAGATTAAAAAGAGACTCCAAGGAAGCGGTAATTATCAAATAATTAAGCCCCTTAAAGGGGTGGTATACCTTTTTAGGCTTTTGAAATTGAACCATACTTTGCTTCAAGTTATTTAATGGTCCTTCAACCAAGCACTCATGTTCCTGATGAAACATTTATCAAAAAGAAGAAAACCAGAAATCATTAGATGATAAAACAGCCGTTAAATAGTCTAAGTGGCAGTGCCCACACAGACCATAGTTCCAAAATTTTGCACAACTTTAAGTTAAATAATAGTTGTCCATAAAGCAACAAAGTAGTGGAGTACCTTATAATGTGACAGTAAGCTATTCCATAGAGGCTGTTTGCTGAGAACTTTAGGGTTGCCCAGAATGACAATCCCAAATCGAGTACGTGTTAGAGCAACATTCAGCCTCCGAGGATCATTAAGAAATCCAATTCCCTGATTAAGAGTTCAGCGACCAAAAGTCAATGTGATGACATAAATTAATGATCTATCCATATACTTCAAAAGAACATACCTTGACAGCAAAATCAGATAACAAAGATAACTTGAAAAGAAATATCTAACTTCTAAGAAATTATCCATAGCTAGAAAAAGAAATGTTTTCCATGACAGATAAATAGCATTGAGAATACCATGCACATTTAGAATACAGAACCATTAAGTGTCATTGCATAAGTGCTCGACAAATTATCTAACAAGCAATAGATTCACACAAATCCTGCAAAATTGAGGGCTAATTAACATGTATGTTACCAGATTGTATAACCGCACAATTCCAGAGTAGCATGCTAAAAGCTATCCTTTGTAAAGACTGATAATAAGTTCTCCAGAACTGATATCTCATGGTAGGGTTAGTATAATATTCTGCAGATCAACTGAATCCTGTACATCCAAACTTGTTTTACCAAGTGAATAAGTTTTTTGTCAACATACATTCATTTAAGATCTGAACCGGAAGCCAGGTCCATGGACATTTATTCAGAACTCTGCAAATCCCCAGCAAGCATGGAACGTGGGCAATAACAAAATAAGCCTAGAAAAGTCCCATTCAACAAACTATTTATAAAATCACTATCAAAGCTGGCATTACAGAGGAAAACAAGATGGAACAATCTGGCTTCACGGTGGAAGGGTGCAGTAAACTTTCTTCTTTTCTATCAAATTCAAATAATTCCAGTTTCGTTTCTCTTTCTTATTATCCTATATTTGACCAGAGGCAGATAGGAAAGTACAATAAACCAACCTGATGTTCATTACTCCTAACACAAGACAAAATAATGTAATCCTTTTCTCTTCCTTGGAAGGAATCAACACTCGCAACCTGCCAAAAACACAAAGGGCATAACAATTACAATTAGAGATCTAAATGGAAATCCAGACTATATGAGCAACTATCCTAGTGACTGACGCTTCCACACTATGAGGCATAAAAGAAGTCAACTGTAGCAGTCTTATTTTCCTTTAGTAAATAGTTGTTTTAATGGCTTAAAACCATGGCATCCAGTCACATTCAAAATAAAGGGATTAGAATCAAAGATCAACAGGCGTGTAAATCTAAAAAATTTAAATAAAAGAACATATACTACCTCAATTTCCTTGTAAAGTTGCTGCCGCAGAGCACCATTTCTTGACATATAATTAACAATGTAAGCTCTCTGACCCTCATACGGAGTTATCACCCCAATCTATAAAAAATTTGCTCCGGTTAACATGCAGTGCCACAATGTGAAACTGGATAAATAAAACCAACTTGAAAACATATACCTGACTAGGAATCACACCACTCCTTAAGAAAGTGGTTACAATCTTTTCAACATTCGCAGCCTCAGTACGATTTAAGTAGGATGTTCCACTAGCACTTATCTCCTCTTGTCCCATCTAAAGAAAAGCTTAGTTAGAAAACCTGGACTCGGAAAACTATAGGATAAGATCAACAGGAACTGCAGTTAAATAGTTTATCCAGATGGAAGACCACACAAAATCATCGAAAAAGTAAATGATTTCATGCTTAATACCTGGACATAGAAAAACATGGGGCGATTCGGCACAGGCCAAGCAAAATCAATCCCTGACAACTGCCTCTCATTAACAGTCACACCATTTTGCAAGGTTCCTTCATAAAAGCTGTTAGATGGAAATTCTGAAAGAGCTGGATGCATTCGATATTGAACCTATATTTGTCAGGAAAGAACAGGCTATAAGCACCTAAATACTCTTGAAAAATTTGTTAAGGCTGCTGATGAGACAGATGCACGAACTTCAAATCCTCATATTCTTGCCAGTTGCCACACAAATATTAAACAAAGCAAAACAATTAGGCCTATCTTAAACTTCCTCACATATCTCCAAGAAAAAGATTGAAGAGTTTGGGTCTCACTAAAATTAGCCATTTTTGGAGAAAGCATGTGAATATAATTCAAAGTTAGAAAAGTTCAGTTCAGCAAGAGCCACCATAAAATATAAGATGGTCAAACTTAACAAACAGCATGACTTGGGACTAATTTTCAGCAAAAATGGAAAGAATCAACATAAAAAACTCAAATTAGAGATACCCATTCCTAAATGTTCACAAAATACAGAAACTTCCGATGTATTTGAGTGCAAAGTTACACACATAGCAACCTTCCAAATACATGGGCCAGCAAAGGGGCAAGCCATACCATTTCAGATGCATGTCTTGACATTTCAAGATCTACAGAATTAATTTCCATATACAGTAAAGCTTTAAATAAGTTCCACTTTTCCCAATTAACCAAAACCTGTTCAATCAGGAACAGGACACTTTTTCTTCTGTCAATCTGTTGGCCATGCAATAAATGTCCTAGATGAATAAGATAGATATTTCAGAGGTTATATGGAAAATTTGTCAATGCTTTCAAACGAAGAAATGATATTCACTTCTATCACTTATTCACGTTAAAAACACTACAGAACCTCCATTTTATCCAATATTACATTAAACTTCCAGGTGTGGAAGTCTTGAATATTTTTAAATGTGAACATAATCCTAAATTATGTACAAAAAGTTTAGAAGGGAAAAATCACAACATAACTATGGATTCTTGAAGAGTTAGTATGACCATTGACGTATTTATGCACACACTGAATGAGCATATCCAAAAAGAGAAATGCCAAACAAGACACTTACCTGCAATCTAATTGGTTTCACACCGAGTAGAACAAGGCGTTCAAAGAGAGACTTAGCCAGCCCAGCACGAGCTGCTTTCTTACACATAATCACTGGGCCAAGCTGGCAATGGTCACCAACAAGAATCGTCTAAACAGAAGTTTCTGTCAGAATATAAAGGAACATACGGTAGATCAAGCTAAAAAATGTAGATGGAATCTTAAGTACCTGTTTCGCCCCAAGGACCAATGGAATAAGGCACTCAGGTTCCGTTGCCTGAGTAGACTCATCAATGAGTACCTAAACAGCACAAAGTGTGAGAGACTTTTAAAGCATTTCATTATAAATCAAATATTAAATCAAATTCATTCAACCTGACGGAATCTAAAATTTGCCAAACGAGGATCACCAGCACCAACACAAGTGCAACAAATAACATCAGCACTCTGAGAAATCTCCCTCTCTGTTGCTCGCTTTAGAGCTTTATACTTCTTCTCATCACTACTCGACAGTTCTCCTGTTTATACAGTATTTCATTTTTTTTTCCACACAACACGTGGAAAAAAATACAATATTAGAACAAGGTCCATGAATTCTAATTTAAAAGTTACATATGAAACTAATATGCAAACAGAAGTCATTCTTTATATTGGTGAAAGCTTAAATTTTAGTTCATTAGTAATGAGGTTTCTACTAGCATAGCATTTTGATCTCATATGAAGGTGACCAAATTATCAAATAAAAATGATAGCAAGAAATTCAAAATTCAGTAGCAACTCAACCAAAATGCCTTCAATCTAAAAAATAAACAACGAAATTGTATGAAAATTGCCCAGATCAGTCCTAACCAAGTAAGTCAAATTTCAACTAAACAAGTCCTTTAAAAAAATCCATGTAATAAAAAGCCGATAAACATCGCACCTTGCTCATCTTTCAATTGTTGCAACTTGTGAAGTTCACTCTTCTCTGAAGTGTCTAAATGTCTAACCTGCATAAACACAAATTGTATGAAACATATAGGGGAAAGTTTGGCAGTAATGAAAACAGAGAATGAAGCCTGAAAATCAACAAACCTGATAGTGAAGGGTTAGATGCTCAACAGGCGAACTTACAGCTTCCCTTGATTTTGCACATAACCTAACCACCTGAGTTTGAGAAAAAAAATGATAGAAATTGAACAATTGCAATTTTCCTAATCAAAAAAGAAATAAATATAATGACTTAGAAAATCATTTAGCAAATGTTTAACTAGGGATAACCAATACTAGTTGCACATGATCTATCGACAAACAAATAAGCCAACTGAAGCATAGGATAAGAAAATGAGAGGCAGTTCACTAATGGAGAGGATAATCAAGCATACTTGTATGGATGCCACAGCTTTTAAAAAATCAGAGATGTGATCACGCCAACAACTAGATCTACAATTTCAATTTATAATAAAATCAAATGGAGATATCATGAGTGAAAATAAGAAGTCAAATATACTAGGTCGCACAGATTTGTTCTTTGTTCTGTTATGAAAAATTAAAACAAGAATTTCTTTTGCTGCAATTAAACTAGCGCCAAAGTTAGTCTTCAAGAGACCATATTTTTAATCCAATGACAACTTCCAGTTGCAGGAGAGTTTATGCAGTGAATTTCATTAAATATATTTTCCTTTTGAAACTTGTTGCAATCACATGCCTACATGTTATAGTTCACAGTTTATTAGACAAAGTTGACTTCATATTCCTAAATACTTGTGTTGAAGTTGCTTCTCGACCATATTAGAGATGAAAAGAAGATTGGCATACAGAAGCAACAAAATATGCAGTTGATATAACTGCAAATAGGGCCAAAATTTCTACCTTTAATCCAGTGGCACTTATCTTTTCAGCAAGTTGGTCTACAGCCACATTACTTGGGGCACATACCAATACCTGGTACAGGTGTATGAACCATTAGTTTAACCGAATACTAAAGAGAACAAAAAAAGGATTATCAAGAAGTCACCTGTCCCTGGCCCTGTTTTGCCATGTGATATACAATAGCTGCAGAAGTGACAGTTTTCCCTGTACCAGGTGGACCTTGAATTAAACTTATAGGCTTCTGAAGGACACTCTTCACAGCAAAAACCTGTCAATAGAAAAAGTTCAACATTGAAAATTATCAAGTCAGATGAGCAATAAACTTCATATTTAACATTGGCAACATGGCAAATAGTAACACAACAGATTGAAAAAATCCGTAAGTTATCAGAAGTATAGGTCTGATCATACTTATGGTTTTCCATAAACGGATAAAAAACTCCATGAGGATCTCAGCTGCAATGATCTAAAAACTAAACATGAAATCAATATAACTTACAAAGTTACTGAATTACTAGGCACATTAAAAGTTAAAATACTGAGAGTTCTTTGATAGATAACAGAAGAATAATTGCATCTATCTGTTTAGGAACACTTACCCAGGAATTCTTTCAGCCTTTAACAAATTTAGCAGTTCAAAATATAACTTTTGGCATCATGAAGCCACCATGATTTTCAAGCCGTTCATCCAAACAGAGAGATACAACTTGCAACAAATGCAAACACAACCAAATGCGATGAACTTAAATTGAGAATGCAAGAAAACATACTTGAGACGCATTCAGCTCTGGAAGACCAGGTGCACCAAACCGGCGAGGCAGTGTATTACGAACCCCTTGAACCTCCACTTCATGGCCCAACAAATGATGATATATATATCTGCCCCAAAATGAAATATAGTAAAGGATATAACTTTGCAATCATCATAGGTGGAATAATGAGCTATACACATCAATGCACTAAGAATCAGGAAGCCAAAAAAAGTGGTTAGAATAATTAAAATTATTCAACTTGTTTAAAACAAAACCATAAAACAGGGAACATAGAGAGGTAGGAGATATTAGTCACTCACTCCTCCAAGTTCTACCTTAAATTGGCAACCTTAATCCAGCATACACTCATAAACTCTCCTTGCAGAAGTGATGAGCTCAAAGAAATTATAAGTCAACCTACCCACTCACACTTGTTTCATCCACAGCAAAAGTTTTCATTGCACCCTGCATTCGATCAAAACTTGTACTTTTCCACACAAAGTCAACACTAAATCCATGGTTCAAATCAACGGGAACTCCCTGCACATAAGGTAACTATTAGCCCTAATATCGTGCACATAAAGTAACAATTAGTACTAATATCTAACATCAAGCAATTAAAGAAGATGATAAAGCAAATTAGTGTTACCTGACTAGCACGAAGCTCAAGTGCAACCTCCTCTTGTGCAGTAAGCTTGATCTGAAATGACAGTTTGTCTACTCAATTGTACAGTTCAAAGCACTCAGCTACTGAGTTTTTGCTTGCAAAAGTATTGCACCAGACACACTTATCCATAACATACTAATAATCATTTTTCCAAAGTGAACAAACCATCTAAGAAGTTGAGAAAAGCATACCACATGCCCAACTGACTGCCATGCCGGATGAGCTGCATCTCCTGAATAACGCAGTCGCAACTCATCACCAGGTACAAGGCGCAACTCATTGTCTTCCTGACATCACATCAATCAGCTCATTTTTTGTGAGATCGATACAGATAACTGATAACCAATACAAAACTATCCAGAACAAGAATACTCAGAACTGATATAAACAGTGGCAAAAGCATGAGAATAAAGCACCTTTGGAAATACAAAATATGCAACACGCTTCTTGTTGAGGCCAATATCCCAATGAACGGTCATGTTGTCCTTGCTTTGTGATTCTTTCATCATCTACAGGAATTAAACATGTTAATATGTCAAAGACAACAAAATTGAAAAAATATATTATAAAATTTAGGCAATATATTATAGCAATGACCAAAAAAAGAGCCCCACACACAGCATCAATAAGTTACAGAAAAAGCATCGATAAAAATTAACAAAAAAGAAGCGTGCAGCAATAGCACATACTTTATCATAATCTGCTTCAAGCTTGATAAGTGGAGCAAATACATTTTGATACTGCAAAAGAAAGAATTCTACTTGTTAGATGATTCCAAATGGATTATTAGCTTTCCAGCCTTTCCTCATTACATGGTTCAACAAAAATGTGCCTGATAAGCATCTTCATATTTCAGTGCCACTGGTTGAGGCTCATCATCTACACCACGCTTTTCAAGATCTTCAAGGGTCGCATCAGGGTTACTTTTCCAAAGTTCTTCAACTTTATTTATTTGTTGAGCACTAATTTGGCGTGCTCTCAACTGCTCCTGTTCAGATGGGATCTGCCAAATACAGAATGTCAAAAGTACTGACAAGAAAAGGTTACCTGGGGAAGAAAAAGGTGCTACCAACCTTAACAAGCCACTGCAGAAAACACCTATCATCAATCAGGGGGCACCACTGACTAAGATCCCAGTTCATGTCCTTCAATGCGTTAACATTCAAACAGGGCTCTCTGCAAAGGAGGACAACAACACTCTCGGTCTTGGCAGATATAAATCCCAGAAGGAAAACATTTCGACATCCACAGTTGTAACATTCTAGTATAGTTTCTCCCAGTGGGCTATCCTTATGCAGACAGACTTCTTTGTGTTTTGCTCGAACCTATAAATGAAAACTCAGATAAAAACCCACTAAACTTTCACGTGTACTAGATGTGGCCAAAAAATTAGTTATTATCATTCAAGTGACATTCACAAAGTGGCTACAAGTAAGCATGGCACAAAAGCATAAATTCACATTACATACACAGCACCGAACTTCCTTGGAGGTTCAAAACTTCTTACACAATTGCTTTTGGTTTTCATAGGCTAACGATAAACAACTATCATTACTGATTTAGAGAAACTTCTCATCACTGTTACTGGAGATGCCAAACTACTGAAAACAAAGGTTGAAAATACAAGGGGCTATCAAATTCACCAAAAATTTTACCCTGAAAAGGCAGCTTGGTATGCTACCTGTTTGAAGAATATCATTACTACAAAACTTTGAAATTAACAAGTTAATTCGTACAAAGAAACGCCTAAAATAAATGTTTGTTACTTTATCTGAAGAGGAAAATCCTTCAATATTGCACAACAATTTTTGAACCGAAACCAAAGGTATCTAGCATTCAATTCACATGAAAATGGGCAGAGCTACCCACGAGTTATGAGCAGCATTTGATCATCCATAGCAAACACTAAGAGAAATTTTCAAGAAATGCCCCTTAGGAAGCACGAAAGTAACAAAGAACTTCAAATGTGATATTCACGCATCAGCTTTGGTCCAGTCCACTCACAAATTTCTGTCGCCTTAATATCTCACCTTGCAACATAAACAGTTACTTTCTAAGTATTCCCATCACTTGACTATACCAAAGATACCTTCAATATACACTTAAAAATTCCATAACAATTAATGACTTCACTGCTCTTCCAAATAAAATTGGAAATCACAAGAACTAAAATAAATCAAACGTACAAAACAGTCCTCAAATACCCTCAAAAGTGCAACTTTCATGAGCTAACATAACAAAGTAATTTATTCACAGATCTCAAATTTGCATTCTTAACAAAATCTCACATCGTGCCTTCCCATCAAGCACAAATGATAAACTTATCAGTCTAACGTCTCCAATTTCAGTAACATCAACAATCTAAATCACCATCCCTCGTTCAAACCAAAAGTAATTGAAACCAAGATGGTGTCGAGTACGTGAAAAGCAACAACCCAAAGAAACAAAAAAGTCACTACTTACCAAGTGATTGACGATATGCGAACCAGAAGTATTCCCTCTAGAATTACAAAACCACTTCTTACAAGACGGAACATTGCACCTAACCACGCATGCAGGGTTCGAAACGCCACAGTAGCGGCAAGCATGCTCCGTAAAATCTCCTTTACCGATTTCATAAACGTCGTCGTCCCCAGTCTCCTCGAAATTCAGCGCACCCATCCCAGAAACTATCCCATCTGCCACAAACCCTCCGTGCGCCTTCGACGACGACACTGGAGACACGGCGGGGGATTCCGAATGCTGGTCGGAGGGCGAAGACGGGGGGCGGTGGTCCGAAGAGGGCGGGCCCCCGACCGAAGGAACCGCGAGAGAGTCGGAGGGCGTTGGCCAGGCCACCGGGGAGCGAAATTCGGGATAGTCGAATTCGGATTCACCTTGAGTGTTGAATTCCAGGAAGGTGTAGGCATCGGTCCCGGTGTCGGGCTGCGACGCCGTTTCGAAGAGAATGTTGTCCTGCGAATCCATGAAGCGATGTATGGGATTTTTAGGGCTTCTGAAATTAGGGGAGAAAATGAGGGGTTAGGGCTTGGTGGAAAAATGAGGGAGAGGAGGAGGAGAAGGGACTGTATGTCATGGAGGAGAAGAGAGCGAGGGCAAGCGCTGTGCAAGCGGTTCAAAGTTCAAACAGCGTGAAGGCACATGACGAGGGGTGTTAGAAACTGACTATGCACGTGACTGTGGTGAGAGTTCATAAGGAAAGAAAGCGTAAATATACAACTTTTTAACCAAAGACATAAGGCCTGCTTTTTTACTCTTTGTTTTGATTTTTGATTTTTGATTTTTTTGTTTATTAGTTATTAATTTTATTTATATTAAATATTAATTAAAAATTAAATAAAAGTTAATTTTTTGAA
>JANIHZ010000005.1:15181140-15194427 GCA_027478365.1 Erythroxylum rufum
AAGATGTAAAAATTGAAGGATTATATATTATTTAGGTGATGAAATTTTAATTTTTTTCTCACAAAATTTAAAAATTAACAATATTTATTTATACATATTTAGTCAATCATAAAATAGCATATTATTCGTATACATTTTTTAAATTATAACTTTATTTTTTAAATTATTTACTAAAATATTATAACACATTCATTTAGAAATTTTCCTACAAACTTTACTAAACTATTTTATCTTTTCTACTATATAAATTTCACAATATTCACTTACATATTTCATCCATTTATCCTTTTAATTCATTCATCCATTTATTTTTTTTATTCATTGTTATTATACATTTCAAGGATTTTAAAATTTTACAATTTCTTATTAAAACTTAGTTATTTTATTAATTCATTCAAAAAATTCAACTATTATATTTTTCTTCTTTTTCTTTTGGCAAAATTTTAACTTCAATCCCACAATTCTATTTTTTCCCTTACATTTTAATATATTCATTTATATAATACTCTTTAAATTAAGTGGGCACTACGACTGCGCAAAGACTGCGCATTTGCGCAGTCTACTTCTGCTAGTACAAAAACTATACCACGACTATATCTACCAAACTCAAAATCATGGTGCTTTTCTTTACATTACTGATACTAAAATGACGATGAAAGAAAAACTAAATGAAGTTCTATCAAAATAATATCAAAGAAGATAAATAAATATTGTTTTATTTGTGCTTATCAGTTGATAGCAGAGATGTCAATACATCATAAAACAATAAAAAAGGATGATTATTGAGTTCTTCAGATAATAGTAAATAGCAAGTCCACAACCATTCATGTCTAAGATGTGTATTATAATGCACAATATCTCATAATTAGCAAATTTAGCCTTTTGGTGCCCCAGTATGAACAGCAATAAAGTAAGAATACTGGAAATTCATCAATGAAAGGGCTTGGAGCATCAGGGGGCAGCTTGTTCTTAAGCATCCTAAGCTTTAATATTTAGACTCTGCCAGCATAAGGTTCCCACTTCGCTTGGCGGGTAATTTGTACCATTTCTGTTGTGACGCCCTCCTCCTTGATTTTGCGACGCCTACGTCCACCCCAACACAGTTTTTTGCAATAACTCAATCTTCTAAGGCATTGGTGGTACTCAAATTGTCACCATCTCCAGCCCTTTTACATCAGTAATGCTTACTTGGATCTATTCATGGTTCAAACACCAAAATGTTTATGCATGTTCCATATTTGTCCAGCGTTCTTCAATGGCCCGTTATGGTTGTTCCTCCAACATCAACCAGGATGCCTAGCCAAGTTTGCATCAATCTCAATCAGGTAATAAAACAACAACAAAAAATACAATAAAGACGCAGAAATTGAGTTGTAAATGCCAAAAAATTTTGAACATTTCCCAACTTCCCTCATTTGTAGAGGATTTTGGGTATCTAACTTTTACCTGGTGTGAGGATAAAACATATACACTCGGAAAAGAAATAGTTCAAAATTCACAAATTGAAAGCTCTCAGATTCACCGTCTTGCCGTGACCTGCTGTGCAATTTAGAAATGGAAGATGCCTGCAGATATTTTATCTTCCAACAATTTCACTTACTACATGCCTACAGTTTTTAGCTATAAATATGAGTGAAAGAGAACCAAATCAAATTCTTTTACCATTAGAATTTTGAGGTTCGAGGGATGGTTATGAAGAAGAAAACATATCCTGAATTGTCTAAAGTTCAGTAAAATGGACAACAGAATTATAATAGGGGAAAACAGGAGCATGAAGCAACATGCTGTCCAAGGCAACGTACAAGGATATTTCTGCACCATTTGATTACTCTTCATATCGACCACAGTAGTGGGCATTGCTTGATCTTGAATCTTTCCTAGAAGGCAACATACATACGATAATCTACATCTCTGGTAGATCAAAAATATGCACTTTCTGTAACTTCCGAAATTTACACTCCGGTGAGTTATATGCAAACTCAGCGACCAACTAATCCCAGGACTTGATTTCAAGAACTTCAAGATCTTGTGGAAGCTGGATCGAGGAGGAAATCTTTTGGAAGCTTTGGACAGAGCTCAACTTCTGGATTTTTTAGAGATGGAAACACACCTCCAATGCTCTTCAATTCTGATAGCTCAAACAGATGCAGCGAGTGTAACTTCTTCAACTCTGGTGGTTTCTCATGTTCAAACAGAGTCACCAACTTATCACAGGACTTGACTTCGAGAACTTCAAGATCTAGCGGAAGCTGCGTTGAGGGGCAAATTTTTGAAAGCATTGGACACTGCTCAACCTTTAAACATTTCAGAGATGGAAACACACATCCAATGCTCTTCAATTCTGGTAGCTCAAACAGATGCAACGAGTGTAACTTCTTCAGTAATAACTCTGCCGGTTTCTCATGTTCAAACACAGTCTGTAACTTATCACAGAAATGAATTTCAAGGATCTCAAGGTTCCCTGGAAGCAAGGATGAGGGGAAGATGTTTGTAAGCATCGGGCAGCAGTCCAGAAACAAACGTTTCAAGTTCTGAATGACCTTATACTGAAGGTTCCCCTTGTATATTGTTTCCAGATGTGGAAGATTTGAAATCCACAGAATCTCCAAATTTTCCCCAAATCTTGCTTCTTTCTCTTCGTCATGAAGAATGGTTTGCATGTTGTTGCATCTATCAAACCAACAACCTTTCATGCCCTTAATATTGTCAGCTCCTAACTCAGATAAGCTACTCAGTGATTTAATATCATTGAACAATACATAAGAGGCAAATTTCAGAATAATATTAAAACTGTCAGGAAAACTATGAAATCCATGAATCTCAAAAAATCTGTCGTCTGTTTCATGATGAGGGGTATGTCTAAAGTCGTAGTAAATATCCCAGACAAACGATTCTCTGTCACAATGGATAAGTTCCTCTTTCCTTTCCTCCTTCACAGGACAAATATAGAAATGAGGGTAGGTGGCGTCAGCGTGGACATCACCCAACTTGAAGATGCTCAATCCATCAAAATGAATTTCCTCAGGTAGGCACTTTATCTTCCCCCATTCAATATCCTCCAAATTTGAAAGAGTAAGTATCTTAAGACTGTTCAAGTCTAAGATTTCGTGAGGTATTCCTTTGATGTGGCTCTCTGATGAATCCAGAACCTCATTTTCAGAAACAGTTCCAAGAGTTGACACTTGACTTGATACTGAAGAACTACTAGGTGAAAGCTGACTGACACTCAAATGCTTAGCCATTGGTGGATACACCTTGAGAGGGATGCCAGAAAGGTTTACAATCTGAAGGGAAATCATATTCTTCAATAATGATGTGTCAAAATCTTTAAGGTTAATTGTACCAGAGAGATTGAGTTGTTGAAGACGAGAGAAGAATTTGAGAGATTGAGTTGGTATCCCCGTCAAAGCCTTACAACCCGATATATCAAGAATTTCAATTTTACTGAGATCATCCATCTGCGGCAACTGACAAAGGTTCTGACATCCAGCAAGTAAAAGTTGGCAAAGGTTGCCAAGTCCAGAAAGTGATGGTACCTTCTTAATTTTGGTATTTGAGAGGTTGAGAACTTGAAGATGCATCAAATGACTGAAGGATTGGTCCACAAATTTATCCAAATTCTTGGCATTTGAGAGATCAATTAACTCTAGTTTTTCAAGAGCAGATGTGGAAGGAAATTGAGAAATTTTCTCACAGCCACTTAAAATGAGACTACGAAGGCTTCTAGTCAGAAATGGTGGTTCACTAATAAGGGTTCGGGAAAGAACAAGCATCTTAGGTCCATCCTGCTGCTGTACAGATCTTTCCCACTTGGTTCTCCTAAACTCAGAAAAGCTGCTACAACCTGAAAGATCAAGAGTTTGAATGCTGTGTGGAAGGCTTGGCAATCTTGCTAAGAACTCACAATTGCATAAGAAGATTTGGTTCAGCTTTGAAAGGTCCTTTACAAAAGGAAATGTACTAATTTTGGTTCGGGAAAAGTCAATCAGTTGAAGTTTAGACAATGGATTGAAAGTGGCTTCACTGATGCTCTCCAACTTTGTAGCACCAGAAGTATCAAGAACCTCAAGGTTCTTAAAATGACTCAGGGTTGGTAATGCTTTCAAGCTAGAACAATCCTTAAGGATTAACCAACGCAATGCAGGACATTGTTTGGTTGGAGAATCTAGTGATGTAATCTGGACTCTGGATAGATTAAGACTCCTAAGGTTTGTCATGTTATCAAAAATATTAAACCCAATTTTCGTCAAGGAACTACCATCAGATATCTCAAGAACAGTTAATGCCTTAAGATTTGAGATGATCTGAACTTCCTCCAGCATCTCACATCCTCTTAGCAAAAGCACTTCAAGTTTCTCCATGTTAGACAAAGACAAGGGAACAGATCTAAATCTGGGTTGGAAAATGGCAAGAACTTTGAGTTCCTTCAGATTGTGAAAGATGGTTTCAGGAGATACCTCAGATAGCTTATTTCCATCAATTAATAATGTAGAAAGCGTCTCCCAGCTTTTACGGTTGCACACAGTTTTCATCATACCATCTGCAAGTGCAATTTTCCCAAGAGAGTTCCATTCCCCTTCATCGTAAATGTTAGCTAGTCCTAGCTTGGCAGTGCTACCAATCCCACGAACACGGTCATCAATCACCTCCAGTGCCTTCTTTTCCATGGTGATGATGTTGTCTTCTTGTATTTTAAGCATTCCTCGATCAATAAACTCCATGAGAAACCTGTGGCCCTTCATGTAGCCTTTCTTTAAGCAATCTGTAAAACCAAGATATCCCTCCATCATCCAACATGCAATTAATTCATTATAATGGATACCACCATGTTTTTCAAACAGTTGGCTGCTATACCAGCAGCAGTTTTTCAATTCACAGCTGGGCAACATGTCATACCCACAACGAAATAGGTCCTTAACACCATCATCATCTACCTTCTCACAAGCTCTTTCAAAGGCTTTTTCCAGTGTCCACTCATTGGAACTGTGCTGTGCGATGTACCTCAATGCTTCTGCTATCACTATAATTGCAGCAGGTAAACCCTTACTCTTCTCCCAAATATCTTGTTTGACTAAATCAGGGACTTGCACCTTGGCTCTGGTTTCAAACAGAGATAATGATTCGGTTTTGGACAAGCCCCCCACCTCAATCAGTTTCCCTGTTATTTCACCACTGTCGCTTTTCCTTCTAATGACCAAAAACTTGAGTGATTTCGTCTGAATTGGATGGATGAAGGAGTTTAGTTTGTCTCTAATTTGATTCTCGGTCATTTTACTCCCCTCATCGTCCAAGATCAGAAGATATTTCTTTCTCCCAAGCAGTTCAGAAATCTTTTGTTTCAACTTTTCTTGTAGTTCCTCTTCTTTTTTCTTTTGCTCACCCTCCTCCATCTTGTTCATCTCTTCCTCATTATATTCTTCATCTTCCAAC
The DNA here is from genome assembly GCA_027478365.1 of Erythroxylum rufum. Taxonomy (NCBI): domain Eukaryota; kingdom Viridiplantae; phylum Streptophyta; class Magnoliopsida; order Malpighiales; family Erythroxylaceae; genus Erythroxylum; species Erythroxylum rufum. The sequence continues at coordinate 15,186,571 of JANIHZ010000005.1, forward strand.
TCATCACCAGAGCACAGCAGAGACAACTGGCTGGCAATGCTGTGGAAAAGAGACATTTCATTGTACGGCTTATTTAGATACAGCCATAGAGCTCCATCAAATATGCCTTCATCAATTGCGTACTCACTCATTTCTCTGCCCATCCACGTCTTTCCGCTTCCACCCTCCCCATGAAGAATAATAACCCTCACGTTTTCATCACATAACAGGTTCCAAACCAGTTCCTGCACTGTTTTCTCCACCTCTGCTGACCACAAAGAAAATCTAGGATAAGAATCTGGAAACAGCGATGAGAAAACACAAATTTATAAAGAGTAGCAACTTGATCCTGTCATTACCAGACATTGTTTGTAAAGATATATGATGACCCAAACTCCTCCGCTTTTGATATACTTGAATCAACATGAACTATTATTCTTTATTATTTCAAATTTGTCATTTTGCCTATGATCATAGACATTTTACATGAGTAATGACGTTTGGATGTATGAAGGATCTTAAAGAATAACTTAGGGACATGATAAGTTCGAGATTGCATTGGCTTCCATTTTCATTTTTAAAGTGTTGGATTTACTGTCTTAATTAAGTCTTTGTCACTAAGCTGTAGCTTTTGAGGATCAACAGTGTTATTCATTCTTTACACATACATGGTTTTTAATTTGCAGAATCAAAGAATCCACATTTAAAGTGAAACCTTCAAGAATTTCCAAAGAACACAGATTACGAATAATAACCCTACAAACAACTTTCAACATAAGAAGAAATAGGTCAGAAGAGAAAACAACACTCGTCCTTTGAGATTCCTTAGAAGCTTAGATGGCATAAGGTTTCAAATGAGCATCTTGCACCACATTGCACCCTCTGCTAGTCCTTTATCATGCCATCACAAATAATAAACTATAATGCAAATAAGCAAATCATACAAGAAAGTTTCTTTCATTTAAATGTCACTTAACCATATCCAACTATTGATCCTAAGGAAATTCAAAATGTCAATAGGCTGAACATCCGCTTGTGTATCAGAGGAAGCATTTGCAGTTCTATCAAGTAGTCCCAGTAGCTAAACAGTTCTCTACTCACTTAACAAGGAAATAAAGCAAACAAAAATTTAGCTTCGGCTAATGCATCCTTTTTTGGTAATGCATCCTGTAACACATTTGGTACTTGTAAAAGCATGCTTTTCAAACAAAAATTTAGCTTCGGCTAAACAGAACCACAATCTTTTCCAGCAGGTCACAGCCAATTGCCCGACTTCTTAATTATCCATCAACCATACTCTGATGACTTCTTTATATTCTTCTAACTAATGACAATGAAATCTAGCTATCTTGTCATACTCGGAGTCTAGAGAAAAAAGGAGAGATGATGTCTCACCTACTGGGGCAGGCATGATTTCATCCTCGACTGCCATTTTCTGTTGGTATCTGGTTGTTGAGAAAGTAAAGGTCTTGTACAATTGCAAGTGATGGAGAATAAACACACTAATATCATGAAATAACCAAGAATAAGTCAATCAGTATCTCTTCAAACATTAATTTACTTTCATTGTCCGTTCATTCATGCATGGTTAGACATGATGACAGGAAAGCGGCAAAAAAAGGTTTCCCTTTGGTTTTCTTCAGTGCATATCTTGTACCATCAAAATCATTTGTAGCTAAAAATTGGTAGGTAAGAGCACTGTGAATGGATGAAATGACCGAACAAAATGAATATATTCTGTTGTACAACTGTAAATCGTAATTTTGTGGGATTCCAAACCCTTCCTCGTCCCAATACATTCCCTCCTATCATTAGGGGAACAAAAAAGAAGGGAGAAAGAGGGCGTAAAAAGTTGTCAACTATTATCCCCTCAAAAATTATGCTCTTTGGCTTTTTAATGCGCTATGCAATTTGCCATAAAATGAACTTGCACATCACAGAAATGCAGAGAAAACTACTGGCAATTATTCTATAAACAAAATAAACCCAGAAGAGAAAAGGAAGAAATAACCCAAAAGCATGGTAGTATCACAGAAATGAAGCTAAGAAGAACCTGGTAATCTGGCAATACCTGAGCAAGGTTGCTTTTTCCCGATCAGATCTTGAGCACTGCACTTCTTATTTGCTGCCTTAGAGGTCAACTCCGTTGCTTTAAATTTTTCTACGTCACTAAATTATTGCAAGTTGAGACCTTTACTGTTTTTTGATAAAGAAAGATAAAACGACAAAACCCAAAAAGGTATCGCCGTTGATACGTACATAATCTAAAGCTCCTCGAACATGACCTGTTGTACATAATGAAATAAAAAAAGACCGAAGAGACTTGTCGCGTCCAACGTTTGATGCTTCTCGTACTTGCTACCCCTATACCAATGTTAGAAATCGCAAGTACTTTGCCAAATTGTAAGAAAACGTAAAAGGGACTGTATAGAACTACAAGAAAGAACAGGAACTGATCCCAAATTGCCCGTTAAAATTACTTTTCATTTTCTTCGTCTTTTTCTGTTTTCACGAATACGATCTGCAGTTAACTGGATCATCTTAATTTTTCCTAAATTAATCTTTCATTTTAACTTACTATCAAATAATCACAAGTTGCGGTTGGTTAAATTTAGTTTTCTTTATTCTCTCTCTTTTGTTACTCATAGACTACTGACATGACAATAATATCGGACGTTGATTCATAATTATGAACTACGATCTTAGTATTAAGATCCCCCTGTAATGGATTGAAGTATAAAGAGGACATTTGATTGTGGCTTCCGACCGAGTTCGCGCAAAGCAAGACAACAAAGTATAGTATTGCATATGAAAGACTAGGCATTAATATAGGATTTGAATTCAGCAACGTTTGACAAGAAAGAAAAGAAAACAGTTATGCTCAAACGACTTCCCGAGAAGAAAAGAAAATGCAAACTCAAGGCTTTCATTGAAATGTAGAAGCATTTGCTTTCACTTTCATTGTTCAATCCTTCATCCAGACCCCGTACTCATCACATGGATAAAATGCAAGCTTTGGGCATTTCACTTTCTCCAGGTATATTAAGTGAGGAAACGATGCCTCCCGTTCTCTCCAAGTTAACCTGAAATCACTCAAGTACTTGAATCTCAAAATCTCCACGTCCCACACTTCACTTTTGCCCAGAGCTTTTAGTTTCCCACCTCTAATGTAGAGATTCTTTAGGTTCTTTAGAATTCCAGGCTTCAGCCAACTAGGTGAAGATCTTTGTGGAAAAGATTCCAGGTCTAGTTTTTCCAGTTTCAATGCCAAAGCTGAAGTGCTAGTGGTGGTGATGCCTTCTTGTTTTTGTGCAGTTTTCTCTGACTTCCCATCCTGCACTCCACCCTCTGGCTTCTCACCTGATTTTGCATCACCTTCTTCTTTCACTTTGTCTAATTTCTTAAAGCTTGCTGTAATGGGGAACTTGACTCTATTCCCTTCTTTGCCTGCGTCCAGTTTCCTTGGCGAACTGGTCAGTTTTGCTTCAGTTTCTGCTTTGACTGTGTCCAGTTTCCTTGGTGAATTGCCTACTTTTCCTCCGGTCTCTGTTTTAGCTGTGTCCAATTTCTTAGAGCTTGGTGACTTAAGGATGGGCTTGGCTGCAGTTTCTGGGCTAGCTGTGTTCAGGTTCATAGAGCTTGGTGAACTGATGACTTTGGCTTCTTTAGCTTCTTTAGCTGCTTTCTTGAAACTCAGGCCTTTTGCCAGGTTCTTAACGCTGCGTGCAGCAAACAATTTGGGTCCTGCCTCTTTTTTAGTCCTGTTGGCTCCGGTCTCTTCGTTAATCTCGTTCCTTTTCTTGACTTCGTTCCAATTCTTCGATGGTTCTTTGGCTCCTGTGCCTCCTACAGGTTGTTCTTCAGACAATGACTCCCCTCCCCATGCAATTTTCAACTTCCGAAGTTTGTGAAGCTTTTCAATGGCCCTGAGATCGTCTGTTGTTGGAAAATCTTTGCGATTGGTGCTGATGCTCAATTTCATAAGCTTCTGCAACCCTTCCAAGTCCTTCAAAGTGCATGAAACCCCCTTTTTCTGCACACTACTAACTACAAAACCTTTCAACACTTGGAGTTCAGTGAGTGAAGACAAGGCCTTAGGTACATCATCCAGCAAATAACACTCAGAAACGTCCAAGTGAGTAAGCTTCTTAAGCAAATCAATTTCATCCGGAAGTCCCTCAAGATTGTGACAGGCCCTAAGATCCAAAATCCTCAAATTTGGGAGCTGGCACATAGGCTTAGGAAGCTCAGTGATTCTAGACATTCCTTGAAGGCTAATGAACCTTAGCTGTTTCATAGACTTCAAACCTTTTAAGAAATCGGTGTTCTCTATCTCAATGTGATGCTTTGCTGCAATCTTCTTGGCTATATTCACCCATCTTCCTAGATAAACAACATTAAGCTTTTTCATCTTTGAGAATTCCACGAACTTGTAATCAGGAAACCGTTTGTTAAAATTGAATATTGTTCGCAGGCTATCGTCAGCAAGTGCATCTTTGGATTCCACTAAACATACCTTGTAACAGTTCGAACGCTCCTCTGTGGGATTCCCATTATCATCAACATCAAAAAAGCCAACTTCCTTGGCTCTCCTAATCACAGCAGAACGTACGAGAGGAGGCATCTTAAAGCTATCAATTTTTAAACCTCCGAACTTGCTAACAGGCACAATAAAGCCCATGTTTTTGAGCTTCTTGCCACAAAGTTCCTTGATGATCTTCTCTGCATCTTCCTCCGCCGTCTCCTTGGCCGTTGACTCCACCAGGCCCTCGCCAACCCACCAGTAAATCAACAACCTTTTCTTCACTTCCACGTCCTCCGGAAACAGAGCGAAACAGAGCAGGCAAAGTTTGGATCTTTCTTCCAAACCCTGATAAATTTCGATAAATTCATTGAAAATAGATTCCTCTAGATCCACCAACTTGCCATTTTCGCTAATGGGCTTTGCCGATTCTCTTGTCTGCGAATCCCGAGCCCTTGATGCGATACTGTGCTGAGACGGAATCTGAAGCTTCAACTTCATGACTTTCTTTCGAAATGTGGACAAAAGGGCAGGATCAGGCTCTCCATTTGACTGGCCTACGATCTTATCAAGTTCGTTCCCCAGATCACTGATTGACTTATCCGTATCTTTCTCAAGTTTGGTAAGATTCTCCAGTGTAGACTTTATGTACTTGAGGTCACTTCGCAGCTTCTCGAGTGGACCAACAGGGTGAAGTTCATCTGTCTTGCCACTATTGTTGCCGGTGGCGCTGTTATCGTCCTTCTTCTTATCTTCTTGTACGTTGTTTGTTTCCTCTACAACGGAAGAGAGTCTGCAACAAAAGCAAGTCTTTTGCACATCGTTGGTCTTGTTTCCTTGGTCGTTTAGGCCTGCGTTTTTGTCGAGTGGAGATTCAGATTCTTGAATAGAGTCTTTGAGTCCAGACAAACGAACAAGCATCACGGAAATGGTGGAAATCATTCGGTGGATAGAGAAGGTTTCATTTGAGCCGATTTTAAGATGAGGTAAAGTCGGTGCTTGTGCATCCATGGAAGCCAAAGAAGAGAAGATGATGAAGATACAAGTAGAAAATTAGGTCGGAAAGGAGACTACCGAGATTAGACGGCGATCAGAGGAATTTGAAGAAGAATTTTCTAAAATTTTTTGTGGAAGTTATAATCTAAGATTTTAAGTTCATCATCTTTGAAATATACCTACCTCCAGTACGCTTTACTGAGAGAGAACGAAAAGGGGGTGGCTATAAGGGAGAAAAAAAATAGTACTGCAAAAATAAAAATGTCCCTAATTAACGCAGAGCTTTGCGGTATAAATCTCCACGCTGGTCGCGGTGAAGTTGCTCCCGAATGAACATCGGGGGAGCCGTGAGAAGATGCAAGTCAGGGCTGAACGCCACTGCTAAAGACGTCAATCGATCGGCACACTGGTTACCTTGGCGATAAACATGCTGGAGACGAACCTTCCAGTCGCGCTGCAGAAGTCCTCGTGTACCTGCTACCAACAAAAGATCATCAGTCAATACTACCCTCGAGGAAGAGAGGATTTTGATGACTTCGAGGGAATCTACTTCGACAATAACACGGCGGTATCCTAAAGTCCACGTTTGGAAAAAGCCTGAGTGGACTCCCCAGAGTTCTGCAGTAGTAGGCGAGCCCCGCCCAATGTGGTGGAGGAAGCCACCACACCACCGACCCTGCCAGTCTCAAAAAATGCCCCCGGCTGTGGCGATGTGGGTTCCTAGCGTAGCAGCTCTATCGGAATTCAGTTGACCCAACCCTGAGGTGGTTTAGTCCATCCGACTAGAGTGCCAGCAGGTAATCCGGGGGGCTGCAACACGCAGTTCTCCGCCATTCTCGCTCTCTCAATCCAGGCGATATAGTCCAGCACCACATGTTGACCATTTGGAGGCCACACGTATCCAGGTTCAAAAATGTTACGATTCCGCTATTGCCAAAGGAACCAGCAAGCGACCCCAAACAACAGATTCCATTCCACCTGGGCCTCTTGGCCAGGCCGCCGGAGATTGTGGTCCACCCACTCCTTCACGGTCTGATGGAGGAAACCCAGGTCCCTGGCGATGGTGGGGAAATTAGCCCAGAACGTTTTCAAGCGTGAGCAGTCCCTAAGAACGTGCAAGAGAGATTCGTCGAGCCCACAAGTGGAGCAACAACCATCAGTGAGCTGGCAAGCCATTCGTTGTTGATTAGTGAGAAGTTTGCCTCTGGCCAAAAGCCACAGAAAGACTCGAATTCGCTGAGGCCCTCGCCATTTACAGATAAGGTTCCAAAGATCATTAGGCGCCACTGTGGTACGGCCTTCGATTAGATCATAGGCGGAGGTTATCGTAAAGTGCCCATTACTAGTAGGCCCCCACAGTAACTTATCGTCCTCGGTGCCCCCGACTTATGGCCGAATCTCTGCAAGTTCCATACAGAGCAATAAGAGAAAAAACTGTTGCAATAGGTTCCACTTCCAATTACCGTCGTCGGCGGCCAGATCGGCCACTGTGGCATACTTAAGACTATCCGGAAGAGAAGTGGGAGCCGCTAACTCAAGAGGCCCCCATTTCGGAAGCCAAGTATCCAACCAAAAATGGATGCGTCGCCCATTACCTAGTTGCCAGCGCATCCCTTGCCGAACATAGGGCTAAGTAGCAGAGATCCCTTTCCAAAGGCCCAAAGTTTCGAGGCGGTCAAGGCACTCGGGGAGTGGGTGAGGGCCTAAGCGATATTTGGCCTTAACAATTTGGACCAAAAAAGTTGGCTACTTGATCAAGGCCCACCCTAGTTTTGTCAAGAGAGCATCATTGGTGGTGCGGATGCGTTTGAGCCCCAAACCCCCTTCAGTTTTGGGGGTGCAAATTGTGTCCCAATTAACCAGGGGAATTTTCTTGTGATCATCCGTAGTTCCCCATATAAAGTTCCTCATGAGACACTCCAAGTCGTCACACAGACGTCGCGGAAGTCGAACCGTCTGCATCGTATAAATGGGAAGCGACAACAGAACGGACTGAGTCAGGGTAACCCTCCCTGCTATGGACAACGTTTTTACTCGCCATCCCGCAAGTTTGTGCTGAAAGCTGTCAAGGATATATTGATAAGTGTGCCTTGAAGAGCGTTCATGAATCAACGGCACCCCTAAGTAACAAAAAGGGTTATTTTTTTAAGTTTTATTGTGAATCTAATTTAATAAAATTACATATCACTAAATTATTGCAAGTTGATACTTTTACTGTTTTTTGATAAATAATTAGTGCAAGTTCATACCTTTACCGTTTTTTGATAAATAATTTATTGCAAGTTGATAAATTATTGCAACTTCGTTGTTTTTCTATATCACCAAGGTATCTTCTTGTCGTTAATTCCATCATTACGTAC
>JANIHZ010000005.1:15212716-15238706 GCA_027478365.1 Erythroxylum rufum
GATATAGATGACATTTTTATTCTGGCTTGATCTAAGTTCATCAACCTTTAGGCTTGAACTTTTTTTTTTAATAGTTCGAGCTTGTCTCAAAACTTGAATATATTAACCCTGATTCAAATTTTAAATTAAAAAGAATATTCAGGTCTCTATAAAATTTTCTAGTCTAAACTTGAGTTAAGGTTGTTCGTGTTTAATCGAATATAATGTCAACGCTAAATATAAACAAAATTGTTTCTTATAAATTAGGAAGGTTAAAAGAAACCAAATTAAAAGAAAAATAAAATTTAAATAAACATATTTTTATTAAATTTAAAAATCAAAATAGAAAAACAAAACCAAAAAATTGAGTGATAATATTTTGATTTTTTTTAATTTACTAAAACGCCCAATTTTGATGACAAAACTGGGCCATATGGAATACTAATGTAGTGTAGGCACCGAGTAGCAAATGTATCCTGAGTTGCTTAAAAATTGAGGTAAGTTTAAGGACTCCAATATTAATTAACACTACCGTACGAAAACATAAATAACAGTTATCAATTACTAGAAATAAATAACTCTTGCACTTCAAAGAACACATTAGCCTGTTTTCAGTTCTAAAATTATTCGTCCCCATTCTCCACAACTTGGTACTATAAAATTACTGAATTATGCTTTTGTCATTTTAATCTCGGACTCGGAGTAGGCGCGAGCGCGACTCTACTTGAATCTTCTCTTTCTTTACCATTTTTTAGATTCTTTAGCCACACCATGGACGAGCGCCAAAAGTCCCTCATTCTCAACTCCTCTCTTCTCTACCCACCTCCCCAAGGTCTCATCTTTTGAATTTTCTTTTCTTGGTTTTGGCTTTCTGAAATCCATCATGTTGTTTTTCTCTAGCAGTGAAGCTGTCCTACGGCACGGCCGGGTTCAGGGCGGATGCGTCGGTGCTCCAATCGACGGTGTATCGAGTGGGGATATTGGCGGCTCTTAGATCATTGAAGACCCAGTCGGCGATTGGGTTGATGATCACTGCATCACACAATCAAGTGACTGACAATGGAATCAAAGTCGCTGACCCAAGTGGCGGCATGCTCACGCAAGATTGGGAGCCTTTCGCGGATGCCATCGCCAATGCGTCAACTCCTCAAGACCTCGTTCAGGTCTGTAATCGATTCCCAACAAAGATGCTCAGTTTCATTCTCATTTCTTTTTCTTTAATATATGAAGAGCTCTATCTATAATCATTTGGGCAGAAGAAGATATATATGATATGAAGTATTTTTATTGAATAAAGAATGGTATACAATTAGATAATTACATGTAAAAGTTGGGCTAGATTATGGTTGAAGTTTCATTAACAAGGGGATTAATGGAATGTGGATGCCTGGATGGTTTTATTATGGATGCGTTTACTTTGATAAATGTAGTCTCATTGTTCCCTTTCGGATTCATATTTACGAACAATAATGTAGGAAATAGTTTCTGTATGTTGAAGCTAAATCAATTCCTGAAGTGATGTATAACAATATTGTGAAAAACTAGTAGATTGCTTAAATGGAATCGCTTTTATGTTTTTTTTTCCTCATGTCCTTAAATTATACTTATTCTGATTCTCCTTCTTATGTTTCTTTTTTTCGCTCTTCAATAGTTAATTGATGAGTTTGTGAAGAGGGAAAATATTCCATTTGATGGAGTTACGTCACCAGAGATATTGCTGGGAAGAGACACAAGGCCCAGTGGTGAATCTCTTCTCGAAGCTGCTAAACAAGTATGCCCCTTTTTACTAACATGATGCATCTGTTATATTTTGTCAAAATTCCAGCTATAGTCTTAGCCATAATATTTTTCACATGGCATATGGCCCTTTTCACTTGTGATTTCTTTGACTTTAGGGGATTCATTGTTTTGTTGGAGCTCTTTCCCATGACATGGGAATTTTGACAACTCCACAGCTACATTGGATGGTTCGATCTAGAAACAGAGGATTGAAAGCAACTGAACTTGATTACTTTGAACTGCTCTCCAGCTCATTCAGGTTAGTTTACATAGATGTCTACTGGTTGTCAATAGTTTTCTCTTAAAGTTTATATTATACTAAAAAACCTTCTGTTACAGTCTTTATTGTGATATGCAGGTGTTTAATTGACTTGATACCAAATGCAAGCAAAATGAGTGACACAAATGACAAATTGGTTGTGGATGGGGCCAATGGTGTGGGTGCACATAAACTTGAACTCCTGAAGAAGAAATTGAATGGTTTTGATATTGAAGTACGTAATTCTGGAAAAGGTGTGCTGAATGAAGGCGTTGGTGCTGATTATGTGCAGAAAGAAAAGGTTGTTCCACAAGGATTTGGTTCTCAAGATATTGGAGTAAGGTCAGTGTTATCCCAGTGACTATTGGTTGTCAATCATGGAGTAAATGCCTACTGTCTGTTTCTCTTTGGACTTGATGACCATATGCTTGTTTTTTATAGTACTTCTTGTTCATAGAGCTTTTCATAACCTATGCTATGAAATAAATCCCTAGATTTGTTGTAAGGCTAGTTTGATGACCACATGGATACTCTATGTTTGAAAAAGGAATTGTAAGTTCGACATGATCAGATAGTAACTGTAAGTGGTTGTATAGTGGATATATGGTAATTACTTCAGTCCACTAGCAATGTGCTTTAGCTTTACTTTTTATGGGATTTGATAACATCCAACCCTTCGACAATCCACATTGTTAGAGGTAGTGGTGGAGACGCAGGAGCAGATTAAGCAAATTATACTTGATATTTTCAAACTTTATTTTCCTACCTGGTATTCTCAGATCAGTAAAGCCGTGGAGAAATCCCCCTTGTAAAGGTTAGTAAACTGGGTTGGAGGCAATGTTTAGTGACTGAACACGATATGATTGCATCATGATGCCAGTCCAGACAGGCAGAAGTAGCTAAACAGCAAGGAGAGGTTTCTCAATATGAAATCTTTTAGGATTTGTTTTTTCCTATTCTGGGTAAGGTTTCAATTAAGATTACTATTAATAGAGTTTTTCGTGGAGAAATAACGTGGCATTTGCATTCAAATTTTTATTAAAGGAGGTTTTTGTTATAAACCCTACTTGTCCATCTACAATCCACCCTCATTTCTAGCCTATTTTGTTGAAAACTAGCTGTCTTAACAGCATTTCCCTATATCACATAGAATCAATTCATTTGTTGAAAATAACTCATAGAAGAGCTGTTTTGGCAGAAGGATGAAGATTAACTGTCAGCAAATTATATATTCTTTGGCTTTCATGTGGAGTTGACTTGAAGATTGAAACAGAATTTATAGCAAACTCTGCATTTTATGCTCCTATTTTGTGACTGATTTGAGCAGTTGAAACTAATTGTAACAATGGTTTTAGTTTTTCAGGTGTGCAAGTTTGGATGGGGATGCTGATAGGCTTGTTTATTTTTCTTTGCCATCTGAAGATAGTAGCAAGATTGATCTTGTTGATGGGGATAAAATTTTGTCTTTGTTTGCCATATTTCTTAAGGACCAGTTAAGCATTCTTAATGAGGAGAGAAATGAAAACACAAAGGACAATTACCAACCTTGCCTTGGCGTTGTACAGACAGCATATGCAAATGGAGCATCCACTGATTTTCTCAAAGGATTGGGCCTAGAAGTTGTGTTTACACCAACAGGAGTGAAATACTTGCATGAGAAAGCTGCAGAATATGACATTGGGATATATTTTGAGGCTAATGGCCATGGGACCATCTTATTTTCTGAACGCTTTCTATCTTGGTTAGAGGACAAATGCAATGGGCTTTATTCTACTTCTAAAGGTTATTTTCCGTTAGTCTTATTCTGGTTGTCTAAGATGCAAGCTAGAGTTCTGGAAGGTCATGAATTGTTTGGAATTTTCAGGTTCAGAACAGCAAAAAGCTGCCTTGAGACTGTTGGCAGTTAGCAAGTTGATCAACCAAGCTGTTGGAGATGCTTTAAGTGGTCTACTTTTGGTTGAAGCCATTTTGGGAAGCATGGGGTGGTCAATACATAGGTGGAAGGAGCTTTATCATGATCTACCGAGCAAGCAGCTTAAGGTTTGTATTACAGGTTCTTATATTGAGCTTACTTTTTAATAATTTGTTTCCATATCTCAATTTTTTGTGCTGCGTATCCTTGATTTTCCAATGCTAAAAATGACACTCTTTTCCAAGCAGCTCTGTGAATTCTAGTTATCTTTTGGGAGCATTAGGACACGTTTCATTAGCTTTAATGGTCTAATAAAGGCTTCTTCACATGATTGGCAGGTCAAAGTTGTAGACAGAACTGCTGTTGTTACAGCAAATGCAGAGACAGTGGTTGTAAGACCCCCTGGAATCCAGGAAGCAATAGATGCAGACGTTGGTAATAGCATTCACCTACTTGGTTTACTGAGTTAGTGGCATATCAAAATTCTGGTGCATGATTCGTGATACGTTCACTGCTCAGTTTTGTTCTTCTTTTATCCTCTACACTATCCTGTTATTTGATCTAGTTGAATGCCGATATATATATATATATATATAAACAATTGACTGACAAAGAAGCAAGGGAATCAGTTGGAATAAATCAGAAAAATATTCGGGTTCCTTTAATTGATTACTGCTTTCCATGTTCTCATTATTCACAAGTGCATTGCTATTTGAAGATCAAGATTTACAAAGGTAGAATAGGTTTGAGCTACAACTCACTTTTTGTAAGGGAATTCAGCATCTAATTATTTACCTCACTTTTTTTGCAGCAAAACATTCTCGAGGACGATCTTTTATTAGGCCATCCGGTACTGAGGATGTCATACGTGTATATGCAGAGGCATCAACACAAGAAGCAGCAGATGATCTTGCCAACTCTGTTGCAAAACTTGTAGATCGGTTCCTAGGATATGGAGGTCCTGGATAGTTCGTGCTCCGACTCCTCAGCTCAAGGTCACTAAATGACGACAAAGGCAGGGTTTTCATTTGATTTGAATAACTCGTCTAATAAGACTATTTTTGTCTATTTAAACCTTAACATGTCTTCTGCACTATAGTTTTGATGCTTGGATTCCAAATTCAGATGAAACCCTATAATGCACAGTAGATACAGCCATTTGTCATACTACATATATAGCGGCAAAAATTTATTTATTATGCTCTCGTATATAACATGATTATAGAATAAGTATTGATTTTAGTACAGTAGTATTTTTTACGCCTTTGCTCCTATTACTCAGTGAACATATCAAAAGCCTATCGAAGAGTTAGAGGAGTTACTGGTCGTCGGAATACACCTCAAGTTATAGTTTGCTTAGCAACTATTAAGGCAGTGCAAGTTATTCACATTTTTGGTTAGCAAGATTTGTTTTATTTCAGCTAAACCAGATTTGGATTTGCCTACTCTTGTATCTCCAGAATGTGGGGAAGAATTACATGCCTCTATGCCTCATCTGTTCTTTTGCTGCTCTTTTTCAAGGCCAAGCATGAAAAGAAAAAGGCAGTAGTCTATATCTAGTCCCAGTTAGCAGTTACGTTAAAACTCTTAACCAGTTCAGTTGACGACGATTTGCTCTCAAACAAATGCTTCATTGCTACGTCACCACACTAAAGATATAAGCAAGTAATTTCTAGTGCCAGATATCTCGACAGTTTCCTCATTTTTAGTGTTCGAAGCATCCATCGTTAATGAGATAGATCATTGGCAAAAACCACAAGGTAAATCAAGAGGTAAACGAACCTGAATTTCTACAAGTTGTGTCCATACAGGCCCGACCCAACCATTCATACATAGATTCCCAGTAGTAGTTCATAGATTCATCCTAACGTTCAACAGCCTGAAATTTAACCCTTGCCTCGAATCCTTAATTTTAGCAAACTTCAAAACAACCAAGGTACTTTCAGTTTGAAGAATCACCATCCGACTTGAAAAGCCTGCTTCCAACAGTACAAATCCCATGGTATTATTTCTCCAACTTTCATCAATCAGAGTTAGAATTGAAGTGGTTAATCATCCAGTTTAAGAACTGAAGCTCATGATCATTCGTTTCTCTTACACTTGCAGCTTAGCTCTATCAAACTACCAGCTGGAGAAATTCAGCAAGGAGAATGATTTACATATTTGAGGATGTCAAAATGCAATCCCATATTTGAGGATGTCAAAATGCAATCCTTGCAAGCATGTGTCATCCCTCGAACGTATTAAAAATTTTCTCAATCGCGTTAACACATAAAGCATTACTCATGCCATGCACCAAGAAATCAAAATAACGCTTTGAGTTTGAGACAATGAAACAGCAATAGAGTGAATAATAAAAGATAATATCTCTCAACTGCAAACACAGATTGGCAGAACAAAATAAGGTTCACAACAGTGAACTGAAATTTTGATGATATAGTGGACAACATTCCTTCACACCCTCACAAACGCCAGTCCACCATTACAGTTATTGCAAAAGTGGCAATTATACAAAATAAATAACCTCCATTAAAGATCCTAATATGTTGTTTTTTGAAAGAGCATTTTATAAATTCCAATAAAACTCTTCTTGAAATGCTGCAGTTGTAGAATCACGGAGGAAGTGTCTATCTATTCAGAGCTCATAATCAGATAGGAAATACGGCATTTCATGCGAAATCAATATTACATTCCAGTCTGAAATCTTGATTTGTAGTGAAGCAACTAATTTCAACACTAAAGGTAATAATTGAAATCCTTCGTCAGTGTTATCCTAGTTAATCCAGTTTAAAGCATTTTGGTAAAAATTTTATGATCCTGGGTTTGCAGTTGCAATGCTAAATCAGAAAATGATTGAAGATATTGTTAGTTGACAGAACATAATAAGAAGAGTATATAAGAGAAAAGGATCAGTTTGTAACAAATTGTCAGCAGAATAGAAGCTGAATGTATAGTTCTTGTTTAAGACAAATTATAACAAACTCAGATTCTGTAATATCAACTCACTCGTGTTAACTCCACGCCAAAAACAGCCGAAGAAATACGTAATACCGTCTTACCTCGTTGAAAATAAGTCTTAATGCAGTATCTGGTTACAAACCATAGAGATGCAACTTCTACTCTAACTTGCCCCAGCTTTGGAGCTCCGAAAATCCCTTTTCAACTCAGCAACTCTTTTCACGCAAGCCGCCTTGGACTTGCCAGGAACTGCAGCTGCAATCTTTTCCCACCTCATCGCGACATCCTTAGGAAAAACTTTTAAAGCATTTAACAAGGCAATATCTTCTCCTGAACCCCACCCATCATTATCTTTCCTGCATTCAGCTGTCTCTGTCACCACTTGCTCATCGTTAACTCGAGTGTCCAGCGGTTTCCTATTCTTCAAAAATCTTGTATAAGAATCTGCATCATCAAGTTTCTTCTCTCCCAATTCCTTTGCTTTATTGATCACACTCTCCACTCTGTGCCTCCCATTGAACGCCTCCGCTATCACTTCCCATCTCCTAGGTTTCCCCACTGGATTTTTCACCATTTGTTTCTTTAGAATGTCCATCTCCGCTTCACTCCACTCCTTTTCTCCTTCGTTTGGCGCCATCCCATTTTCACAACCCGCCAAAGGTTCAATCTTTACCTCTTTACTCGATAACCCATTACTCATTTCCACGGCTGGGATCGAATTCAGGACACACTCTTCAGATCTTATCGGTTTTGATCTCTTCTTCCGAGCCTGCTTTTCGGTCACAATTTCGGGTTCTTGTTCAATCGGCTCGAGAACTGGGCCTTGACCAACGCGAATGTCGCCACCGGTGAGCTGCGACGGTGCGAAGGGTCCAATGAGTAGGGAGATTGAGACCCAGAAAAGAAGTGATCTAAAGGGTTCAATTTGGAGGAAGATGATTGAGAAAATCAACAAAAGCAAGGAGCAAACAACAGTAAAGGAAAGAAAAAGTTTGTTTAGTGGTTTTTGATGGGTTACTGGATCGGATAGTGAAGATTTGAGTGGTCGAGATTGCATGTGAAATCTTGGCCTGGGATCATCGTCCAGGAACTCCATTGCTAATTTGGGAGAGTTTGAGACGATACGAGAATTGACTTTGCAAACGCAAGTCTCTCTCCAACTACCCTTAGGTTCTTTATATAATAAATAAGTAAACATGTATTTTAAACGACAGCGTCTCCAGTTGAACCGTCTCTTTTTTAGAAAAGCTGTTGATGCTCGCTCTTTGTACAGGGGCCTTAAAATACGTTGAACTTCCTTTTTATTATCTTCAAGTTCGTTTCTTTGATTCAATTTGGAAAACCCAGAAACCCATACTCACAGTCAATGACTCCCAACTCTTGTGTTGTCTCTCCCAGCAGAGGCTCCAAGAGGCACGCAACTTACTTGAAAAAATGCCAGGCAGAAGCAGTCACACACGTGTCGTCTGTTGGACTTCGATACTTACCAAGTATTGGAGAGTTGGGTTTGTTGATGAGGCTCGAGCGCTGTTGGATATCATGCCTGAAAGAAATGTCGTTAGTTATAATGCGATGTTGGCTGGGTATGTGCAATGGGGAAGGTTGAGTGAGGCATGGAAGTTGTTTGAAGAGATGCCTGAGAGGAATGTTGTCTCCTGGACTTCGATGCTTTGTGGTTATGCAGATACAGGAATGATCAGGGAGGCTAGATGGTTGTTTGAAGAGATGCCAGAAAGGAATGTTGTTTCGTGGAATGCTATGGTTGTTGGGTTGATTAGAAATGGAGATTTGGAGGGGGCGAAGAGAGTTTTTTTTGACATGCCGGTCAGGAGTGTCGTTTCATGGAATGCTATGATTGCAGGATTAGTGGAGAATGGTAGGGTAAAGGAAGCCAGGATGTTGTTTGAGGAGATGGATGATAAGAATGTAATCACTTGGACAACTATGATATGTGGTCATTGCAGGGAAGGTGACGTGAGAGACGGCTACAGTTTGTTTCGGAGAATGCCTGGAAGAAATGTTGTTTCTTGGACAGCTATGATCGGTGGGTTCACTTGGAATGGATTATATGAAGAAGCTTTGCTGCTTTTTCTTGAGATGAAGAGTAACTCTAATGTAAAACCAAATGCTGAGGCTTATATCTCACTTGCTTATGCCTGTACTGGTGTAGGATTTCTTTGTTTTGGCAAGCAATTGCATGCTCAAATTATTGTTAATGGGTTGGAATACGATGATTATGATGGTAGACTATGTAAGAGCCTTATTCATATGTACTCTTCGTTTGGCATAATGGATTCTGCTGATCATATATTTAACAAGAAGTCCTGTAATTTTGATCTCCATTCCTGCAACCATATGATTGATGGTTATGTTAGAATTGGACAACTGGAGAAGGCTGAACGCTTGTTCAACATTCTACCTGACCGAAACAAGATAACGTGGACTTCAATGATTGATGGGTACTTTAGTGCTGGATTATTACAAAAGGCATGCTATTTGTTTTACAGCATGCCTGATAAAGATGCAGTTGCATGGACCTCGATGATTTCAGGGCATGTCCAGAATGAGCTTTTTGCAGAAGCGGCCTGTCTCTTTTCAGAAATGAAAGCTAATTGCGTTTCTCCTCTAACTTCTACATATGCAATTCTTTTAGGGGCTACAGGTGCGGTGGCATATCTTGATTATGGTAAGCAGTTGCATAGCATGCTGCTAAAGACGATGACAGACCTTCATTTGATTGTTAATAATTCATTGATCTCAATGTACGCCAAGTGTGGGAAGGTAGAAGATGCTCACAGGATATTCACTAGCATGATTTCTAAGGATATTATTTCTTGGAACACCATGATCATGGGGTTTTCGCATCATGGGCTGGCAAAAGCTGCACTGCAAACTTTTGAAGCCATGCTGGAAACTGATACTCCACTGGATTCTGTTACATTCTTGGGCATCCTATCAGCATGTAGTAATGCAGGACTTGTGAGTAAGGGGCTGGATGTATTTAATACAATGAGTGATGTTTATGCAATTCAACCAAGTATGGAGCATTACATTTGCGTGATTAATCTATTGGGGCGTGCAGGCAAGCTAAAAGAAGCAGAAGAATTTATCATGGGACTTCCTTTTCGAGGAAGCCAAAGCCATGGCATTTGGGGGGCGCTGCTTGGTCTTGGTGCATGCAGTTTTGTTGAGAGAAGTGCAGATATTGCTAAGCGTGCTGCCAAGCGACTCCTTGAGCTGGATCCATCCAATTCACCCGCCTATGTTGCACTTTGCAACATATGTGCGGTAAATGGCGAGCACATTGAGGAGCAAAAGCTGAGAAGGGAGATGGATATAAAGGGTGTGAGGAAGGTCCCTGGGTGCAGTTGGATAACGTTGAATGGTAGAGTT
This sequence comes from Erythroxylum rufum, assembly GCA_027478365.1. Taxonomy (NCBI): domain Eukaryota; kingdom Viridiplantae; phylum Streptophyta; class Magnoliopsida; order Malpighiales; family Erythroxylaceae; genus Erythroxylum; species Erythroxylum rufum. The sequence goes on from JANIHZ010000005.1 coordinate 15,222,997, forward strand.
CATGTATTCTTATCAGGTGATAAATTACACGCACAGACAACTATGTAACTTGTACAATGAGCCTGTTCTGGAATTTTAAGAATTTGATTATGCAAGAGACATCCAATATCGCCAGAATAAATAAAGAGGTTTGAAATTGAAGCATTCATGTTGAAGCCATGAACAGTTGTTAGTACTTGGTGGTTCTCATATCAATTCTATTATTATTTTTCTGAAAGTGGTCAATTTCAAGTGGCACGAACCATGCAAACAATGATTTCAGGTTCCCAAAACCATAACTTGAAGGATACAGCTTTTCATTCTCCTCCTACATACTAATCCCCCATTCTACAATCCCTTTAAATGAATGGAGACTTCTATCAGGCACTTCACAAACTCAGCCATTTGAAATAATAAGGATATCATATCCAAAACGTTATTGAGTTGGGCTTCTCTCGACAGAGTTGAGCCCAACCCAATAGTCATCCTGTTTGTGTTTGATGTCGGAGAATGTGTCGCGACCCGCGAGCAAAAGAAATCTCTGTAGCTTAATCTCCTCCTCTTGCGATTTGTCTTTTCTTTTACTGCTTTCAAATTCGGTTACATACCATGGCGACTTCAGCTTCAGGTTCTGGCCACAGCTCGCTGAAGGACTACTTGAAACGATACGAGAGCAAAACTGCCCAAGAAGAGAAGAAGAAAAAGAAGAAGAAGAAAACCCAAACGACGTCGACGCTGCCGGGTGTGTTAGTCGTTGACGAGGATCCTGTTTGGCAAAAACCAGTGAAACTCGAAGAAGAAGAAGAAGAGAAAGATTCAGCTGATGAGAAGCCACTCGTCGATGAAGACATCGAAGTCAAGCGAATGAGAAGGTTCGAGCTGATTAGATCCAAAAGGGCTATTAACGCCATAGCAGAGGATGGGAGCGGTTGGGTTTCGCTCTCCAAAGCTGTCGACCTAAGCTCCGATATGTCTCCGCCGCGAAGACGGATGAGTCGGAACGATACGCCGTCCCCGGAGGCGGAAGGCAAGGATTTCAAAGAGGACTCCGACAAAGGACGCCGTAATACATTGCCGGAAGCGGATTTCAAGCCTTCAAGGGAAGAAGATACGGATTTGTCAAATCCACGGCTGCGGCAGAGAGTGAATTCCAATTTGTCACCTCCACGGATGAGGAGAGACCGAAATGACACGCCTTCACCGGAGACCGAATTGAAGAATTCCAAAGAAGATAACGATTTGTCACCTCCACGGCAGCGGCAGAGAGTGAATTCCGATTTGTCGCCCCCGCGGAGAAGGAGAGCTCGGAATGACACACCTTCACCGGAGCCGGAGTTGAAGAGTTTAAAAGAAGATACGGATATATCACCTCCGCGGTCGCGACGGAGGCGGCGTGATACTCCGTCACCTGGACCTGAGATTTTACCGCCTCGTCGGCCTCAGGCACAATCTCTAGATAATTTTGGAAGGAGAAAATATGAAATGCCGGCATCTTCTGACGTCGATTCACCACCAAGGAAAAGGAGGAAGGAAGTTGGGAGCTCAGGTGATGGCGATCTGTCTCCTCCGAGGCGATCAAATGAGAATGGTAATGCCCCAAAGGAGAGGCCAAAAACTGGATTGATCACTGGGCGTGATATGCAAGAAGAGATTGCCAGAACTAGGAAGGATGATTTGTTGAGGTATATTCTTGTTTATCCTTTTGTTGATTACGTTCAGTACTTGTTTGCTAGTATTAAGCTCACTAGCTCTTATTGATCATTAGCATCCTCAATAAAAAAAATTTCTCCAAGTTTTCAACTCTATATTCCTTCAGATTTTTGTGTAAGATGTCGTTAGCTCATGGGTGATGTTTTCATCACTGGACTTACGAATGCATGTCCTATACAATAAAAATTTGTAAATGCTACAACATTTGAATTTTGAATATTTTCTTCAGTGTGAAAGATTGCATTTATTTTCTTCTCCCAAGCAGGTTTTATCGTTTATCTTTAAAACTGCAGGGACAATATCTTTAACTTTCTTTCCTTTATTCTTTAAATAGAACTTAATGTTTATGAGACATGAGATAAGAGGGGGAAGTAAGTGCTTGATTTCCCATTTTAGCTAATGCACAGCTTCTTTTCCTTAAAATTAGTTTCTTTGTTTTGTCAAGAACCAAAAAGTTGTTGGTTATAAGAAATCTGGTAAATCCACTTTGCTCATTGACTTCTACTTCTTTTAAAATTTCCCAGGTTTGAACAAATGGATCCTTACTTGAGTGGAAAAGGTGCTGAACCTGTATATCGTGGTAAAAAAGGTTAGTTAGCTAAACTTATCAAGTGGAAAAGGGATGAGAAACTTCTCTCTCTGGCTGATTAGTTGCCTCGCTAAGTATGTTACTTTTTTGCAAAATGTTATCCCTGAATCAACATTTTAGAGTTGCTGCCCGACGACTAGGATTTCTTATTTAAATCATTTAAAGCCCATAATTGCTCATACCTTTTGAAGGAATTGAATTTCTATATTAGGTGACCTAATCCCTTTCTTTTTGTTTTCATCCCTTCAATTTGACATGTAGATGCCATTCTTCAAAATGTATACCACCAGGCATGCACAGAACATTCTATCAATGTTCTAGAAAAATTTGCTTCCGTAAAAGTTTTGTAATCCCTGTCCCCTATGCCATAGATTGTTAAATATCCAATCTTCAATAGAAGTTTAGGTAGTGATTCTTTTGAACCCTGTCTTATATGATATGTGTGAGTCTTGTTAATATTGATGCTTCATTCATTGCTCTATCATCAATGCTGCAGGAGAGCGCATATCAAAGGAAGAATATGTGAAAATGAAACAAAAAGTTGAAGAAAAGCCCAAGGTATTGCTTTAAACTTTTGATAATCTAAAATTCTTGACTCTTGACTCTCATAATGTACTCAAATTGGTACTTCCATTGTTGTCCTTGTTCTGGTGACCTAAAGCTGACTACTGTTTTTCAGTATTTATGGATTGAGATTCTTATAACATGCATTCTTCCAGATCAATGAGCCTTTTTCTTGTTGGAATGATATGTGAGATAGTACATTGACTCTTGCAAATTTATGTTCTTTGGAAGAAGTCAGTTTTGCAGTTAAAGTAGCTAATTGCTTTACAGTTAAGTTAGAAATTAGTGACTCTTGTTGGCAATCTAACAATGCACAATAACTGATTTCCTTTCGCTAAAAAATTCCCTCCTACATGTATTATGACATTTGTAACTTTCACTATTTCTTCTGGTGTGCAATCTGACAAGTTATGAATACAACTAGTCATAATAGGTACAATATGGCAGAAGCACTATGGATATCCCTAAGGTGATTGATTCATTCCCATGTGTGCGTTTGCGACAACTGCTGCAAAACTTTATCTTACGTCCTCCCAACCATACAAAAGAAATTGGAGGCATTTCTTTGAGCTAATCTACAAATTTTGGTGAATAGATGCATGTTGGCCCTTTTTCACTAGCAGGGATGATAACTTGTTTTTGTAGCTAGATCTTCTTTCCTCTCTAGCTATGGATGGAAGGTCTTCCATTGACTAACCTAGTCTACAGTGTTTCACTTTATGTTTGCAAGCTTTTCAGAGGATCTGGATTAGAAAAACGCTTAACCAATAATTAAACATCGATTTCTTTTCAACCAACATGGGAACAAAACAACTTTCTTTTTTCTAAATGCATCAGGTTTTGAGAGACTAGGAACCCTTGTAAGAATATTGTATGTGCATATTTTCAAGATTCTTAGGTACAAGTCCTATTTTTTAAATTCCACAAGTCTTGCATGTATATTGACCACAACATTCTGTATTTATGTTATACCTTGAGTATGCTGTAAAGCCTGTTCTGTCAATGTCATAGATACATATTCAAGATACTCGTGTTCATTGTGACTTCACTAGGAAAAGAAGTTGGAGTGGGGCAAGGGCCTGGCACAAAAGCGAGAAGCGGAAGCTAGGTTGCAGGAATTAGAACTTGAGAAAGAGAAGCCATTTGCAAGGACAAGGTAAGCACATTTGAATCTCTCAAAAATATCTGTTCTGTTCTGTGGTCCTGTAGATTGGATTTCTCAGCTTTTAGTATAACTATTGGAAAGAATCTATGATTTCACGGACAGTAAATCAGTACATTGATCCTGTGACAAAATTAGTTTCTTAGTGAGTAGTAGGCGTAAATTATAGTCATGGTTACTTTTAGAGTGGACAGGATTTCTTGGTACGTACCTAAAAAGATTTCCTTAAAAGGAAGATAATAAAAAAAAGCTTGTAGTTGGTATATCAAATCCATCAACCAGCAACAAGGTAATTAAAATGTGGATTAAAAGGGAGAAGTTGGAGAAGGCATTTGTTTAGTTACTCTGCATCTGTTTCTTCCTATTGTTCATGATTAGTCCAAGACCTAACACTAACAATGAATTGAGTCTTTTATGTAGGCATAGTTCATTTTTTGTTGATACTGAATGGTGGTTTGAGTGATTTGTTAGCCTGTTTGATGATAGCCATCGACTTCTTAATTACTAACACCTGTTTCTTTGTTTCCAACCAAAACATTTGTTTCTGTTTTGTACTTTGTGTCCTTTGGTTCCTCCTACCTAGTGCTTGTTACAAGATTAAACAGATGTTGTCGTCTTGTTGAAAAATAGTGACCTATTTGTAGAGCTAAATGCTCAAGAACAGTGTAATGTTGTGATCTAATGGATTTCTGACTGCAGAGATGATCCAGAACTGGACAGAATGTTGAAGGATAGGGTAAGATGGGGTGACCCTATGGCACATTTGGTCAAGGTAACGATACCTTTCTTATTAGGTTGGTTGAAATTAGTAGATTGCTTTGCCTTGTGTTTGACTGGGATTCTAAACATTTTGACCCATGTTTCCGTTTCACACACTTTGTCATATTGCAGAAAAGGCATTCTGAATCAGTTCTTCCGAACCTAGGGGATAATGAGAGGATGAAAGAATCAGGCTTTGTTATTCCCCAAGATATACCTAGTCACAGCTGGATAAAAAGAGGATTAGATGCTGCACCAAATAGATATGGCATACGACCAGGGAGACACTGGGATGGCGTTGATCGCAGTAATGGTATGTTATAGTATCAACATATTCATGCTTTAATTGTTTTTCTGACTCTCAAACAGTTCAGAAACAATAGGGGTCCCCTTCAATAGGTGGTCAGCTCATTTCCATTTAGTACACTTACACATGCAGGACACATAGATGGTATAACATGGAATTTTGGTCTATAAAGAGTGAGGGAAATTTCTCTTTGAAAAACTAATTTCTTGTGTTCTGTCTTGTAGGATTTGAGAAACAAATGTTCAAGAGGTTGAACGAGAAACAAGCTACGGAAAGGGAAGCTTATCTTTGGTCTGTGTCTGATATGTGATGAAAATTATGTGGTGTGCGAGTTTAATTCTAAGTGGAAGAGCGTCAAATTGCATATTTTTGATTGGGTAATGATTTAAAGGTTTACAAATTTCCTTTTCTGGGTGAATCATGTTCAAGTTTTTCTTTTGGCCCAAATATGATTCTCGTTTTTGGAAATGTATTAGATATACAGCCTTTAGTCTGCGGAGATCCTGCAAATGCAAAGCCGTATGAGGTATACACTGTGCAAGTTTCCAATGAGAGCAAAGTTTATAGGCAATACAACAATGAACTTAAGTATGGTTGTGCTTGACAATACCATTACAGGTTTTGCTTGGGCTGTTTTCTAATCCCGCTGTCGTTGTGCAGCATCTACGTCAAGATCACCTTTTCAAGAACATGTCTCCAAAGCTCTGGCCTTAAATGGTTTTTGCATGAACAAATCCGTCTTTGAAGCACTGCCCACCATCTCTGCTTAAAGATGCCTATAGTCTTGAAATATTATGTGGTTTTCACTTATCCTGGTCTTGACACGAAAAATCAATCGAATAACGAGGAGGGCTAGTTTTGGAGAAATCATGTTTGGTCTAGATAGTTGTGAAGATTTTATAACACATATCTTGTCTGCACTCCCACTGCAACTGGACGCATCGTCCTCTTTTTCATAACGGAGGTATGGAACTGTCAAATCGAATGGGGAAAAGAATAATCTTGATAAAGTTTTTTTTTTTTTGATGCAATAATCTTTATAAAGTTGAAATCTCAACGCAGAGTGAAACTTGCCCGAGAAATTCTAATAAATGCACGACCATTTTTTGTAACTTCCATACCTTTTTTGTGCGTATAAGCAAGGACGGCCATATGCATGTTAATTAAACCAGGCTGCTAGCTTCTACTTTTCATTTTTCTAATTGGATATAGAATACAGCAATGAATTTGCTAAAAGCTATTGTCTTGTGAAAATTAGATAGTGTTTTGTAACTTGAAAAGATAAATTCGGCATTTATTTTGCATTATTTAATCAACATTATGTTACGTGAACAATGCTTTTTTCTTTGACTATAGATTATTATGTATCATAACGTGAATCAGTCTTCTGTACATAGTTTTAGTCAAATTCGTTAGCTAAGTTTTAGCTGAGTTTGTTCTCTTTTATTGTATAAATAGGGACTATAAATAAAAAGAGGGGACATAAAACTTTCCAACAAAAATATTTTGTTAGCTTGCCAGCTTGAAGGCTCTGGTTTTCCTCAAGTTAAACCTTTCTTCACTTTTATTTTTTTTTCCCGTATCCTGATGAAAATAGGTAGAGACAAGAAAACCACTCTTCTTAAATTTCCCTTCTAGCTTAAGAGCAATAGCCAAACTCAGGCTTAGGCTCCTCGACATACCAATTTGGTATCAAAGCCAGGCATGGAGGAGCGGAGACTTGTTCACTTGGAAGCTAAAGTTAACTCCTTATTAGTGGGGCAAGAAAGAGTCTTAAAGGAAATATAAGAGATGTTTGCAGCTATAAATACCCGATTTAATCAGTTGACAACTTGTATTGTTTCAAAAACAAGCGATAGTTCACATGATCAATAAGGTGGATGTGTTGCCACTAACAATGACATAACTTAATTGGACTTATAATTGGGTATAGAAAGGAAAAGAAAAATATTTTGGTTGATGCTCTTTCAATCCAGTGTGAAGATAGTGAGTTCATGGCCTTTTTAAGTCCTATACCTAACTGGTTAGAGCTAATTAAGGAAGAAATTAAGCAAAATTTTACATTGCACCTATGTAATTAAAGAGAAGCAATAGGTCCATAGGAGTTAAAGCAAGGTATTCTTTATTTTCAAAGGTTGCATTTATTTACTATATGACTTACCTTTGGTTCCTAAAATTATAGAGGAATTTCATTCAAGGACCTATGAAGGTTTTCATAAAACCTTGCAAAGGATTAGATCGGTTTTCTATTAGAATTGAATGAGAAACTTCATCAGAGATTTTATAGGAACTATGATACATGTCAATGACATGAATAGGAGAATCTCAATCCAATAAGTATGGTACAATCACTTCCCATTCCTTCCCAACTTTGGCCATATTTATCAATAGATTTTATTGAAAGTTTGTCTCCATTTAAGGGAAAAATAACAATTTATGTGGTTGTAAATATACTCTCAAAATTTGCTTATTATATTGCTCTATCTCATCTTTTCACAACTGCCACAACAGCTTAACTATTTTAGGAGAACAATTTAAGTTGTATAGGATGCCTATTAACATATTCTGTGACAAAGATTTTACTTTCATCGGTATTTTTTAGAGAGAACTTTTCATGTTGTAAAGGATAAGTTTTAATTTTAGTTCAACTTATCACCCTTAACCTGATGCACAAATGGGAGTAGTGAATTAAACAATTAAAATGTATCTTAGATGCTTCATAAATCATAAACCAAGTGATTGGGTTCATTTGCTTGCTTGGGCAGAGTATTGTTGAAACACCAGCATTCATTCTTTGTTGTCCCATTGATTTTGTGGCTTATATGGAATTATTCAAAAAGTAGAAGTGTGGCTTATAAGCTCAAGTTGCTTGAAGGATTCAAGGTCCATCTTATGTTTCATATTTCTTGGCTTAAAAAGAAAGTGGGAGATAATATACCAATTTAAGACTCTTTAGCGTTGATTTGTTCGTTTGCACTCTACAAGTAATCTTGGAAAGGTGTTCTAAAGGCGGAAAAAGGGGGGTCCTTTTCTACGGGTAAGGATTATCACCTACACATGCTATGTGGGAAAATGAAGGAAATTTTTCGCTTTCATTTCTAGAGATAGCAATTGAGGATAAGTGTGCTCTTTAAAGGAAAGGAATGTTATGTGTTCATTGCTTTTTCGTTGACTAGATTATGTATCATAATTTTAATAAGTCCATATACAAAGTTATGGACAAGTTAGTTAGCTATTTTAAAGCCACTTTAGGAGTCCATTTAATTCTAATTTATTGTTACTATTTTTACCATTAATAAGTTGCTATATAGTAACTAAGTTTTAATTGAGTTTGTTTTGTTTTTCTTTATAATGAGTTTCAATAAAGAGAAGGTTACATAAAACTTCCCAACTAAAAGCTTTTGTAGCTTGCTAACTTGGAGGCCCTGGTTTTTCTCGAATTAAACCTTTCATCATTTTTATTTTTCCTTATCTTAATTAAAATAAGTAAAGGCAAAAAATATTTTTCGCTTTAATTTTCCTCCTTCCAACTAAGATCAATAACTAGGTTTTAGGCTCCACTATATTCTATATTTTTCAATTAAAAAATTCTGAACCTAGTCAAAAATTAAGTCTCTAATAAAAGAGTGAACTACAAAAATATGAGAAAGAGCTTCCTTTTAAAAGAGTAAAAGAACATGAATTTATAAACAAAACTACCTCTTGATTTCAAACAAGCTCACTAATAATTTTTACGAAAGAATAGATAAACATATCAAGAAAAAAAAATACAAATTTTACGTAGAATATATGGATCCTTTAGTATAAGTTCACTAGATAATAAATGCTTTATTACAAGGGTCTCTTTTTTTGGGTTAGTGAAAATCCCTTGAACTTCAAGTCTTTTTCAAATCAGAATCAGAGTTTTTAGTTTTTGGCTAAGATCTAAGACTATTCTTCTGTATAGAAACAAAACTTATTACTTCTCTTATTTTTTGAAGCTTCGTGGTTTGATTTTGATGTTTGAGATTCATACAGTAGCTTTAAGTGACTAATTATTTTTTTGGGTTGACGTTGTTTTGTCACTTTTTGATCGATGTTGTGAATTATTAGCAGGATAACTTTAGATATCTTGCTTTTGGTGATCTAGTTTTTTTTTTTAAAGTCTAGCTTGGTGTATTATATTATGTCCAACTAATAACAGATACTTGCTTTAATTATAGGTTACTCTCTTCTTCCTTATTATTTTTGCTAGTTTTGTCCTAGTGTTGTATTAGTAAGGCTTATTCGATTACTTTTATTAGCTACTCTAGTAGTTCCCTATATTGTTTGTTTGAAACTGTTGAAGTCCCATTCTTTTTTAAGTGTTTCATTAGTAATCCTTTCATTCCTATTCTAGTATTCACCATTCTATGAACAAATCCAATTGGTGGGGTTAAATCTTATTCCTAGATATATATATATATATATATTACAGACTTGTTACACTTATCCTGTATAGCTTATGTTGGGTATTAGGGTACGAGGAGTAGCTTTGACTACAAACAATAAAGCAAGCACTAATCCTTCGGTGAGTTTTAGGTCTAAGAGAAGGAAAGATGTTGACAGATGGTAAACAGATGGTAAAAGGTTTTGGAACATTAGGACTCTTACGGTAAGTAATTGGAATTAATAAAGATTTTATACAAATATAAGATACATATAGTGTACATCTAAGAGACAAAATGAATGGATGCTAAAAGAAAAGATATTAGTATGTTCAATTTTTAGTATTCATGGTATTCGAGGCAACATAATAAGATAGGTATCTTGATTGTTAAAAAACTCATATATCATGTTGTGGTGCTAAGAAGACTAATGATAAGATTTTGTCCTTACAAATTATGGTGAAAAATGTTGTTTTCAATATAGTGTGTACTTATACACCCTAAGTAGGGTTGAGAGAACAAATTAAGTGTTAACTTTGGGACAAACTAAATGAGGCAATTCATCAAATTCCTCCTAATCAAGAAGTCATTCTAGGATGAAACTTTAATGGCCATATGGAGGCAACCTCAATCGGGTATTCATGGGCTTATAGGGATATAGAGATAGCAATGATAATAAGATTGCTTTATTAGAGTTTACAGGGTAGTGTTTGATTAGGTAACAGCCAAAAAAAAAGGGAGGAGCACCAAGCCAAGCATAATAATTCAACAGTTACAGCAGCTAATCATTAACTCCATAAAATGATGACGATGAAGATGATATACAGCATAACAGCAAATGCATTAGGCTCTGAACTTAAGGAAATTACTGTCAAAAACATTTTATACACCCAATTTGCCGAAAGTAACAAATTTGAGGGATGAAAGAAACAAGAGGATGAGAGATAAGACGAAGAACAAAGAATCTAACTCTGTTGATTTAATTTTTACTCCAAGTTCGCTATGCTACAAAAGAATGTTTAAGACTGAGATGAAACAAAACTATAGGTTAAAATTTAGGTCACGTAGCACTGTAGTTTGGTAAAGAAAGAAGTATGGTAATACCATAATTTAAAAGCTTAACGACACCCTAAACCTTGGCAAAATGCGTCTCAGCCAGAGACAAATTGAGGTCTTCTCGAGATTGTGATCTCCTACTTTGAAGACTCATCTGACTTCGGTGCGGAGACCAGATGTAACCCATGCTACTACTCTCAATCATCTGTCCCAAGCTGTTTGCGGAATAACTGTGCGAAACGCCACTGGTTGATGGGCATAAAGAAGACTCCATAAGCTGGATACTACTACCACCAAGCCCATGGCTCAAGCCAAATGGCCTTTGTTGGCTACCCGCAACTGTTGGACTAAGTGGCATCTTCACCCTTCCATCCCCTGAAATTCAACGTTTTCATTATCTACAGAGTCCAGCAAAGAGTACACCATCTACACATGATAATATTCTAAGCTAAATCAGTTACAACCAGGTTGAAGTTGAACAAACTGATCATAAGTTTAGTCAGATGGAACCAAAATGCCACAAGGCCTTATCCATGCTAAACATAAATGGGGTATGACCAAGGGGTACCAAACATCATCACTAACCAACATGCCTGAATTACACCAAAATCAGAGGTTATAAATAGTAATACCAGAGCTAATAGGACTCCACCGCTGAAACCGGAAAGGAGATGGGATGCTGAGAACAGATGAGGCAGATGCACTGTTATGCCTGAAAAGCGGAAGATATGATCTCCGGAAAATTCTTGGCATCCAATTGCCAACCCATGATAATGCACAAATTAGCAAAATCAACGAGAAAAACAGAATGGTAAGCAAAGCAACTGGATGTATCTTCATTTGAAGTAATTCATAACTATGAAGTTTCAATCTAGCAGAAAATGCCTTCCCGGCTTCAAGCAGGGCAACACCAAATGTCCAAGTAATACTTCCAGGACCAATAATAATTTGATTATCCGTGATGTGTAAGCCCTTTCTCAGAAGAAACACTATGTAGGGTCCCCTGAAGCAGTATTGTTCAATAAAAGGCTGTGGCGGAACACTGTTCTTTGCAACATCCCAAGTCTTTTCACAAAACTCTTGACCCTTCTCCAAAACATCATCAAGTGCAGCTTCTTGTGTCAAATTAAAAAATTTATACACCACAAAGAAGCCAGATATAGCGTAGAACTGACCATATGGGCGTGGCAAACCATCAGGAAGAGCACAAGGTTGCAACTCACAATCAATTCCCTGAACTTGACCAGACCATTCAGACAAATTAATAGCAATTTTAGCAAGTGAAGTGCATTCTTCCCAATTCGGAGCACCAATAAGCTGCACTTTAACTCCTGATTTAAGTCCTTTACCCAGGTTTCTTCCCTCAGTAGCAGGACTTGCACTATCTTGTCGATCAAGAGCACAGTGAAAACAGGTGTATTGTTCTTGGTAGCCAGACTGTAAACATGGGTGTTTTACTTCTACATTTCCCATTGCTAAATCTGGACTGGGAAGTCTTTTGAAAAGATGACCAACACTCTTGTCAAATGCATCATTTAAACCATAGCCTGGAAGAGAATAGGCACTAAGGTGATGGTTAACAGCTCCAATTCTAAGGTTTAAGCTAGTTTCATGTGGTGCATGTTTCTTCCCCTCAAAAGTAACTTGCAGTGAGGAGCCGCCCATATCAAGTGCCCCAAATGTCGGTTTCTTGGGGCTGGCCCCCAGTACACCTTTGCGATAATTAAGAGCAATCCATCCATAGTACGCCTCCTCCATGCCACTTATGATCCTAACCCATTCTCTGCGGCAAACGAAAGGAGATTGCTTCAATATGGACCATGCCTTGTCCAGAAGCCATATTGAGTCTGCACTGGGCAGTCTGCGAACCCCAGCTGTAGCGTAAAGAAAAATAAAGGTAGTCTTATGTGCATGTTTTGGGATTTGATTTTCAGCCCACCGAATAAGTGGATTTAAAGCACCCTTTAAACCAGATGTATTATGAGCCAAAAGATGTAACCCAGGTTCAGTCTCCATGCGATCATACGCACGTCCACTTGACTTTCTTGAAAGACCTTCAGTATATGATTTTAGAGAAATGGGTAGATTTCCACCTTTCTGTGAATCAACTAATGCCTCATATACATAAACACGAGTTCCAGTACTTCCGCAATCAAGAACAACATAGTATTTTGATTGCCCCTGAGACCAATATGAATAAATGTACAAGGTAATCAGATAAATTAGGAAGCCGATCAGTATAAGGCACAAGAGAATCAAGATCATTTGCACCCACTTCCTCCTTACAAGTGGGGTTCCACCTGCCAGTGCTTTCTCCTTAGAGAAGCTCGACCCAGCATTCTCTCTCTGTAACAAATGAGGCTTCCTGTCAGTTACAAAGTTCAGATCCCTTTCTTCAAGATCAAGACGACTAAATGATGTGAAATCTTGAAGAGAAGACGAGAGCCGCAAATTGCTCTTATTTACAGAGCTGGAAAAGCCAAATCCATGATCAGTAGTTTCTGCAGGTGCCAGGCCGGTTGACGTGTATGGAACTGTAGCCGAATTAGAGACTGCAATATAACTTCTCAAGGCAGAAAACACATCAGCTATTCTACCAAGCACCATTTTTTCTGAAAAGTTGAAATATCAGCAATTTGTTCATTGCAGGCCAGGAATCAATCTACTTAATGATTTGGTCCCAGCACCCGGTTTCCTGATTGAATGCCAAGAATCCACCAGACTAAAATTAACTGGAAAAGTATTCTTCAAGTCCTGCTGGATAGGAACTACAGTTGGAAATGCACCAGCACCATCAATAAAGACCAAGAACCACATTGGCAATACATCCAGTCAAATCTTCACAATCCTGTTTGCAAATTTTCCATTATGGAATCTAGTTACTAGTGTAAAAAGGTTAAAAGCCCAAGAGAACATGTTCTATTACAACGTTATTCTATCTCCGTTGATGGTAATGATGATTTATTTCCAAGATTCATTTTTGTGGATTTCTGGTGTGTTCCCCAGGATGCAATCGTTGAGTTGTCAGGGGTTTCATTAACGAGCCAATCGATTAACTTGTTGGTTTTTACATCGTAACTGAGAGTTATAGACAGACAAATCAACAATGGAACCGAGTAGCAAATGAAGTAATAAAATTAAAAAACAAAACAAAGAACTCGGATCTCTACACAGAAAGCGCCACACTTGATTGAGAAACCTACAACCGTAGCATTTGACTGAGTGAAACGAAACACATTTACAAATACACCCAGCAAAAGAAGAAAATCTCATCGAGCAAACATTTTCCATCAATCCAAATTCATTTGTTCTTAGGAAGAAAAAGAGAGATTTTTACCTGGGTCTGAGAATCAAAGCGGATCGAGAAAGGTTTAAACTTGGCAGAGAGGGGTGATAATGATATTGTAACAGTATGGACGATGAAGATTTGAGCAAAGAAGGAACGAGTTTGAAAAAAACGAGAGGGTTAGTTATAGTGTTGTTTGGTTCTCGAGAAAAATAGAATTAGAAGAAAGAAAAGAGTTGTTTGTGTTTGAGATCCGAAAGGAAGTGTTATGAAAGGAGGCACAGGCAGAGGCAGACTCCTAGTGTTACAGGTAAACCCCCTTTTCTGCTCTGTGCTCTCACTCTCTCACCCTTTTCTTTCTTCAATTTTTTTTTCCCTAATTTCATAATATGTAATTAATTATTTTTCATGTTTTAGATCTTCTTAAAAATTCCCAATTTGTATTTATTAACTTCAAATACCCAATTTGTATTTTTATCTTGACCACCATTTTCTTCCTTTCATTGTTTATTGTCATTATGGGCATTAATTGTTGAAAACTCACCTAATTTGTAGTTTAAACATCATCCATGGACATAGGAGGAAAGTATCCAACTAAGCTCTACAAAGTGTTAGTAATAGTTATTATTATGTCCAATCCAATACCATTCTTTAAGACAGACCATTAGATTTTGTGATTCCATTCTCTCTTACAAATAAGTTTAAACTTAGTGTATATTCGGATAACCTTTTGTTCACTTATTAAATTGGGTATGTGACTTTCTCAGTCCTCTCCAGTCACCTCTCAGCCTCAACGGGTCTGTACTGTTATAGAATTCTACAGTCTCCTGCTTACGCAGCAAATCATATCTCCTCTCCCGTCTCACGAGGACTCTAGGAGGTAACTCCTCAGAATGAGACATGGAGGACTCTCTACTAGCTTCGACCGATCAAGTAATTCCTTCCAAAATTAGGAAAGTTTAGTCCTCCCAATCCCATCATAGATGTTAATATGTCTGAAAGTGGAAATCTAATCTTATGAAGGACAATTGTTTTTTCTTAAAAACTAAATAGCCAATGGTATGATGATTCATTAGATTATGAGTAGTCAAAAACTGTTGTGAGCTTCAACGGATTAGGAAGTGTTGATAAAAGCAAGCTTAGAACCAATCTTATTTTGCTCGTTGGTCGCACATTACATTTCAAACCGCAAAATTGCAAGACCATCCATCATGTTATTCTCTTGTCAAAACGAAAACAACACTAAAATGGACATTAATTTTAAAAAATGTATTAAAAGAAAAGAAATATTTACAACTTTAATCGAAACAGATCTATAAATACATTATATGTAAACATGCAGTAAGAGGTATAAATAAGAAAAGAGATTTTGCATTACAAATTAGATATGGTATTTCTTAGAATATACATATGAATTTTCAATTGGGACAATTTTTCATACCTCTTCTTATTTTTATTTTAATATTAACTAATTCATTTCTTTAAAATGATTAAAAAAAATTAACACTGAATTTTAAGATGATATATTACTGACTAATTAGTTAAATACATTAGATGTTCTAAACTAATTTGATTTCTTTCTATTTTAATTATCATATTTTACTCTTTTTTATAATATTATTTAGATATTATACAATTTTCACCTTCATATTTTATTAGCTCTCTATTTCTTTTTCCACTTAAAATAAAATTATTAAAATTTAACGCTATGAATAAATATGACAGAAAATTTTGTGATCATTAGAATAATATTATAAAGGTAGAAATTACAAAATTAAGTGTAATAATTATTTAGTAACAATCACCATAACCAGTGACGGAGCTAGGAATTTAAGATATGGAGGCCCAAAAATTATTTTTTTTAAATTTTAGGGAGCCCAGTACATCACTGA
>JANIHZ010000005.1:15238806-15248864 GCA_027478365.1 Erythroxylum rufum
GGGGCCAGTGACCCCCCAAGTCTCTACATAGAGACGTCTCTGACCATAACCGATACATTTAAGCACTTAGAAGGGCAGTCTCGTTTATAAGAAATAACCAAAGTACTCCTGATTTATTAAATAATTTTATGAACATATAAACTAATATATTTCTTCTAACTGAATATCAAAATCACATGGATGGGAGGTTTACACAATATTTGGCTCTATGTTAGTACAAAAGATTCTGGGTCTATTGGATAAACAAGCCTTAAATCCAGAGATGCTCTTTTACAATAACCACTGTTTCTTTTTCAGACTATATTAGTTTAGTAGTCTCCTTTTGTTTTACACTCACCCAAAACCAGACCTTAAGCAGTAGATGGGTTTACTTTGCTGAGAATAAAGCTCAACCCCCATCTACAGCAGGGTACAAATCATAACAAGTAAAAACAGAAAAGAAAAGCTTAAACAGAGTGGGAACAAATCAGAAAATCATGACATCTAGAGTTGATTCCTGCTACGTAAGAAACTGAACATGTCATGTTCCTTTTGTGCTTTACCCACCACCTGATTTCATTTCTTACCAACCATTTGTTAGAGACAGAAAATGATGGAAAACCAGCAACCAGAATGTGCTGTGATAGAGAACCAACAAGAATTAACTATAACAAGTACTAACCTTCCTCCAAATGGTTCATTTTCCAGTACAAGTGACAAAAGAAAAGATCTGCTAATAATTTAATACTAAAACAACAGCAACAACAAGAAGAGAAAAGACTCAGTCTTTCACTTATGACGGGAAAGTATTAGAACTATATCCGTACAGCTGCCAACTACTGCTTTGAGAATTCAGGAAACTAGTAAGGGCTACATGCTGATCAGATGTGATGGCTGCAATGACAACTTTAAGCATATCAAGCAAGAGATCATTTTGGAAATAGTACTTTGGCTTCATAACTTTTCCAGTTTTCAAGTAACCTGCATATCCCAACTTCTTCAGAAAGCATTATATTTCCTTCAAAGTTTTCCCTCCACCTTCATGATAGCGTGTTCAGTATACTCTGGGAGAAGGAAAGGAAGTGAAGATGAGAGCCTTGCCGTTAAGTGGCAAGAAAGCCTCTCTACATAACTGCATGGAAAGGATTAATACATTCCAAACTCAGTTTCCTTTTCTTAAGTATTTAGCTAAATAGAAACTTACTGAATTGTATATAAGAAGAGCTTGCAAATGTTAAGATATACTGATATATTGATTTCTTAAGATCATTTAGTAATGATACATATATTCATCTAATCTCAATTTTTGGCTGATTTCAAAAGGATTAAATACCAAAACATTTACATAACATGATTCCATGATTAGTCTCTGGATTTCGGTATGGTAGAAGCTCCAATAAAAATATGTCCCATCTGGTACGCACCCTTGTCAATTGCTGCATCTTTATGGACGAGTGGTTCAGAGCCCCGAGCAGCAACATGGGTAATAATTGTTGCAGATGATTGTCTTTCTCTGTAGGATGCCCAAGTAACCAAATAAAGGCCAGCAATGATCAGGCAACCCCCTAAAATGCTGTTTCCAGAGAGAGAAACACAAGTAAGCATCCTTCTTGCACTAGTCTCAGGTGGCATAAAAACCCCAGAAACAAAATTTTTTTATTTTGACAAAGAATTCCATCACACGTTATAAGATTGAGCAGTTACAACCTTTTTGCTTGTTAAATATTATTGCCTCATATAAATTATTGTTCACAAAGAAACTCATATTCCAATCAAGTATGTTACAAATGTTTCTACTTATATCCAATCGGCACTGTCAATGTGAAGAGTCGGTGATAGAAGTGTACACATAAAGAGAAACGAGTTAATCAATATAACAAGTAACTGTGGGTTACTAATTAAAAATTAAACACCGAAATCAAACCTTCCCAAATAAATAGGGCTTCCAAGAAAGATTCTTGAAAGAATGGCAGATGCAGCAGGTTGAAGTGGATAGTAAAGTGCGACCAAAGCAGGCCCCAAGATCTTATTTGACCATGTAAGTAATCCATAATTAAGGGCAGATGCAACAGTACCCTGGAAAAAACCATGTCAGATAGAAAGTTGAAATTATATTATACCCTACTACTTGGTTCGCCCAGGAATTCTAATATTCAACTGTGAAACAGAATGCTATTATCTATTACACAGGAAGTCCTAAAAAAATCCTAAATTGTTACTCCTAAACACAGAAATATGCTGAGGGAAATGGGGTGGAGAAATGGGTAAAATGGACACAGAGCACGCACTAAACCGCACACTAACATCAAAAGACTTGCAAATTTTAGTAGATTAGCCACAAAACATACTAAACTCAAGGCATTAATCAAAAAGTGCTAAATTTAAATGGCACCTCCCTACATTTAACTCTTCATTCCATTTTCTTTCCTTTTGAAAACTGATGTTGAAAGATAATAACATAACAACACTACAAGCAGCTAAAATCCAACACTCTGCACTAGCATTTTGGACTAATTCAGCAGCAATTAAAGACCCACAGTATTTATATTTATCTTTTAAAAAAATTTTTGACACAGAATTGCCTAAACATTACACACATTGAATTTCATGATTCCAGATAGATATAGCATCTCCTTTGTGACTGAATTCCATGACCCATTGTATTTAATAAGAGGGCAAGCCTTGGAGCAACAGGTAAGGTTACTCCTTTGTGACTAGAAGGTCAAGGGTTTGAGTTTGAGTCGCGGAAAAAGCCTCTTTATAAAATACAAACGAAAGGTTGTGTACAGCTGATGACCTTCCCCCGACTCTCACAAAGCCGGAAGTCTTGTGCACTGGAGTGCCCTTTTATAGTAGCAAAAGGAAATAATTGATCAACCTTTAAATCTAAGCATTTTTTTTTTTTGGCAAAACTGAAAAAGTTAGTTATCAACAAAACTGAAAACGCAAGATGCTTGTCGTCAAGATTTGGCCAAAAAGGGCTTACTCAAAGAAACTTAGAGAAAGAGCTACCCAAAGTTGTGCAATACAATGATATAGTTTGACAAGTTTGACATGCAAACATTGGCCTCGGACAAACACTTACAGCATAAATGACAGCAAACAGCTCGGATTCTGTCAATCTCCAGTCAGTTGATTCATTTGTCATAAAGAGAGCTGTAAGAACTATCAACAAAGCTCCAAAAGCATATGAGTATGCTGTGATTGAAAGGCTGGCAGGGTATTTAGTTAAAAGCGAAGCCTGAAAGGTTTCCAAAAAATAAATGGGGGACATCAATTGCAATTCAACTAATTAGTGAAAGGCATGAATTACTACACATGTTTAACAAGAGTGATCCAACCAATCACTTTGAGATTTGGAGAAAATTATTCTAGATCTTGTTTCCAAGATTTATAATATTGAACACAAAAGAGGTTCCTCAAATGAATTTGAAGACAGCTGTGCTGATTTGCAAGATACCAAAATTATCAAAGAACTTGATGTTGCTTTAAAGTAGGGCTACAGTCATTTTGGTTAGACTGTAGGAGACAGACACAAGATAGTCAGTCATTCATGATACACTTCAAAAGATATACCAGGACTATAGTCAAGCACCATTATTCTAAATTATGTGCTTGGTTTTTATCCACAATAAGATAATTTTAAACTATGCGCTTGATAATTACCCAAAACACCATTAGCAAATCTCATATCATTAAGCTCAAAACTTAGGAGTTAACCCAAACTCGAATCAACTTGCCCACTGGAACAGTTTCATTAAACATTCATGAAATAAGTTTGGCAGAGAGCCCATTAGCATGACAGTGTGAATTAGACATAAGAAGGGAGAGGGCCAAGCTATCTAACTTGAGTTTCGATAAGATCATTGTAGCAGATAGTCATTCACAAGGTCACAGTGATAACAATTTAAAGGATTTCAAAGAATAGTCTCCCAAGCCATAAATGTTAACCCAAATAGGTTGCACTACTATCTACACAATCAATTTGATCAGATTCATGTCAAATTATTCTTGGCATAGAAGTCCAGTTCAACCTAACCTTCATTTATGGCTCTTCATCAACAATGTCTTCCTAATACTTCCTCATATTCAGTTTATGCAGGATTTAGTATTTCTCAGTATATGTCACTCTAGTACAAAGATCAGTTGGCAAAAACAAAAACATCTTGACTTCACCAAATTCCTTTATCCCCACAACACCAAGATTCTATACACAGCAATCATAAGATCGCCATATCATTTTTCAGGTAAATTGTATAATTGAGAAGATATTAATGTTCATTCCTCTATCACCCATCTCCTTTTGCTTTTCTGTTGGAGTGTGTTGAGTGGGAATACTTGAAAGAGGAGATAACTTTTTCACCAGTGAAAGTCGCTTTCCTTTCAAGCCTTTAATCATTATCAACCAATTCCTTTTTGCCAGTCCAGTCAGTGGGAGTAGTTGATATCCTGGGGGTTTGAATTGGAGTTGTAGTTGGCTTCCCTCGAGTTCTAGTCTATCATTAAGTTGGCAAGGGAAGGTATTCTTATCATAGGATAAAGAAAGTTCCTATAAAAAATAGAGTATTTTTGCAATCTATATTGCCTTAAGGCTGTCTAGCCATCTTGCCCTATGGATTCCATATTCATTTTGAATGGAGTTGGTAGAACAAGGAAAGCAGCTTTGTGTTTTCCTAAAAATTGGATAGCATCTTCTCAAAATTCCCAGGCTAGTTCTCTTTCATGGCGGATCAGGCGGATTGAAGCCAAAAACTTTTTATAGCCGGTTGGAGATGTGTTTTTATAGTTAGATAAGTTAAGAAAGGAAAATGAGCAATCAATCTGCTTTCACAATTCAGAAGGGTCTAGGGCAAAAGAAAGAATCCATCAAAGAGCCCCTCTAGTTTTAGAAAATAGAAAGAGCTAGTCTCTTGGAGTTTCAGAAAGCGTCGAGATTCAATTCATTCGTGTTGAGTTTGACTTTATACTGTTGGAGTCGTAACCTAATCCCTTCCCCCCAAAAAACTAGTTAACCAGTGCCCGGATAATCAAACATATTGCTTGTACACATTTTGTTAAAGAATGATGGATTTTAATCAGTAAATTGCATCCTTCAACCAAAAACAACATTCAGAGGTTCTTAAGAAGGTAAATACCTAAACTTCAAAGTAAAAAGTCAAAATCAAGTTTGATGCTAGAGGGACAACATGAAGGCAAGTCTCACATGTTAAAGATTAGCTAAAGTGCAAAAGAATTCGTCAAGTAGGACTAAATTGATTGGTCAAAAAAGCAAAAAGTTCACCTTGCTGCTAAGTTTCTTGCCTTAAGTAACATCAACATCCAATTAAAATTCATACAATATTATGGGGAAAAGCATGAATAGTTAAATTGATGGTCAAATATGCAGAGCCATTGGGGCCATGCCCGCCTGGCATCATTCTAATACAAATATCAATTAGAAAGAAATTAGTCCTAAAAGTGTCTCCAATTTAAAATTCTAATGCAACAAACCCTTACCTGAATGGCTAGAAATGCAGCCATGCACATGCAATTCCCTATTAGGCAGATAACTCCAAGGTGCCACATTTCCAGCCCAAATTCCAGAAAGCTAGAGATAAACCATCCACTGGGTTCTGGTTGACCCCTTGCACTTATTTCATTACCTGCAAAGTCAGCTTCCTTGAATCCAATTAGGGCTGGACCACGGAACAGAACCATCAATATGGCCCCACAAACGCAGACAAGTGTACCCCCAATTTTTGCTTGACCTTCGGTTCTAAATATATTCAGTTTTTCTGTACTGCAAGAAGAAGTTAATGTGTAAAACTGAACAAACAAGGAACAGGTAATATGTTAAGTACACTGTTTGAGTATGCCACTAACAGCAATAACTGAACTGTAAAAGAGTAAATTTGTCAAACTCACCGCATCATCACAGCCAAAACAAATGTAAAGACTGGAATTGAAGGTTGTGTTGCTGCAGCATAAGTTGGATTTGTGTAGCTAAGACCAAGAAGAAATAAAAGCTGATTGCCAAATATCCTGTTTATGACAAAAGATTGACCAGTAAGATATAGCATTATACATTGACTGTTAACAGAAAGGATCTGATTAGACTGAAAGGAGACATGTTAGAGAGTGTAGCTTACCCACTTAAACCCAGAAAAAATAAAGAAAAGAGGAATCGTCTGGTCATAGGTGGTCGGATTCTTCTACAAGAAGGAAAAATGAAATGCCTATTAGACAGACTTTATGTTTCTACTCCACGAATTAAGCATTGATTTGTCTAAAGAGATTGACGATATTACTTTGTCCACAGTCGACATTGACAAAATAAATGCCTTCAATTCTAGGCATGTTGGCCCATTATCTTGAAATTTTTATTAAATGAGTGCAAACCATGACATGGATATCACATAAAGTGAAACAGTGCAGCATACTTCATTATACGGATACATAAGATTCCAAGAAGCCAACACTAACTAATTACCAGCTGCTGCTTGGTTGAGTTGCGTTAATGCAAGACTACAAACAAGTGAGAGCACATAATGTGGCAGAGGTACAGGTGGTTTTACAAGGGAATTGATGGACGTCAGCATGCTAGAAGTAGGATAGATGACATCCGTTAACCATTACACTTTCAGCCATTGTAAAGCAGCTGAATTATCTGAAATCTGCCAAATTCTCTCTTTTTATAACAAAAGCAAAGGGCCAACAAATATGGAGCATTGAACACTCAATAACAACAAGTATGGAGCATTGGACACTCAATATTCTCATAATTTGGACAAACATCAAAGCGTGCCAATGCATACTGAATGAAATAGAAACCGAAAACCAAAAGTGATTCACTAATAAGAATGGAAATATGAAGAGTTTATCCAAAAATCCAACAATTGCAGTACCATCAGTCAGAATTACCCGTCCCAATATGCAGCACAATTCAACAAGAAGATCAGAAACAAACATAAACAGAAAAAAGCCAGAAAAGAAATAAGGTGTAGCAATACTTCTCACGGATATAGGCGATCGGGGCGAGAATGGAGAAAGCGAGAAGATCACGAAAGACACAAAAGACGAGCTGATTGACTCCAACATTCAAAGCCACCTTAGTAATCACATGGTACCCTCCATTGAATAGCTGCACCAAAACCAACGCCGCATGCGCTTTCGATGTCTCTCGGTCGATAACTCCACCGCCGCCAGCAATTGATGCCGCCATCGACAAGTCTATACCTTACGGTATCTTCCGTTCTTTTTATATCTCTAAAGTCTCTCAAGTCCAAACTTGAGCCTACAGAGAGATTGAGAACATGTAAAACCCAGAAAGGCAACGACTTGGAGGAAACTGAAGAGTGAAGAAATGAGGGAATGAGAGGGAAACAACATCAAACGGAAGATGGGTTTTGAAGTTTGGTGGTTGGTTGTTATTGAGCTGCATCAGCAAACAATAATAGCCTAAAGATCGTGACTTTAAAATCCAACACTTAGATTGTCCAAATCAAACTCCTCTCGTCTTCCTCTCAGCTTAATTAACTTGTTTAGGTTGTAACACTATCTTTATGTGGTAATTTTAGTTGGCCTGCAATGGAAACAAGGATAATTATACATATTCTAATTGTACGTACTTGAAAAAAAAAATACAGAAACTGATAGAATAACGCCCCATGTAGCAAATCCGGAGGAAATGGCTTCCATTTAGGTCCTTGCTCTGTGTGCCTCAACTCGTGTTCGGTGTCACTTGGCGTGAGAGTTCAAGTAAGGACTAAAGAGAGACACTTCACATTACCAAACACGGGGTAAAAACACATGATAATAAGATTTCGTTATTTATAGATTTTTGTAGAAAATGAATATTTGAAGTAAAAGGAATATCTACTTGTTTTCCTCACGTCTTCATATTTTGCTTTTTAAATGGTCATGTTATCTACGTGGCCCCTCATCTTTTCATGTTTTTCTTATAATACAAGAATTTGTAATTATTATTTTTATATTTTTAATTAAAAATTGTTCTAGCTGAATAGTTTTTATATCTCTTAAAATAATACAAACTACACTTACTAATATTTATGAGGTCATATAAAATAAATATAAATCTCTAATATTAGAAAGCTTTAAATAAGTTTTTTAATTAAAATAAAACATTCTCCAAGTATTAAATATTGGAAATACCTGTGCAAATATGTTTTTTTTTACCTTAAGGTCTCATTTGGTAATCAGTAATGAAGGAATTAGAATAAAAAAATAGGAATGAGAATGGAAATAGAAAATCGGAATATGAATGAAATTAATAATTATATTTGTTTGGTATAATATTAAACAAAATTAATAGTTATGTTAATATTTACTATTAAATATTAAAAATGATAATGATAAATTTTTTCTCATATTTAGTTATGATATAACTTATTTTGTACATAATTAATTACAATAACAATAACAACAATAACACCCAGTATGAATTTCGTTGATATGTAAAATTTGGGAAGGTCCAGTAATATGTAGCCTTATCCCTAACTAGAAGAGAGACTGTTTCTAATTGACCCATATAAAAAGAGAGAAAACAAGAGAGAGAGAGAGAGAGAGAGAGATAATAAAAGTATCAATGAACTAAAATAAAATAATTATTAAAGAAATTAATATAAAAAATCGTAATATGTAATTTTGATGATAATATTATGATAAGAATCAATATCTTGGTAATATATTGATAATGACTTTAATAATATTCTAATAAGATCTTTTATCTCTTATTCTCAATTTTTGATTCCACCTTATACTCATTGTAAAAGTCCATGATTGTTTATGTTTTATTTCAGTTTTGTTATTTCCTATTTTAACTATTACTAGTAACCAAGCAACTAAAAGTTGAGGAATGAAGGTTGCATTCTCATTCCTACATCTTTGTTAGTGGTTACTAAACAAGACCTAAGAGTAAATGCTTTACCTGGAATACTTTATCTTCAGTTTTTCTTTAATTTTACATAATATCATAGAAGATTTAGATAAATCCTAAAACTAATATGTCTATGTCGATGCACCAATGTAATTTTGTTGGCTAATCAACAATCTCTTCTCTTTCCTCTCTTTTCGTGTTATCCTCCCCTTACTATAAATGGCTAATACTGCAATCAAGACCTTAACTATAAAGAAGACAGTTGATCTATCATTGTAGTCTCTTTTACATCTATTGGACAATCCAGGAGTGATAATTACAACATGCCTTTTAAGTGGAGAAAACTACGACATGTGGAAAAAGGCTATAATGAATGCCTTCAAGGAGAAAATTAAATGGGCTTCATCAATGGTTGTTTGGAGAAGCTTACGTCTAATTCGCCTTAAACGAGTTGTTTAGAAACTTGTAACTCTATACTAATTTCATAGATTTTTAACTCAATCGAGAAATCCATTAAGCTTATTGTTGCCTACGAGGAGATCGCTAACGCAATTTGGGACGATATACGAGATCATTTTTTGATCACAAATGCTTGGTTGATTAATAAGTTAAAAGTGAAAATTGCTTTACTCTGATAATAGTGTAACACTCACATACCTCCTGGAAGGATATATGAATGCCACACAAAATAGTATAAACAAACAAAAACATTTCGCGGAAACGTAGCATTCAAAAATAAACATTTCAAAAACATACGAAACATTTCACACATGCATTTTCAGAATCTCAAACAAACGTACAATACATATCATAATTTTAGAAACCAGCCTGAATAAGGTTATTACAAACCTTCAAACAAAAATCCAAAGTGATATAAGCCCAAAACAAACTCAACAAAATACAATTTTGAGCAATACAAAACTCAGACTCCTTTGGCCAATGCGGTTGACTTATCCCATGCTTTAAGTCCTTCTCTCTGAATCTATATGGGGCAAATCCACCATGCTAGGCATATAACTTAGTGAGTAATAACTAAAATATACGTAATTTAACAATTAATTATACTGAATCATATTATAGCACAAGCAGATATTTAAAGTTCAGAACAGTTGCATAATTAACAGAATTGAGTATCAAAGAAGGCACAATCCCTTCAGTTCAAAACATCATTTTGTTTATTTCAAAATCCAACATATATCAGAAT
>JANIHZ010000005.1:15358026-15368249 GCA_027478365.1 Erythroxylum rufum
CTAAGAAATTATTATATATATAATGATTGCAAATTTTAAAAATTACCTTTTTATTTTATACCAGAAGTTTGTCAGGTTATATTCAATTGGTTCCTCCGAAGTGAACTCCACTCGTGTCAATTATTCGAACTTGGGTTGTAATCGTTGCAGAAAAGGATATATTCGAAATTGGTCGGTGAAGGAGGAATCTCATCATCTTTACTGTAAATGTTATCTGTTAGGAATTTATTCTATAGCATTTACACGGTTTAATAATTAAGCATTGACTTTTTAACTGAAAATTGTTTAACTGGTATGATAAATAGGTGAAAAATTGAAACCAAGGATATACATATACCACTCCAGGCACAATCACTTGCAAAACTGAAGAAGAGGAGAGAATAATTTTAATCAGTCTCATGGTTTCTTAGTAAGCCAAGGTTTAGCTCATTTTCATTTAGATATTTCTAATCTTACAATACCAACTTTAACTTTGTTCATAGATTAATTAGCAAATTAAGATCATCTCAGCACATCACTCTGAAAACATGCAACTGCTCTAATGAAGTAATTAAAATTGGAATATTTGTAACTTTAAGGTGTAGGTGAGTTGGTAAGGGGTTCTCCTGACTTAAGTAAAATCTCAAATTTAAATCTTCTTTATGTATGTAATCGTTCAAAACTTGGGGCTAAAATTTTACTTCCCGTAAAAAATCTACCTGACTCGAGCTCGTGAAAAAACAAAAAGAAAAAAAGAATATTTGTCCGTATGTGATGGTGTAAGAATGGATAATGAGTTATTAGCTATAGTTAGGCTAGTAATTAGTTGGATCTTTTTCTTTTTTATTTTCATTATAGTGCTAGCATTAACTGAACTAATCAATGAGCTTAAGACAAGTTTCATTGCTGGAGTGGTTGGGATCCAGAATCAGATTGCATCAGATAGTATAATGGCAAATAAGGTGGGGATTGAAATAGTATTGACTTGTACCTGATGATTTATTTCGTTAAAAGCAATTGAAAGGATTGATGTTGATCTGAAGAAGCAACTCCTATAACATAAAATCACAAAACAAGAAAGGCTTGTGGTAGCGGCGTGAGCTGGTGAATGGAGTTAGGAAGGCGACTCGTGGCACGCACTTCCAAGTGCAAATAATAATAACAATTATTCAAACGTCTCACTGGCTTACCTGAGAAGATCTACCAAATCATTTGGTGGACGCCCCATTCCTTTTCCACTCATTTCCTTCATCTATTTTTTTTACTTCCTATGTATTTATCTTTGCATCTACTTTTTACTGAGATTTATTTAGTATCTAAATCAAGTTTCCATTAGTTTATTTAGTTGCCCTTCATTTATGGTAATCTAATCATTACTAATCATGGACCAATTCCATCCTCACTACCCTTTTATATTTGGCAATTGTGGGGAATGTTGTTGATACTTCCATTTTTTACCTTCTCATGAAGCTTCTTTTTTACCCACACCTGTTAAGCCCTCAACTCCTTTTCACCGGCCTCATGATTATTATTGCTATTTCAATGTTGTTCCTCCACTTCTCTTATTTCTTCCACTTATAAACGGGTCTCTCCCAGCCTTTCGTTGCCATTGTTCACAGTAAATCCGTTTTTTATCCTTTCAACAGCCTCATATTGACTTTTTTTTGTGAATTAGAGTATGTAATTTTTTGTTAATTATATTACTTTTCTCTAAATTATTATTCTTATTCATATTAAATGTAAAAATAAAACTGTTTTACTAACCATATATATACAATCCAAAATTTTAATGATAATAATTTCTTAAATAAATAGTGATCATTGTTAATTATGTTGTAAAATTTCCGTCTATTATAATTTATAATTAAAAACAAGAACTTTTGGTACCTTCTTTTTTATCCAAGTATCTCATCTGTTAATATAATTTCTCATTGTAACTGGATTTGTACATTACATCATTATTTATGTGATGAGGAGATTATTGATTTTTTAAAGTGTTTTTAGTTATAGGACAAAAATCATAACTTAGTACCCTCTTATAGTTGGAAAAATAGGCGGAGTGGTTTTACCAGTAAGCACTCATCAAAACCCACCCAATCCCTTACTTTGAGTTAAACCTGGGCAAGGCAGAGAGATAAGAGGTCATTTATGATGTCATCAATACCCTATAACTAACCATGGATGGCAATCGGCTACTTAAAGGACTAAAATTTAGGTGCTTTTAATAGGTCGGGTCGGTCTACGAGGGAAATCTAAACTCAGATCGATTCGAAGTTTAACCCTTGTCAATAAAACGATATCATTGATTTAAAAAATTTAGCTTTGAACTTAATTTACAAAAATTTTTGTTTTATTTTTTTAAATTTTTAAAAAATTAGCGAGACTAACCTATGGGTCGATTCATTATCATCCCTATTAAACAGTGTCCTTAAAACCTAAATTTTTTATGCTTAATCAAACATTTAAATAAATCTTTATTTAAATTGTTTTTATTTTTAATTTAATTGATTAAGTCTCTTATATAACCGTGTTTTTAAATTTTAGATTTTTTTGCATATGTATATTTAGTTATTACATATATATAGTTCTAAAATTTATTTTAGCTAAAACAACGAATTAGATCTAGACTTTACATACAACACGTTACATTGAGACAATACTCCTGATTTATTCTACATAATTATACGACCACTTAACATAATTGAAAGATGGGTTTGATCAAGTGATTAATGGTTATAAACTACTTAAATCCATAAAAATTTGTGTGCACCACGAAAAAATATATACATTTGTGTTTTCACTTCTCACGTAATAAATAACGTGATTATAATGTATCAAATGCAGTCTAGGACATAATAATAACCACTAATACTCTAGTTAATTAGTATATAAACTAAGATGTCTTTTATCCCACTCAGGCACGAAACCAAAATAATTAGCTTCAATTTCAGTTGAAATGATAATTGTTTTAGAATTATAGCTTATGATACATGCATGAAAGCTCGTGTTTCAGTGGCTCATAATCAGAAGCTAAAAAAGGGTTTCAAAACAAGTTCGTTTATTAAAAAATGTTAAATAACTAAAAAGAGGGAAAATATGTTACCCTAAAAACATCTAAAGCAACATTCTTGATACTCTCATTTGTGCTTCCTAGAGCTACTGTCCCCTTTGTTAAACGAAAGGTCATATTATGCATATAATATCTATTTTGTTTAGTTCTTCCACTCTTATATAACTATTACAATTAGTGTTTATGTTATTTCCGTTTTCCAATTCCTATTTTTTGTCTGTTTCTGTGCACGGTAAGTTAAATCTTCTCCTTAGATTTACTGTAATCCCATTTGCATCAACAGTAACTATTGCAATGAGTAGCCAACAATATCATCCGTAAAACATTATGTAGAATCCTACTTCGCTCGTAATTTTTGATCGGCATCTAGTTCTCTATCTTCAAAAAAGCTTTATGAATCTGAATCATTACCAGCTATGGTTTCCAAGTTCCTGTAGACTCCTTGGTGCATGTCCTTCTCAGGTAAGCGAAAGATCTATTCTGCACAAGCCATTGCCACAAGAATACTGAGGAGTCGTTATTAGTAGCGGATTAATATGAAAACAGTCGTCTGATGGTCCAAAGTCCTGTAGAGCCATAAACCTTTACTAATAATCCACTTGTTATGTGCCCGTCAAGGTCTAGTACAATTATGCCATGCTCATAGTCATAGACAACTAATCGTTATCAGGAACTCAAATTATTATCCTGTCTAGAAATTTTTGGAGTTTGAATTATGAAATTCTGGCACTGACAAGACCTTCAATTTCTCATTAAAGATTAGAGAATCTATCAAACAAGGAGAGTGTAGATAATAAGATTTGATATATTAGGAACATATAGACAAGAAATTAAAGCAAAGGGCATGCACTAGTGGAAGGCAAAAACACTTGCATGCGTTATAAAAAATATGGACAAGTTGGTGGTAGAAATATCACTAGATTTGGATGCCCACCTATATATATATATATAGAGAGAGAGAGAGATGTATGTATGTATATGTTAGTAATTATCTCACTTTGCACTTTCTGGATTATTGTATTTGTATGGGCAGAAATTGGAATCCGATTGATGGGTTCTCCTTTAATCATTCCTGTCTCCGTTTCTCTTTTATCTTTTATTCACACATAGCCAGCCCTAAACAAAACTATATGAAAGCTTTATCTTTTATGAATATAGTTGTTTACATGTAGGGTATATCCCTTTAACAAATATCATTGTTAGACTCAAATTTGGTTTTTTTTTTTCAATCAACCTGGATTAATGTATAATTACACCAAAAAAGCAAATGTCTTTCTAAAGACATTTGCTTTTTTGGCATTTACATGTTTGCCCACCTATGTTTTGCATGGACATATTTTTAGAGGAAGCGAATTAATGTATAATTACATCATAATCAGATGCACTAGTGATGCAATAGTAATTTGGGTGATACGTATGAATGCTGAAAAAAACGCAATTGAAAAGAAGAAAGAATGAATCACCCATCAGCTGTTTTTGTTTTTGTTGTTCAAGGGAGTATAAATGTAAGAATCAATTAGACTTTATAAAGAAACGAACCTTTAACTTTAGTTTTCTTCTCTGCTTTACTGTATATTTAGACAAGTGCAGTACTTCCACCCTCAATTTTCTTTTAGTTGACTGAAGTTCACACCACCTCTCCTCTTTGAATTTATTTATTTATTTTTTCTATAAGAACTCTAAACAGAAAAGTTAAAATTCCCTTCATTAAAAAGCGGGCATATACTATGTCTCGTAAATAAAACGCGATACCTGCTCTAATGCTTGGGTGGTTTGGACTGTATTACATACGCTTATATTCTTATCATTTATTTTCTTTGTATTATAACTTTGAATAACAAGCATATTATGCTGAGAGAGGCATAAGAACACATAGAAGTGATGCTATTTCAGTTTGATTCGTGTTTTCGGCCATAGATTAACAAGAGTTCGCATAGCTTGACCTTGGTCCCAATATGCAGGGAACGCTGCCTGGACGTTATGCCATTGTCCTTTAACTACCATAAAAGTACATAAAAAGAAGTAACAAGTTAATCTCCACGTTATGTGAGCAGTTAAAACTCAGATTGGCACTTGTTCATTCAGAAAGAAAAATTCCACAAGACCATGATAATAGACGTGAGAATTTTTCTGATTCACAAACACATAGCACGCGCATTAGATTTAATATGATCATAGGACAGAATGAAAAGAAAGGACAAGGAAAAGAAATGAGAGGAAAAGCAAGTCTAGAAAGGGCATAACAATAGCTTGTGAAGTCAGAAAGACTGTGAGTTTCACAAGATTGAGCCCTTGTAAGATCCCACTTGCTTCATGATCTAGGAGGTATGTGCGAAGAGGTGGGAAGCACCATGATTTGTCTAGTACGCAATACTCAGTTGATAGGGTTTCTTATTTTACGATCCCACGTACTCTAAAACCAACCATTGTCTTTTCTTTTTTCTAGCAACGTGCATGCGTATTAGAAGCACATTAAAAAAAAAAAAAAAGAAGAAGATGGTTACAGCAGAAATCGGTTGGGACTGCCAAGTTGTATAGTATTGCTAGCTTTCGTGACACTCCCTGTCCCATTTGGCTTCATGCACTGTTTACACTTGGACGGCCGGAGAACGTATGATTCCTAATTTCATGCTCAAGATGTTAGATGTATGAAATTCAACATAACTACAAGACATGGCTAAGTGTCAGTATCCATTTAACTGAAAAAAGTCTCAATATAGATGAAATATACTCATCATGCCTCAAAATCAACTTGACTTAAATGTTCTTTCAGTTTGAATTAATTAAAAGTTGAAGAGAGATTGGAAAGTTGGCTTAAGGGATGGCATGGAGGCTGGCCCAAAGATCATATTCATATGCCATGGAGAAAAGAAAATCCAGGCCTGCGTCTCTCTCCACTATATAAACACGTGCGCCCCATCTCAGTTAGGGGTAGCCACGGGGAAAAGAAGAAAAAAAAAGGCAAACCCTTTAACGTCTCCCTTCCCTCCACAACCAAACTCACCATCACTAACGGTGAAACACATTAGTTCAGACTTCAGCAATTTGCTGTCTTCATGTCACTTAACTGCATAGTGCCAAAACCTGAATACGACAGCACTGCTCCAGTAGTAGAAGTTCCTCCAGAGATGTCTCAACCGCATGATAGGGCTGTCCTTGCCTATCCTGTACAAGCCAATTCTCAGTCTGTGCTCCAGTTATCCATATATCCTATTACTTTGAAGGTCTCATCTCAATCTCACCAACCTCGAGTCAAAAAAATGATCGTGCATATAAGTTTTTGTTTTGTAGCTCCAGTACTGACAAGCATTTCTCTTTCTTATTAGCGCCTGACATATATTGCTGTTCTTTTTTTCCTTTTTCAGTTTGAGGAGGTTGTCTACAAAGTTAACCTAAACAATAAGGATTTTTGTCAGGCTGGTACATCGATCACTCAAGAAAAGACCATATTAAATGGTATAACAGGCATAGTGTCACCAGGAGAGATCTTAGCGATGCTAGGTCCATCAGGTAGTGGCAAAACAACCCTACTCACTGCTCTCGGAGGACGTCTAAATGGGAAACTTTCCGGCAAGATCACGTACAACGGTCATCCCTTCTCCGGCATGGTAAAGCGACGGACAGGATTTGTTGCTCAGGACGATGTTTTGTACCCTCATCTCACAGTTACCGAGACTCTTGTGTTCACTGCACTGCTAAGGTTACCAAGAACATTGACCAGGGACGAGAAGGTACAGCATGTGGAGCGAGTAATCGGCGAACTGGGATTGACTCGGTGCCGGAACAGCATGATTGGAGGTCCACTTGTAAGAGGAATATCAGGAGGAGAGAAGAAAAGGGTAAGCATCGGCCAAGAAATGCTAATCAATCCAAGTTTGCTATTGTTAGATGAGCCCACCTCAGGATTGGACTCAACAACAGCTCAGAGGATTCTGACAATAATCAAAAGGCTAGCACTTGGTGGACGAACAGTGGTCACTACTATCCACCAACCATCAAGTAGACTTTACCACATGTTTGATAAGGTAGTTTTGCTCTCAGAGGGATGTCCCATCTACTATGGCCTCGCCACTGCAGCCATGGAATATTTTTCCTCTATCGGTTTCTCCACATCTATTACTGTCAATCCTGCGGATCTCTTGCTTGATCTTGCCAACGGTAAATCTCTTGTCTCTATTCAGACATTTCCCTTGCTTATTCCAGAAATCAATTCATGTTAATTTTTCCAAGTGAAGGTGAAGCAACAATAGTAACTGAGCCATAACCTGCCCTCATCAGAGGGTGGAGTAAAGTTTCCTTCTTTCCCCTCAATTTGGCTTTCATCGGCGTGAGGTGGGGATTGCTAGTTGGCCCACTAAAGCTAATGCTTAAATTAGAACATTTTTGACAATGAGACCCACATAAACAACCATATGAGCATAGCTATACGTACATCGTATCCTGTCCTAAATTAGTTAGCCTACTGGAAATCTTATGGGAAAAAATAAGTGGTGGGTTGTTGGTGTAGACATGTAAAAAACATATATTTTATTTAAGAATTAATATTGTTAATAACCATTAAATAATAATCCATTTAGTTAGTTCAGCATCCAAACTATGTGCAAAGTTTTTGCAATAAGAGTTCAAATTAACCCTCAACGTTTCGAAACTATTAAGGCTTAAATCGTACTTTGTGCCAACCTTGAGGGATCAATTGATCCTTTCGTTAAGCACGGTAAAGGCAGCAAATTTTTTCCTTTGGACAATGGTCTAAGTTAGTTACACATGTGCAGGCATTTCTCCCGAGTCTAAACATGCGACTGAGCAAGGTGAATCCATGGAACAAGAACGGAAGATGGTAAGAGATGCTCTTGTATCTGCTTATGAGAAGAACATTTCTGCAGCATTGAAAGCCGAGCTATGCAATTTGGAAGTCAAAACTTACAATTACACAAAAGATGCCTCAGCAAGTAAGTATTAAGCTTCATTCTGATATCTTTTACTTGCTATATTGAATCCAATTCAACCTCATGCGTTGCTCTTGGTGGCTGTTATTAAATATTGTTATGTAAATGTAACAGAAGTTAAAGTGAGGTCAGAGCAATGGTGCACAAGCTGGTGTTATCAGTTCAAGGTGCTCTTTCAACGAGGGCTGAGAGAGAGGAGATACGAATCCTTCAACAGGCTTCGAATTTTCCAAGTCATAAGTGTTGCTGCACTTGGTGGACTCCTTTGGTGGCACACCCCAACTTCTCACCTTGCAGATCGGGTAAGGTTCAACCTTTTCTACTCTACGAAAAGACTACTCCTTTTCCAAATTCTGAACAAAAAGGTTGCATTGCAGATTGCGCTGCTCTTCTTCTTCTCAGTCTTTTGGGGCTTTTACCCACTCTACAATGCAGTCTTCACGTTCCCACAAGAGAGAAGGATGTTATTAAAGGAAAGAGCATCAGGAATGTATCACTTATCATCTTATTTCCTTGCCAGAACATTTGGAGACCTGCCATTGGAGCTTGCACTACCAACTGCTTTTGTCTTCATAATCTACTGGATGGGTGGTCTTAAAGCTGACCCGGTAACATTTATCCTCTCCCTGCTTGTGGTCCTCTACAATGTCTTGGTGTCACAAAGTCTTGGATTGGCCATAGGTGCCATTCTCATGGACATAAAACAAGCCACCACCTTGGCATCTGTCACAACATTGGTGTTCCTCATTGCTGGAGGATACTACATTCAACAAATCCCTCCATTCATAGTATGGCTAAAGTATTTGAGCTACAGCTACTACTGTTACAAGCTACTTCTTGGGGTACAATTCGACGAGAGCGATTACTATGAATGCTCAAAGGGAGTTTTCTGCAGGGTGCGAGACTTCCCAGCTGTGAAGTCTATGGGACTCAACAATTTGTGGATGGACGTGGCCATTATGGCACTCATGTTGGTAGGCTACAGATTGGTTGCTTATTTGGCACTGCACAGGGTGCAACTGAGGTAACACTTATAAGCTTTTTGAAGAGGCTATTTCGGACGCTATGGCACTTTGGACGAGTTTCTATTAGGTCTTTTGCTTTTTGAACGAGAAATAATGTTATGAGTTAGATCCGTATCAGAGATTCCGATCAAAGTTGATATAACTTCGAGTTGATGTATTGACTGAAACAAACACATAAATTTAGAAAATCTTGACTCGGAAAGTTTGATCATTTTTTCTTGAGAACGAATGAAAAGGACCAGATGTTCAAGCCCACTGACTGACTGACCTGTGCTTTATTGGCGTGAGGAGCTTGAGCTTCAGAAACAAAACAAGTGGCCTCTAGTGGGATAGCTTTGCTGAAGTGCACCATCAGAAAAAAAAAAACAAAAACAAAAACAAAAGCCCCCCTAGTCAATAATATAATTGCTGTATATAGATAATATAATTATATAGCAGAGGGAACAGACAGTTGATAGTGACAGACAATAACAATCTCAAAAAGAACGGAACACATGAAAGCATTCATCTCTCAGTTTGTGACTCGATTTATTTATGTTGTTATTATGAAACTAGTAAAACATTATGGTCAACATTTACCCAAAAAAAAAAAACATTGTGGTCAAAAAGTAAAGAGGCTTTGTAAAAATCTTTGTCCAGCATTATCTCAAAAAGCCAAAACAATAATGACGTAACAGTAGCGATAATCTGCTCTTTTTAACTATAAATATGGTTTTGACCGAATCCATTTCCTTCTAAAGCCGAAACAAAAGGGTTAAAATGAGAAAGTAGAAAGCAAAGTCACAAACTTGGAGATGTTACCATAACAAATCAACCTAACTTTGGACAGATACCGTACCATCAATACTGTGGCTTGCAGAATAAAAAAGACGAATTTCAGAAAGTTCCAACGTACGTCCACCTGGTAACAATGCATTTTAGTAGGGTGCGACCGCGAATGATAATTCAATTTTTATTCATCAGTTTTTACTTGTTTAATTATTAATAATGGATAAAATATAAAATGATAAAATTAGAATGAATTCTAAATAAAATAATCATGAAAGTTTATTATTAAGAGGAATGTGAGTATAACCTTAAATCAAAAGTTAGAAATAAAAATAAGAGATATTATTAAAATATTATCAAATTATTATCAAAATATTTATTCATTCTTATCACAATATTATCACCAAAATAACATATCATTAACTTTTATATTAA
>JANIHZ010000005.1:15477945-15491277 GCA_027478365.1 Erythroxylum rufum
CATGGAAAGTCGTCTTCTGCTCGTTGGCTAGTCCCGGAGATCACGCACCATGCTTGGGCTGGACTTCTTAGACATATGGACCGATCGGCCCAGGCCTGACAAGGCCGACCCGACCACCATTTTTATTGGATTATGTTGAGTCGTGTTGCAACGTTGGGATTCAATGAACTACTGTCTGTGAAGTTTTTCTTCCTATTATTGATAAAAGAGTTTTTCTCTTCATGGTTGAAGCTCATAAATAGATGTCTGAGCCAGTTAGCTGGCTTAATCAACCAATTTTAATTGAGAATGGTTCGGTTTAGGCCCACTGTAAATGAGCTTAAGTTCAATCAAATTGCAAGATTGAGTTTTTCTTCAGAGTTTCGGAAATTTGCATGCTTTTTGGTGATGAAAAAAAATCTGAAATTTAGGGATTGAAATTTCCTGGTTTCCAATAACAAAAACAATCTACAAATAATTTATAAATACAAATTACAAAAACAAGTTGTCTGGCTGTTAATTATCATCACTTCTACTTTCTCGAATGACAACTTAAGGACCGGCTTCGATATAAATAGTTAATAGGCGGATGCAATCCATAATACATTGAAAACAAATGACGACGCATATTACACTTAATCTAGTCAAGTCAAGTCTGACCGACAATTAATCGCATGCTATTTCATTATTAATACTCCATACAATTCACATTATATATTTTACCATTAAGTTCTTAAGTAATCATTATTAAACAAAAAGATGTGTATACTTAATTATAATGTGTGCATGAGGCTTAGTTAATGCATTGATAACTCCAAAATCCAGCTGGCTGTTGTATGGTAGTATTGACTTACCTCATCTGTACAAAGAATATTTTATATATTATATGCATCCCTTCCCTCTATGAATATGTACAAGGATCGATGGATGCCACTTGCATTTGGCTGTATAATTTGTTTGTTAGGAACGACTAACCCACCACTAATTTCTAAAATTCAAAGTATGTACAGTTTTATGTACGCTTATGTGTACTTGCAAATCAAACTGAAGCACGTGTTGGTTGTATGGCATGACAATTATTGACTTTATTAAAGTCAGAGTAGAGAAAATTCTTTATTTATCTCAACAACTGTAAATTAATTGGCCGTCTGTCCATTGTCTGATTCGATTCAACCATAAATATATGTGTCACACGGCAAGACAGGTGGCCACTTATAAACATATTTGTCTTGAATGCACTGTTAATGTCAGTAGCAGGACATAAGTTTGTTAATTTTATTATCTGGAGACTAACTGATTTGCGCAAGTGTTAATTATTCTGTCAGAGGCCGTACCGGCAATTAGAGCAAATAAAAAGGAAATAGTCCAACTCAACGAAGAGATTCTTAACGAAAACAAGTCATCTATTCTCTAAAAAACAGTCCTCCGTCTGAGAAAGTACTAGCAACTTGCTTCATATGTTGCCCTACACCCTATTTCGGGTGTGACTATATTTTGGAGGTGTCAGAAAGTCAGAAACTATATTTTGTAGATCTCAGAAAGTCAAACCCATTTCCCTGTTGTGACTCTAAGTGTACTCATTAACTCTGACGCACCCAAATAATCGTACGGTTGAGGATTTGCATGACAAGACTTATATGCTAAGTGATCATATTCGTACGCGAAGAAGCACCCATCTTGTTACAGTATTTTTTATATGTACAAACAAATTAATGTGAGCCACATACAATTAATCTGCACGAAGTTTTTTCTGCGTATAGAGTGGGGTCGATCTGTCTCTTGCGTTAGATGACATCATTCCAAAAGTTGGTTTCAATTAAGAGGAGTAACTAACACCCCAAGTGGCCAACTTCCTAAATGCTTTTCTTTTTTTTTTTTTTTTGAGGGGAAGATTTCCCAAATACTACTTTATTCGTAAATATCATATAATTGCTTGTGGGGTTGGACAAAAATGATTTGTCATATATAAATTATAAAACGAATTCAATGTCCAATCTGGCCCATACGTTTTTCATTAGAATATGATAACATATACAGCTATTCGAAGAAAGAGAGTAAATGAACATCTTTTTAAAAGTTACGCCGATGCAGAAGAAAGGGGGAGGAACGCCCCCTTCACTTATCTCATATATTAGTCATATCATGAAAGACCCATAAAAGTTGGACTTATCTAGTCTGGTCTAACGAATCCTTAGCCAACTTGGATAGAAAAGAACCTGGTTTTACTCAATAGCTGGTTTCTTGAAACAGGGTATCATGCTGGTTTTCCTCTGGCCCATAGGAAGGAGGACTTCCAAATTTGACTTGTAAATCCATAATTAGTCACGTGTTTGTCTTGTGGACTACATAATCTCTGTCGACGCGTAAGTTGACTCCTTAGAAGTCCTAAACGTGGCACATTAACTATATTGTGAAACTGTTTATGTCTACTTCTTCTTCTTCTTCTTCTTCTTCTTTTTTTTCTTTTTTGGTTATCCAGGATCATTTAATTTATACATTAATAGAAACTAATAAATTGTATTATTTACCCAACAGTGTATATTACATTCTCAACTTCTCTTTTTTATTTTCTCAACGTTCAGCTATAGAACTACTCGGTAAAAACTTGGATTGTTGATTACCATATATTACAATGGGTAAACCACTCATCTTTCACCTATCTTAGTGGATGAGCTCAAGGAGATGCTCCACTTACCGAGCCCTCACAAGCTTATCTTGATTATATGGCAGATCCTTGTTAATTTCATATCAAATACCGTCCATTGATAACTGGATTTGATGACGTCAGATAGATTTCAAGTTTAACGCGATTAGTGTAGCAAAAAGGCCACTTGCTTTGACAACAGAATGGCTTTTCCTTTCTTTTCTCCGGTTGAATTCTTTTAATCGGGCACTAGAACTACAAATTAAAGGCAGCAAGTTGTCCATTTTAGCCAAAAATGTAAGAGTTATTGGTATTGAGATGAAACTAGTTTATAAAACTATCTTGAAACAAGAGGAGAGGATCTCGTATTTCGGTCAGATTTGATTTTGTTCTTTGAAAAAGAACATAGACATAGTATTAAACTATTTTTGGCCCTTCAAATGTTACTCAATAGTGATAGTGCGCACACAGACTCTCTTCACTTGCTTGATTAAGAGAAAAAGAAAAAGGGCCTAACCACGGCTGGAACCAACTAATGTTGTAGAATTAATTAATAAGCACCACAGTAATTTCTTCGCGCCTCCTTTTCCTATCCTACTGTTACTTGCTACTGCCGAGTGATCATTGCGCAAAAGGAATAGAGAGTGAAGAAAATTTTAACATGGCATGCTCTTAAATTTCCATAAAAGATACTATTATCTATACATAATTTAGTAATGAATCTTTTAAAACTTTTTTATAAAGTAAATAAATCATCCTCGTTATTATACAACAATTATTAATTATAAAATTACCACATATCTTTATTTAATTGTGTGAATAAACTCTTATATTAATAGTTAATTTAGAACTTTGTTGAAGCGTTTGCTATATATATATTTTTTGATCTATTCAGTGATGGAGCTAAGAATTTAAGATAAGAGGGTCAAAATTTTTAATTTTTTAAATTTTGGAGAGCTCAGTGCATTACTAACTTTTAAATAACTCCGTCCTGATATATAATAAAAAATATTTAATAATCTAATTGGGGGCTCCAGTGGCCTCCGTCATTGGATTCATTTGTCATAATTAGTCCAATTGCAATCCTGCTAACCTCAGAGTACCTTCTATAATTAGGTGAAGTTCGATTCCGAATATATATGACTTTGGTATAATGTATATAACTGAAGTTTTTGAGTTCCAACTTCCACGAATTTAAAAACCTTAAGAAAGTCAAAAGGCCAAAAACATATATATTCCTTAACATTGTCCTTTTTCTTACATAAGATCCACCTTCCCTTTCTTGGAATAAAGTATTATGCATTTCTAAACTAAAATCGTGTATGATAAAATTAACAAAGTACTTGAATGGTGGCTCATAATTAAGCCCCACTTAATATAGTAGTATCCAAGATTTGTCTTCTTCAGGTGACACGCAGGATTGAGGCAAGTGTGATGTGGAAACAAGCACATTCGTCCTGTATCATAGCATTTTTGAACATGCTAATTATAGCTATTTTCTTAATCAACGGATACGTTATAGCTAATACACAAATATTATGTATGATACAACTCTGAGTCTCTAGTATTAATCTGGCCAGGGTCCCAACTGGGGTTTGGTAACATCATCAAAAAGTGGTATTTAGGAGTGGTATCCACCATCCACCACACAAGTTGCAAAAGACCAAAAGAGTTTTGAGAGCATCTTTGTGGGGCATGCTAATTTGCTAGCGTATTATCTGACCGAACATATTATTTTTCTGGACTAATACATGACCCATCATGTTCCTTCCAAAGTTTGAACTTATCGGTAAGGTTCTGCTTCACAACAAAATCTCTCTCTCTCCATCTTCCCACAAACAACCGGATGCACACAGTAAAACCCGTTTGCTGTCTCATCGCTGTATAATTAATAATATTTAAAAAACTGTACTGAAATTTAAACCATTAAGATAAGATATTTAAAGAATTCTATTAATGTTAGATCTTTTTAAATTAATTAAAGATTGAATTAAATTAAAATTTTTAAAACATAGTTAAAGGCGGATGTTTTACCCAAAAAAAAATAAAAATTAAATTACAAAGAATTGTGGAATAAAAATTAATTGATTTCTTTTAATTTATAAATCTAATTAGTTTTAAAAATTATATTAAAGTAAATTGAACTTAAAAAATTAGCTACTTTATAATTTTCATATATAATTGAACCAATGAATTAAATTTTTTAGCTATTACTAATTAATACAACCTATGAAACCGATTCTGGAATGCAATTTGCATTAGTATTGTGTACATAGTAATGCATCCTGATTAACCATAGTAAGAAACTCTGAACTGGGAATTCGTGAAAATAAGGTTATGCGTTCTCGCAACTGAATATTATAATTCAGTTTGTACTAATAGAATATTATGGATCTAACTTTTAGTAAAGAAATTGCCAGATAGTTGTAGTCTAGCAATAATATAACCCATATATATATACACGTAAAAAAATTGCAGTACATTCTTTTTGGAAGCAATATATAGACATACAATTACACTTTGGATAGAATTATATTTTAAGAAAAACTCTAACTGCAATTTTTATTTACGTGTGTGTATATAATTACACTTTGGATAGAATTATATTTTAAGAAAAACTCTAACAAACTCCTATGTTTATCCAATATAACATATTATATTTATTCTTGTATATTTATCCAATCTAACATATTATATTTATCCTTGTATATTATTCAAATCAACAAATCACGTCTACACTTCCCATTAAGTTGAAGCATAAATATCCAACATGCTCAACTTGTCAATTACATTATGAAACGCCTTTTTTGAAACTGCCTTTATAATTATATCAACAAATTGATCTTCATACTTGATATACAAAAACTAAATAATTTTTTATCTAACTTTTCCTTGATGAAATGTCTGTCAATTTTAATATGTTTGGTACGATCATGTTGTACAAGATTCTATGCAATCTCAATGGCAACCTTTATTATCACAATAAAGATTCATAAGTTTTATATGCTCAATATCTGATAAAACATGCCTAATCCATGATAATTCACATATTCCAAGAGTCATACCTCGAAACTTAGGTTTTGTACTTGACCTTGCAATAACCTTTTGTTTTTTTCTTTTCCAAGTTACAAGATCTCCTTCCACAAAGTAAAATAACCAAATATAGATCTTTTGGTTGTTTGATTACCTGCGCAGTCAGCATCCGTGTATCCTTTAATGTTGGAAACACTATTCTTTGAAAAGAATAAACCTTTACCTGGAGAGTCTTTCAAGTACCTCAAGATTTGGTATACTACATCCATGTGTTCTTCACTCTATTGATGCATAAATTGACTAAGAACACTCACTACATATGCTAAATTGACAAATACATTAACCTCCCAACTAACCATTTATAGTACTCTATATTTATTGGAATTTGATGTGGGGAAATTTCAAGCTTATAATTCATTTCCATAGGTGTTTTAGCTAGTTTGCGGCAAACATACCAGTTTTAGTCAAAAGGTCAGGTACTTATTTTCTTTATGAAAGAGAAATTCCTTGATCTGTCCTTACTACCTTGATACGTAGGAAGTATTTAACTTGTCCTATGTCCTTCATTTCAAATTCAATAGCTAAGGCTATTTTTGGTTGGACATGAGGTTTTTAATATAATGGAATGGTTTATAATAAAATGGAATGTAAATTGATGTAATATTAGAAATTTGTTGTTAAGGAGGCATGGAAGGGTTCGTAATGTAATATAGTGAAATGTTGCTTAGAAGAATAGTTTATAATGTAATATAGTACAAAGTTGTTTAATATTTTACATTCCATCATAAACTTCCCAAATCGGAGGTTTATCATTTTTACTATTTAGGATAGAATAGGATGAAATATGAAACCCTCCTCTTTCATAATATTATATTATAAACCCTCATCCCAAACAATGGAATAATATTACATTTAATTTTATTTCGTTAATAAACCCCCAACCAAACATAGCCTATGTGTTCTTATAGGAGCTTCATCTCTTTACAATCATCTCCTGTCAATTCTATATCATCAACATACACAATTAAAACTGTCATTTTACCTGCTTTGTGTTTTATAAACATGGTATCACCTGCACTACCTTGTTTATAAACAAAAGCTTTCATTGTCATTGAAAATCTCTCAAACCAGGCTTTAGGTGATTGCTTAAGCCCATACAATGATTTTTATAACATACAAACTTTATTTCTATTGATAAACCAAGCTTCATACCTATTGGCAGCTCCATGTATACCTCTTCTTCTAGATCCCCATTGAGGAAAGCATTTTTAAAATCGAACAATTTTAGGGGCCATTCTTGATTTGTTGCAAAAGAGATGAGAATGTGGGCTATATCTAGCTTGGCTATTAGTGCAAAGGTCTCTTAGTAAGTCTATTCCATACTTTTGTTTATAACTCTTTACAACTAGTCTTACTTTATATATGTCTATGCTCCTATTAGCCTTGAGTTTCATAGTATGTACCCATCTACCCATCTACACATCTACACATAATTGTTTTATTTCCTTCGAGTGATGAAATAAGGTCCCAAGTAGAGTTCCTTTCCAAGGCTTCCGTCTCTTCATTCATTGCCTTAGTCCACTTTGGATCATTCAAAGCTTCTTGCATATCACTAGGAACAGAAACACTGAATAATTGATCAATAACAAGTGTATATGACTCAGACAATTTTTTAGTAGAAACATAATTGTTGATAGCATATTTGACATTGGCTTTAAGATCAAGTTCATATGATTTCTTTAGTAGACGTTTATTTGATCTTTGTGAGTATCTTTGGAGAGGAATAAGAAATTCATTACTAGAATTATTAAATTCTAGACTTGAGATTACTTGAGAGTTTCCATTTTGGATATTCTAGATTGACCCTTCAGTTAGTGGTGTTAAACTAGGCAAGTTTGTATTACTAGGTTATTCTTCATGGCTGTCATTGTTATAAAATTCTTCCAGTTCTGAGTACTCATTAACATTGCCTAGAATATTGACAACTTCTTCCAATTCTAAGCACTCATCTGCATTTCCTGATACACCTTGCAACATATTCGCTCCACTAGCATTTTCTCCCAGAAGGGAAGAAGTTGAAACTCCCCTTGAATAATATAGTTTTAACTCTAGAAAAGAGGCATCCAAGGTTACATGTAATTTTTGAGTTTGAGGATCATAACAATAATACCCCTTTTGAAAATATGAATATCTAACAATCACACATTTTTTTACACAAGGATTAAGTTTAGTTCTCAAGATCTTAGAGATATGAACGTAAACTGTACTGCTAAAAACTCTAGGTTTAAGGTTGCAAAGATGAAGAATTGACAATAAGGATGGAATTTTATGTTGATGAGTTTGAAAACCTAAAACCCAAGATTGTGGTCTATTGATGTGATAAATCATAGATTTGACTAGCTTACCTCATTAAAAATGTGGCATATTCATCCCAAAGGGAGAAGCACGGACCACCTCTAACATTTTTCTATTCTTCCTTTTCACTAAGTCATTCTATTATGAAGTATAATGCATGAATCTAATGTTGAATTCCAAGTTGATTCAAAAAATTTCCAAAAGTGGCATCCATAAATGCCATGGCATTATTAGTTTGCCACACCTGAATTGGTTTCTGATTGTAAGTGCTCACCATGTTGTGAAATTCTTGAAATGTAATACAAACATCACTTTTTTTTGTAAGTAGTGATATCCAAGTCATACATATAAATTCATCAATGAACGTAACAAAATATTTAGCCTTCGATAATGAACCAAACAAGACAATTGCTTGGGCTTTTTCTTGACTATTAGTCTAATATGCACGACTAAAGTTTTATCCTTCACTCTACATTAATTTGAAGTAATGTAGTTTGCCTTATTTAATACCATAACCAAAAGTCTTTTAGGTTAAAACTAAAAAACACAAAATGAAGGCTAAAAAGTTGCAATACATTTTAAAGTTGAAGTAATTTGTCCAACAGATAAGAGATTATACCCAAG
Organism: Erythroxylum rufum; assembly: GCA_027478365.1. Classification (NCBI taxonomy): domain Eukaryota; kingdom Viridiplantae; phylum Streptophyta; class Magnoliopsida; order Malpighiales; family Erythroxylaceae; genus Erythroxylum; species Erythroxylum rufum. The sequence goes on from JANIHZ010000005.1 coordinate 15,486,581, forward strand.
GGATGGCACGACTAAAACTAAATTTAGCGTAAGAGAATTAGACAAGGTAGCAAATCCTTGCCTAACAATAGAGTACATAGTACCATCACCTGTGCAAACAATGGATTGAGGGGATGGAATGATAGACTGTAATTGGTTAGAATCTCTAAGCATGTGATTAGATGAACTTGTATTAATAATTTAGATATTTTTCCTAAAAATTGTAGAGGAAGCATTTTCCTTACCCACAATACCTGAATGAGCAACATTTGCTATGGGCATTGATGTTTCCTCTCTTTTAGATTCCGCTTCATCCATAATTGTCACCATAACTTTTCCAACAACTTTTTTTTTGTTTTTTAAAAAAATTCCACCAATCAAGATGTCAAATAGTTTCATAACAATGTTGTTTCAAGTGATATGTTTCACCACAATAATCACACACAAAATTGTTAGACTATTCAATGAGTTGATTTTTGTGGTTCTTTCCTAAGCCAGATGATGATCATTGTCGATTTTGATTAGCTAACAACACTGAGTGTTCAAAGATTGAGTGAGATCCGCCCATTGTATGTCTTTATTGATACTCTCTCCTTACATATGCATATGTGCTTTCCAAGACAAAATATGGTTCTTTGTGTAAGATCTCTCCCCGAACTTAATCAAATTCATAGTCAAGTCCACTTAGAAAAATATGAACTTGGAGCCTAGTCATTACTGAATGTGATTGGACTATTCCTTCAATAGTCCCTTCTAGAGAAATTGGCCTATGATTAATTTCCTAAAACATATATAGCCACAAGTTTATTGTAATATGTTAATAATGGTTTACCATCTTATCTAGTTGAAAAAGATTTTTGATTCAATTCAAAGAGATGGGTTTTATCTGATCCATCATAGAAAGTTTTTGATACTACCTCCCATATTCCTCTAGCAATAGGAAGACGAATAAATTGTTGCATCAGTGATGGACTCATTAAATCAATAAGCCAACTTTTCCCTCTCTGATTTTCAGTAGTCTATGTCTCAAAATTTTGGTCTTCAGGTGTAGGTTTTTTGTGTGCCTCAGTGAGATATCCATCCTTATTGCGTGAACCTATTCCCATCTCGATAATTTGAGACCATAATCAATAATTGGTCTCATCAAGTATAATACTTGATGGAAAAGTATAATTGTCTTGTTGAATGATAATTGGTTGTGTTGGTAGTTTATTTGTTATTGCTGGAACAAGAGATCCCCTGGAATCCATTTGGATTTTTCAGTATAGGTTTCAAAGTCTTTGGTGGGTACAATTGGAATGCTAACAATAGGGGTTGGTGTAGTGCAATGATGGTGGGCACGAGTCTATTGCAATGCTGGTGAAGTACAATTTGTGTGGTTTAGTGCGGCTGTGAAGTTGGTCTGGTTGTTGACATGCATTATGTTGGTTTGAAGGAGTGATGATACACTACAACCATAGTGTGACGTTGTTCAACGACGTAGGACGCTAGAGCTTTATAAGAAAGTAGATATAAATAGAAGCAAGTGGCAGTAGCCATTGCTACGATTGGAGAAATTGGCAGCGTGAAGTTGCTTGATAACCACTGCTTGGCTATTGTGTTGATACGACTAGAGAAATTGGCGGCGTGAAGTTGCTAGGTTGTCGGTCGATAGATGAATAGGCAATGTTTGTGGTAGATCAGATAACGACTGGAACAATTAAAACGGGCAATGGCGATAGCCTAGTTTGATGGTTTCTTGTTCGACACTATATGATACTGGATACGCTTGGAGGTTAGGTAACGATATACTATAATGCCATATTGTTTTACATGGAGCTCTCCTGGTTCATGTGACGTTATGTTGTTTTACAATTTTGAGTAGACGAAGAGCATGCTTTTCAAACACGAAGCCAAAATTCGACGCTGCCTTGATATCATATAAAACAATGATGTTTTAGGGCAAATAAAAATTTCAACATATTCTTCTCTCATATGGAGACAATATATATGTAATACCCCACTATCATAAAGCATATACCCAAATATCTAGAGGACATTCAAGAACATACCCTATGAGAATGACATGTTAGAGCAATCACATTCACTTCATATGGCATCATAAAGAATATAATTATTTAAAATGTTAACATATCTCATTTCATTAACAAAACATGTTTAACATTGTCATTTCTTTTCAAACCATCCATATATTTACATTACAAAACTATCGGTGTTCATAATGCTTGATATAGTAAGTTTTACATGATATGAGATACTAAACAAAAACATTATATCTAAACTTCTCATATGTCAGCTAACCAAACCTTTGATTCATTTCTTGTTCCCAAAATGGTCAATACTAGACTTCAACTAGATTGCCTTAGAAGCTAAGTCACCTCTCAGTACCTAAAAAATCAACATTGCAATTTTGACGAGTTTTGCGAACTCAATGAGTGAACCATCATCGATGTGTTCACTCAAGCAAGATATAAACATTTCATCTATTAAACACAGTTCAATCAGTATAACACTTCATCCAAATTCAATCCCATATATACCACATTACTCATCATCTTTCAACAAGCACATTATGAACAGATAGATTTCATATAGTCATTTCAGAACAATCCAATCATTTATCTCAATTTTTCATATCATTAATATATACACAAGCATTAAACATCATTATATCAACACAATTCAACATTTATTTACAATCAATCTCAAGAAGATAAGTAAAGATATAGATGCAAATATACATGAGACTCACTTCTATTTTTTTATTTTGTTGTGACCGAGTGCTTATTTAATTGTCTTGTATCCGTTGCAGATACCAGGCTTATTTTAGATACTGTCCCATACCTATTGTAGATACCGAGCTCATTAATAACTGAGCCTATGGCTCTTTATGCACATTCTGAGCTTTAAACTCTTTTCATGTTAGTCACTTCGATCACAATTCATTTATCTGATCATGCATATTCATATGATGGAATACAAGATTTCACATAATATGTTATCAATCACTTTCATTCAATATACACAGTCAGTTATCACAATCATCGAATCTAAGTCCGGCATTCAACATTTAGTTAAGTATACATTTCCCCAATTCACATACAATCAATAAACACTTCCAATACATTCCCGAATATCAAGCTTCTTGGACAATTGATAGTCCGAAATTATCACAATCATATTAGTAACAGTTCAATATCTAATAACTGATTAAAAAAAATTAAAGTATAGTGAGTAAACATCTAGGTTAACTCACAGTAAGATCCAGATAGCTATTTCTTTGACGAGCCGACAATGTCTGGATGATGTCGGTCAATTTGTGCTTTTATATCATACAATACACACATATGTACACATTACTAACTTGTTTAATCAAATAAGTACTCAATCATACACATGTATATGTGTTATGTTCAATGCATGCTCAATTAACTATCTACGGTATGTATCCTTATTCACAAATCTTGCTCATTCATTCATCATAACTTGTATATAACTTGTTTGCAATTAGGTTATGCTTTAGGTAAGTTTGATTACCCTAAATTCATCAATCATATATTCATCAATTCTTTCCGAGCATTAAGTATTCACACAATTTCCCAATTCTCATTCAATAATACCTAATTCATTTCTTATATCCTTTGAATCACATTTGTACTTACACGAACATCTTTATATCATTAACATTTCATACTTCTCAAATTCATATACATTGATATCAATCATTCCATTCCTTAATTTATAACCTCAATTATCAACTTAAACTTATCAAACAATTAATCACTTAATCAATCAACTTTCTAGATTCATTTCAACCCTAATCAAGTCTAATTACACCATTATAAAGTGTCTTAACCTTATATAGTCCAACAATTGCCTAAAAACAACCTTTTCTCCTCCCAAAGTACTTCCCAAGAGCATGAAGGAGTAAAAATTGGAAGCAGGGAATTATAAGGTTCCTTCTCTACTTCCAATTTTTACTCCTTCGTGCTCCTTCCAACTCACCTTTACCGAAAGTCTATCAATTTCACTTCAACTCTATCTTATTTAAGCTTCAATCCCTTATCAAATTCATGTCCAAATCTAATTCAAATATTATTTATTAGGCAACTTACAAATTATGATCTTCCATCCATTAAAACCAAAACAGAATTCGTCATTCATTTGATAATACAAGTAGTCCTAGTTCTTTCCTATTTCAAGACCACTATATTAGCACCTTTCTTTAACATCAATTCACCTTCCTTATACTACAAATTTCCATTTAATTCATTCATATAAACAACCTATAGCATACAGTTCATACATTAAGAACACAACATAACATATCCAAGTTCTTCCATCAAATTCCAACACAACCTCTTAATCACCATAACATGCAATCTATCCCCAATTCAAACAACATAAACTTTCTACTATAACAAGCTATAAAGAACAATCTTTTACTTACTTTTTTAGCTCCAATTCCAGCTCAATTCATCAGGTCAACTTTTCCTTCCATACATGCAAGATTCAACACATGTTCAAGGTAACAATAGAATGATTTTCGGCTAGGTTAAAAGACAACAATAATTGTTAACGATCTAGAAGGGGGGTTGAATAGATCTCTAAAACTTTTCGCAAAGTTCTACAAAAATACGGAATTAATACACACAAAACAATCAGATAAATTAAATTAAGATAAGAAAGTAGGGAAGAAGAGCAAACACTATTTTTAT
>JANIHZ010000005.1:15495326-15519640 GCA_027478365.1 Erythroxylum rufum
TATTTCTAATTTTCATCAAATGTTCGGGGTCCAACATAGGTTTTCTAACTTAGATGGGTTATGGGTAGGTTAGATTTGCGTTCAATTTATATTTGCTGAAATTGTATAATTTTCTTTTAAGTTATGAATTTGATTGAAATGTTGTTTTGTTTGGAACCTTGGTTATTGTAGGGAACCAAGGGAATCCTACCCAAGAGCAAATGGAAAGGCAAGCTTGACTTGGTTTCTGCAAGTTAACTAGGTGGGTAACATATTTAGGGTTATAGTATAATTGGGCAAATTTCTGCCTATGTGTGTATGTTGAAATTTTCTTGTTTGTAAATGTGGAATATGGCTATGTTTTTCTTAATAGAGGTCATGACATTTGCATTAAATGAAAATGAGGACCAAGCATAAAAGTATGAGCATATGAGAAAACGAATATGTGCCTTTTGTTTGGATGAGAGTGGAACTGTTGGATCCCGTTTCCAGAATCCAACTCTTAACAAAATACCATCATACTTGAGCGCAGTTCTTTGTAATCTCTTCTTGCTTTGATACCATAAATGTTGGACACCGCTTGAGTTTGGAATCCAACTCTTACTATATCATAAATGCCAGATCCCGCTTGAGTCCGGTATCTATCTCTGCACAAAAATCATGAAACGTGTTCTTCTTCATTACTCCTTAGTATTTTTTTTGAATTTCCAACACTCTTTGGAAATCATAAAACGTGTGCGTATCCAAGAAATCACCTTAACCTTGTACGGTTAATTCATTTAACCCTCATAAAGCATGTGCAAGTTTCTTTGTTAGGGTTACTTCAAATGTACCCTCATTAGCCATGATCGGCTCCACATCGTTTTCATAACATCTCAAGTCCCAAAGTCGAGCCACATAGCAGAATCACCACAATCACAATTGAATTCTTCAAAATAGTAGCTCTTAGTCTCTAGTTTATTTAGAAATAAGAACCACCTCATTCGGAGCCCTGTAGCTCAAGATATGCTTAAAAACTCAAAGTATGCTCAAACCCTAATCATGCTCTTTCAACTGACCCCTTACTTTTTTTCCATAAAACTTCTGAATTAAACACCAATGGACGCCAATTTTTATGGAAAGATATAACAATGCGTTATAAATCTAAAGCCTTAAGAATCACCTCAATCGGAGGTCGGACCAAGGAGTTATGGCCAAACGAAGCCAACATGTTCTTATCCTCACTCCTATTGAACATGCTTTGGAGTAAATGCCATAACTCTCACTATAGGTGTTGGATGGACTTCGTTTTTAGACGGTTAGAAAGTAGACATCTAGGGATACAACTTTAGTGAAGACAAAAAATTGAACATTTGTTGTTTTCTGGGTCAAAACACACGGACCGTGTGATCCAACACCGTCAGGCCGTGTAACCTTCGGGTGTAACAGTGTCCTTGCGCCCAAAAACACACGGCCCATGTGATTTCACACGGGCAGGCCATGTAACCTTCGGGTGACACAAAATTTTCACCCTCTAAGACCCCTACAAAGGGTCCTAAACCCATCCTAACATCCCCTTTACTCATATCTTGCCAAAATTCAACTTTTTCTAGTCCGATAACACTTCATAAACTCTAATTGTTCGGGAATTACGTCCACTACGACATCCTAACTTGCAATGATCATAACTTACAATTTCGATATCAAAAAAGTACATACTTTATAGTGTTAGAAAGATATAAAGACGAACTACAACTTTCATGAAGGAAACTTTAGCTAATTCTACTTAGATCGATACAGTTTTCATTAGAAGTCAGAACATGCAATTTTCCCTTATGAAAAAACTTTGGAATTTTGCACTATACAAACTTGATTATCATGAACAAAACCATTCAACTACCAATTGGAATTCTTCAACCCTCATCCTCAATCCATATGACCCTTCATATTCAACAACATCTCATGTTTCATAATATTCCTATCTTTCCTTTCCATATTATCTCACTTATATATATATAGCAATGGTTCATGCTCAAGATTTCTCAACTCATCATCCATACACAATTTATATTTCAAATCTATACACAAATCCACATTTCATTTACATCATAAGATAAATGTATATCTTCATAAATCATGATTCCATACATCAAAACACATTTGATGAGATTTTTGCTTTAAAGAATACTACTCAATTTCATTATATCTTAAACGTCAAAATGCAAATGCACACACAATTGGCTTGAGGGTTCTGTGAACAAAACAGAGAAACTGAAGTTTACTCCGTGAACGAAACGAGTCCATTTTCGGATCTCGTGGCCCACAAACGGGCAGCCGGGAGAAGGTTTAACGTCGACGTGCACGTGACTACGAAATGGTTTCTCTCTCTCCCAAACACAAAATCAAATTGCATGCTTAATTCAATCATTCTCAAATCCATATTCTCATTTTTTTTTCTTTATACAAAATGCCATGATTCAATTCAATGGCATGGCATGAATAAGATCACGTTTCATGATTTCGCAAGAGTTGGATTCCAGACTCAAGCGGTGTCCAACATTTATGGTATCAGAGCAAGCGTTAGACTCTGGAAGCAAGCGGGGTCCAACATATGTGGCATGGTTCAAGAGTTGGATTCCGGAAATGGGATCCAACACTTTTAGTGACAAAACTTAGTGATAAAATAAAATTTAACACTATTAATATATTAATAGTGACAATTTAACTATGAAAGATACTAAATTGCCATAATTACCATTGTATTAGTGATAAAAATATAAATCATCATAGATAATCCAAACAATCGTGTAAATCAATTGTCTTAGCACTAAAAAAATATCGTATTTGTGACGACAAAATAGTTAATCACAAAAAAATTGTCACTAAATTACGAATAGTTGTGACCGTAGTTATAGTTCGGTTATTGTGACAATATAAAGTAGACACTAATTAATTGAATATTTATTGATAAAATTTTTTGTCACAACAAGTAAAATATTGTGTGAAAATTAATCGTTTCATAACAAAATGAAAAAAATATTAGTGACCAAACTATGTTTTGTCACAACAAATAGAAAATATTAGTTATTAATATATGTTTTGTCACAATTACAATTTATTCCCGGCAAAATTATTTTAGTGCCAAATTGCATAGGCTTTTAATGACAAAACTTAGTGATAAAAGAAAAGTTGTCACTATTAATATATTAATAGTGGCAACTTAATTGTAAAAGATACTAAATTGTCACAATTACTATTGTATTAGTGATAAAAAAAAATAAATCATTACAATTAATCCAAACAATAGTGTCAATCAATTGTCTTGTCACAAAAAACCTCGTATTTGTGATGAAACAATAGTTAGTCACAAAAAATTTGTCACTAAATGTCTTAACTCTTGTAGTGAAACCATTCAATGACAGTCTCAGGAGGAACAACTTGTTGATGAGACTCAGATGTATCTTAATGTTGTGGGTGGTAGGGACCGTCGCGGAAGGATATTCAGGCTAGGTTCATTTGCGAACACATGTTATTCGCAATTCTTCATATCCAGTACAATAACGTCTACTAGACCAACGCGAACCAATGAAGTCACTGAGCTTCGGACCACAGTGCAGACGTTGATAGAGCATATAGCTCAATTGAGATATGAGATGCAGAAGTTGAAGGGGAGGGGTAGCACCTCAGAGCACTCGCGATCACCAGGATATTAGGATTGTTGTAGTCTTTTGCTTTCAATTACAAAGACTTATGATATACACTGTAATGTTTTTATTATCAATTAAGATAATTTTAACTTTATATTATCAATCAACTTTCTGTTTTAAAAAATTAAATATATAAACAAATAAATTTATTATGCACAGATAATTCATAACTGTTGAAATTATGCATTTATCATACGATTATGAAATAAAATTTAATGTCGGGATTTTTTTTTAATTTTTTACTTTTAATTACCGACTTAATATATAAGACCGTCGCATAAAGTACAATATTTACCAACGGAATTCCTTAAACTGTCGGTAAATTGTTCGATATTTATCGATCGTTCTCTTCTTTCGTCGGTAATATCAAAACCTTTGTGATTATCTTAATTACGATTTTACCAATGAAAAAGACCAGCCGTCGGTAAAATATACTGACGGTTACGTCTGTCTGTTGGTATATTTTACCGACGGAAGAACATATAAAAATTTCGTTGTTAAAATTACCTACGGCCATATTAATAACACCGTTGTCTGTCGTTTTATTTCGTTAGAAATTATTATTACCAATGGAATTCTTCAGTTTACCATCAGTTTTTTCGGTCAGTAAACTACAGATTTCTTGTAGTGTAGGCAATTCAAATACAGGCAATATGTGGGTATGAAGAAAATAAAGCATGCAACTGCTGGTGGCTCCTAGTCAAGCACGACAACTATGCGTCTTCTAGACGAGGAAGAAGAAGATGGTGGAATGTTAGAGATTTGGTCAGTGGATAGCAGGGTGACACAAGAAACTTAAATTTTTATTTGGAATAAGAATTTATTTCAATTAATAATCAATAAATTTAGTCTAATTTAAGTATATAAAAAATTAAAAATATTATTTTAAATTATAAAGATTAATAACTAGAATCAAGCATGACTTGATTTTTTTTCTACATACAATTTAATTATGTGTGCATAAATTGCATGTCTTAATATATGTTTGATATATATTATGCATGTCAAATTGCATATTTATATATGATATTTTATATGCTTTTTAGTTTGATAAGATGAAAAAATAAATTTCTCATTAAATATTAAGTACACGTTGAAAATGTAACTATTACCTTCCATTAATTATTTAAACATAAAATCATAGTTCTATTTATTGTAAGGCTTGTTTAGTGACTTAAGGTCTCTTTAACCTTAATATATTTTATCTTAAATTAAAAGGTCCTACTTAACTAAATTTGTATGAATTGGATATGTTAATCATGATCATATGAATTTAAGGGCAAGGTTAGGAATAATATATAAGATATATTTTGATAATAGTTGTCATATAATGGATCTAGGAGTCACATAAAAAGTGATTAATAAGGATTTTATCTTCCTAATTTAAGTTTAGTTGGTTTGTTAAATGACTTGAAATCAAATAAATTTAAATAGGATCTTAGCCCACTAAAGAGATTAGAATAACCTTTTCGAATAATAGTGAGGACTATTATTTTGAATAAAATAGTAAGAGTGACCTAATATATAATTAAAGTTCTAATCTTATTTTGTAGTTATGAGATATAAATAATTACTTACTTCTCTTATATTTATATTTTATTTTTAGTGGAAATGATCTTTGTTTGGTATAATTGATAGTAAAGTTAATGAACCAACTTTTTTAGACAAAGAATTAGGTTTGAGAAGAGTTATCAAAGTTAGGAAGAAAAGTTATACGTCCATTGTATAGTTGTTCTATTAGTCCTTGTTAAGGATTTGGTGACAAAGTTTTAAAGATATGTCAATATCATATAGATGAAAAAATTTAATGACATTTAAGTTGACTAATGTCTCATAAACTCTAATGACAACATGTATGTGAACACTATGATAGCATGATGTAAGAGGATTCTTGAAGTAAAGCTAAAAGCATAAAACCTTGATAGAATTATTCAGCTTAATTTAGCGCACTAAAAGCTTAAATATGGAGTAAAATTAAAGACATTTGTTAGAGTATGATAATATTTATCATTTGAAGAAAAATGATTGCATAACTTTTTCTTACTTATACATTATATGGTAGAGACCATGTATATTTCTAATTCATATTTTTGAGTATTTGATACTAAATTTGGATTCAACATTACAGCAATATTCAAGTCATTATAAAAATAAATAAATTGTTGTGTGAAGGTAGTTGATCTAAGTTTTCAAAAATAGTTTGTATGTGATGAATTAGGGGACACTAATGCTTAACATGAGTGGTAGGAATATTAAGTTAGATAACAAAGATTATCCTTTTATGTCATGTTGGTTAAATCAATATAATGAAAATTATAAAGTTACATACAAGAATATATGTATTCTTTTGGTTATAAATTGTGGAATTTATTAGGTTGAAGAATAACAAAATCAACCTTTGGTGAAAGAATGATGATGACATTGAATTGTTAAATCTTATAAATATGATATGTAGGTGTATTAACAATTCATAAAATGATGAAACTTGTATTTTTTTACATTTACTAATGACTTTATATGATATAGTCATATGGTTTAAACAAAATATTGATTTAAACATTGAAAATTTCAAATTATTTAAATCTAAGTAAAAATTAAGCATTGAAAATACTAAAACACTATAATGAGACAAAAGTGGTGAGATTTAAATTTTCTTGGTTTCCTACAAAGAATGAGATTCTTTAGTAAGTATCTCTACAACTAAATTCTATAACAATATGAATTTATGTTATGAGGAAAATACAATATGTGATACTGTATAATATAATATTTATTTCTTCTATAGCTATGCTTAGTATAACAACTTACCTTTGTTAGTTCCAATTAAATAGATTATCAAAATTTTATATTAGATATTAAGACTTTAAAAGATTAAAAAATGATTTGGAGAAATGATACTTAGTTGACATATGTATATAAAAGGTTATGATAAAACCAAAAGGTTGGATATCAGGTTGTGGAACCTATTAAACAAATTATTTGTTTCAATGTACACTTACAGGGTAATGTTTATCAAAGTAAGTAGTGGAAGTAAGATAAAATTTGAAAATTTTAAGTCTCATGACGATACATTCAAAAAAATTTGAAAAGTTTAAGTCTCATGACGATACATTCAATTGGAACTAATACCAACTAATACCTTTGTTGATTCATTTCATAAATAGTTGAAAGATACGAAACGTTGAAAGCTTCATTTTCATAATAAATTCAAAGAGTTTTTTTGGATGATTGTGAATTTTTCTTCTTAGTAAGAAGGTTGGTGGGATTATAGTTATACTCTTCAGTAAGAGTGTATGGAGACGAGCTATTCATAAAGTACAAAATTTATATTTTTAATTATTAAATATATGATAGCCCAAGAGCAATTCTTATTTAATTAGGAATTAAAGATAAGTTAAAGAAGTTTAATTTATCTAATAGTAAATATGATATAGGGGTATAGTTTATATCTATTGCTAATATATTTTTGAACCTAACGAATCACACACAAAGAATGGGCTAAAGAGAGAAAAATATTTTAATTAAATTGGACTTGATTGTAAAGTTTAAGAAACTTTAAGATTAAATATGAGATATTTAAAAAATAATGATCAATATAGGATATTAAATTTTATTTGGACCGAACTGGTATTTAATTAGATTATAATTCTAATTAAAATTAGAATTGTATTTTTATTAAATTAGTAAAAGATCCAAACCTTATTATAAATAGGCTTACACTGTACTTCTTGCTTAACCCTCTTTATATCAATTGTAGAGTTCTATTAACATGTCATGTAAATACCATTAGAGGTCAAACAAATGTGCTATTGTGCTGGTTGAGATATACTAGTTTAAAAAACAATTCAAAAGAAATGACATGAAAAATATCAAGCTGAATGGAGACGATAAGTTGGATAAATGACTATGAAAGTGAACAAGGGAGATGAGACTAAAGGGTTGTTGGAGGATAGTACTTTGATTGTTCGTTAACGAGAATTAAACCTCATTCCCCTTGAGTTAATCAAAAAGTTAAATGTATATGTGAAGGGTTTAAGGTACACATAGTGAAAGAGTCGTTAACTTTAGCTTGGAGTAAGACTTCAACTTGAAAGAATCCTTAAGGAATTATTATTATTATTTTTTAAAGCAGAGCTTGATAGACTAATAAAAAGATATTAAAAAATTCATCATCAGATATATATTACCTAATTCTACATGTCAAACTTTACTGGTTAAGAGTTGCCCGAAAACTTGACTCCAATTAAGAGTTGACTTTTTGAAATTGACATAATCATTTAAGATTCATGAACTTTTCGATTGAACTTTTAATGTACAGCATACTCTATTAAAGTCAGTTGTTGCACGTTCGAGTGAAATTTCCTAGGATTGAGTTCTGTTATTAATATGGTCATACTTTGAATTGAATATTTGAAATTGTATGAATTCCAGTAGTGTAGCTACTAACACCGACATTTTAAAACTTAAAAAGAAAATATTAGGCAGAGAAAGCAATTGTGATGTGAATTCTAATCAACTTTCATTTAAATATATATTTTCTTGTAAAAGATAAATATTCAAATATTTCAGTTTATTACCAACATTTAAAAATATTAGGCAGAAATAACAATTGTGGATTCTCACCGACTTTTAAAATCCCATTAATTTATATAATCATGCGTGTTTATGTATGTAAACATGATGTCATTATTAAATATAGGATTATTACAAATTAAAACTTCACCCTTTGACATTTGGTGTAAAACCTAAGATATTACGTAGACTAAGCTTGTGGTGGCTCTCATCTACTCTTATAGTATTTACTTAAATACATAATAACTATTGAAGAACTAGCTAATTTATACCAATGACCAAGGGGAAGAGTTTAGTTATAGATAAGGAAGTGCAAAAAGTCAAAGCATAAGGCTTTGGTGTATTGAAACGCTAACCGTTGACTACTCTTTCCCAAGTCCGAAAAAGTATGAAGACCTTTTCCTTAACAAGAATTGGTATTTGGTATGCTTCTAAGTTGATATTGGATTTGGTAGCTAGTTCTGAAAATGATGTATTGTTTTACATGAAAGTTGCAATTCATGTGTTATGTCTACTACCTTTGAATACTTTCTTATATTTATCACATGCAAATGATGTTTTTTTTTTCATTTTCTTTTTTTTTTCCCTCTTCTTCATATGATATATGGTAGTAGTAGAGTGAGTTTTTGATTATAGTATAAGCGCGTTTAATTTTATTACCATCAAAGGTCAAACAATAAAAAAGATTGTAATTTAATTATTAAGTGAAATTGTTTTCCTATTAGGTTAATAAGTTGAGTAAATTCTGTTAAATATGCTATCACGTTAGTAATTTATCAAATATATCATAATTTTTATTTTATAATATTATATAAAAAATACACACATGTATTTTATTATAATATTGTTAGTGACGTAAGTTAATAGAGGTCAAATGACATTAATCATCTTATTCATAATGAGATATCTTACAAAATTTGACAATGTTTGGACATGCTATATATTCTATGAAATTTCATCATGGTTATATATGTATGTAATTACGGGATTGTTTTAATAATAACAGAAAGTTTGAAAAAAAAATAGCTGTTTCGTGATGAAACTCATATATAAAACTAGATTCAAATTGACTGTATGAATTAATAATTACATGTCCTCAAAAGTAGAGATCCAATGATGAAATCAAAATTGAACTTTTCTGACAACTTGCAAAAGAGAAGGAACTGAAGAACAAAAAAAAGGGGAAAAGAAAAAACAGAGAGCAAGTGGGTGACATTGGATAACAACAAAAGGCGTCCAGATTCGGTAGTAGACTTATGATAGGGTCAAAGAACAAAACTAAAAAACGCGTAACCAATTAAGTAACCTTGCGCGTGGATCCCACTCACTCATTTAATATCTGACAAAATACGTTTTTAACACTGAAGCCAAACCAGACGCGACCGCAAGGCATAACTATGAAAACTAAGGAGGAAGCATATGTCCACGAGAAATGGAAAATGGGTGAAAGCTCTAGCCACATCTGCTCTAATTACTCGATATTCACACTGTAACAAAATTTGCGAGTAATTTAGGGGTAGATTTTCTGTCCCCCTTATTCTATAACTACTCAGTACCTCCTTAATCCTAATCATCTAATATAATAAATTGAATGATTGAAATTAAAAAAAGACAAATTGTACAAAATAAGAGGGCACAAAAGATCTATACCCATAATTTGGACCCCGCTACTAGTTGGACCACGGGAAATTTCTTTAATATTCAACCTAAACCTTCAGTTGGCATCATCATAGCTGATGGATTTTGGCGCGTACAAGAGTTTGTCCATCAATGCTATACAAATCAACCATGACCTACTCTACATTTATGTACATGCACACCCCACAACTTGGAAATTCGGACCACTTGCGTTATCGTTATAAACAATACAGTAATGAGCTGGTCAACTTGTCTTCATTGGTGGACTTATAGCTCTTTGTCCTTTTTCGAATCGGACCCTAAGGGTCGCAGCGTTCAGAGTCCCTGGTTGAGCTACCATTACATTCTCGTGCTTGGACTGAGTCTAGCATTTCTTATCTTTGATTACTAAGATACTAGAAAGTGCCATTTTTGAACCCTGCTACGATGGCAATTCTGTACCGGAAAACAATTAGAGTTTCTGAAACAACATAAGAAAAAGTGAAACAAATGATTTAGTAGAGCAGTGAAACAAGTTGATCGGTGGCCGTGAAGATCATCTTTACTAGATTGAATTAAGGCACACGAAGAAGGTGCACAGAAAATGCGCTTCGTGCTAAATTTTTGTGCAAAGAGAAAGGGATTGAGTTGAGACATCAGGCAAATCTGTCTTTTTGAGATCTACGTGTCATTAGCGCAAGGCGCTTTGTACTGGATAGTTATAGACATGTGCATATAACAGCTCCGTTGCTCTCCCTATTAGCCAACTTATCGTTAATGTATTATTCTCATATATAAGTTTTGTCTTCCTACATATGGTTTCTTTTTTCCTGTCTATGTTTTGTCTGTTTTCATACATGACAACATGTTTTTATGCTCCAACCCCTTTCTTTAAATGTTTACGATTTATGTGTTCCCTAACGGTTTCCTGTAATTTAATGAAATGCTTTGAATGCACTCAGTTGAAAATTTGAACTTTTATTTGTACAGACTGTTAACTTTATATGTATAATAATCATTAAGTTTTAATTCTGTAATACTAAAGCTCTATTTTAAGTAAGCTTAAAATCATACAACTTCAATAAACATACAATATTAAAAATATCAAAAATTAAATTACACCATATATATTATAACAACTTTAAAGGACCCATTTCAACATTAACCTAGTTTTAACTCCTTTGTCTTTTCAGATTATTGCATTAAGTCTCTTTTCATATTTGATATTCTAAATATTTATATATTTAGATCTAAACCACAATCGGTAATTCATAATAAAAGATGTCTTACAAGTTTTTATATATATTTTTGGGTTAATTACATGTTGAATTTTTAATTGGTTTTTCAGCTTGTCATTTGTTTAAATATATATTGTCACATAATCTCATGGAATTTAAACAAATTGTCACATACTTAATGTTGGGATGTAAATGTTGACTATTTTTCACTTCAAGACGACTTCAGCCCTCCAGACCACGTGACAACTTGTATGGAAACAAATTACCATACGTATTCTACCCAACGCCATTTTTACCTAAAGAAGCAATAGCTTCATTGCCAAACGACATCGTGTCTTTGTGATCGTCCTGTTTGAACTATTCAATTCATAATCCATAATACTCAAAATAAAGATTTTGACCTCAAATGCTTCACTCATTTAAGTCGATCTTTGTGGATTAATACCATATTGGTGTAATTTAATTGTGAATGTTGTGTGAAAGAAATAAAAGGTGTGATCAATATATTTGATGTGTAAATCCCTCAAGAAACCATTTAAAGCAACCGACAATGCTTAATTTTTTCTTCCCAAAGAAGTAATCCCTTATTCTTCTTTATCTAAATTTGCAATTACATATTTTGTAATAGCATTAGAATGCTGATTGTCGTTAAGGTTAGATAGATGAGATTGTTTTAAACTCCACGAGTTAGTTAGTTAGTTTTTGTTAGTGATCTTCATACATTGTTTGTCAATTACATTTTTTATACATTGATTTATCTTTATTTTTTAGAAATTGAATATTGTATTAAACTCACTAAGGAGAGCAATTAACAAAAGGACCGCCAACTAGTAGGAGAATTACAACAGCACTAGTTATAGCAAACAATTAGGAAATAAGTTTGGTTAACAAGATTTTTGAGATATTGTTTTAAAAACTCTCTGAGATATTCCATTATAAAGTTGATTCCCTACTAATGTGACTGACGCTTTTTGCTACAATGAGCTCTTTTATGCAATTGAACATGAACTTGCAAAGATCCCTAGCTTTCATTTTGTTGTTTTTTTTCTTTTTTTAAATGTGATTTCATCTTGTTGTTTTGAAGATTTTTTGGTTCCTCTCAGTTTATATCATGTAGACAATACAACATAGTACTAACTTAAAGATGGCATCATCACCTTTTACTTTGGAATTTTTATTTACTAGACCATTCTATGATTTATTTTCAACTTAAGTCTTCATAAAAAATGTTGAGGAAGTTTTGGAATTCTTGTCAAATAACCTTTGAATAATTGTAACTAAAGAAGATGTGGCAAATTGACTCATTATCACAAAGGAAGTACTTAAGGAAGTTTAGGAAAAGATGTTTGATTATATCCTTTTGTGAGTAATTATATGGGAAGGTTTAGGGGAGTTTTAAGTAACTAGACAAGTTAGTGCCAAGGAAAGTGTGATGGTTGGTGAGGAATTGCTCTAAGCAAGATTTATTTATGTATTATCTTGTGTTGAATGGAGATAAGTGGAGATAATAATCTCTAAAGGATAATTCATGGAAGAAGTTGGGATTTCAAGGTACTTAAAAGGAGGGTTTTGCAATTTGAAGCTAGTAATTTTAAGAATTTGTTTGACTAATGCTTGGTCTATTTTGGATACAAATAATTGGCTATTACTTGGATTAATAGTGAAACTTGAAATTTCCCTAAACTTGTTGATAATATTAAGTAAAAATTTGATAGAGTAAAGATCTGCACCACAAAGTAGGAGAATATCATCTTTTATCCATGGCCACTTTGTCATTCAACAATTTGTGAAGCACCTCTATACAAATAGAAAATAGATATAGAGAGAATGCATCTACCTACCTGAGCTCGCTTACTGCCTTGAACCTCTTTGTAGGTTCCTTAATGATACTATATGAAAGAATTGTCATATTTCGCCCTATCAACTTGATGTTGACAAGGGAATCCAGAAGACTCTAAAGTGTACATGAATCCTCAATCTATTGAATCAAAGGATTTCTTAAAATCTATCTTCATTA
Organism: Erythroxylum rufum; assembly: GCA_027478365.1. Taxonomy (NCBI): domain Eukaryota; kingdom Viridiplantae; phylum Streptophyta; class Magnoliopsida; order Malpighiales; family Erythroxylaceae; genus Erythroxylum; species Erythroxylum rufum. Next base: position 15,508,436 of record JANIHZ010000005.1, read on the forward strand.
TGCAACTTCTAATCTCTCTTTTAATTGTGTAGTTTTTGATGAGATCTTAAGCAATTAAGATATTATTGCCTATGTTCCTTCTATATACAAAGGCAGTATGATTGGGATTGATTATCTGAGGCATAATCTTCTTGATTTTATTGGTAACTACGTTGGCAATTTTCTTCTATATCACATTATAGTGTGATATAGGTTGGTAGCCATAGATTTTGCTTGCATTTGGGATCTTGGGAACCAAATATACATGATTGTTATTTAGCTCCTTCAACATTCTCTTGTTCTAAAGTAATTCTAACACAAATTTAGTTACAATGCCACTCATTATATGACTTTTAGAAGAAAAAAACATTCAATTCATCATGTCTTGAAGCTTTGTCAAGATTTTTACTGAATAAAGCATTTTGACATCTGATTTTGCGAAAGGCCTTAAAAATATGTTAGATTGTTCTTAGATGAGAGAACGAGGGATGACATCCTCAATAATTTGACAAATGAGCAATTATTAGTTGATTTACCTAATGTTCCTTGAATGTAATTGGGAGCTAGACCTTTAAATGTATCTTGGGAGGTTTGATGGTTTCCTTTTTCATTTGTGAGGTTAAGTATTTTGATAGAATTTCTCCTTAAAAGAATGGTATTATTGTTTTACACTTATCACATATCCTTAAGCCAAAGAATTCTTAATTTTTGTTTAAGTAGAGAATTATCAACTGTCAGAGCTTTTATAAAATTATAGAGCTCAATCTTTTCTTTGGACTTTAGATCTTCATTCCCTAGATTAGTATAAAGTTTATCTTAAGCTTTAATGATATTTTGCCCGGCCTTACTCAAATCCTGTTTAATAGGGCTTCTTCTTATGTCGTTGTTAAGGGACTTAATCTCCTTCTTGATTTCTTATATCTTTCTTATATATTAGTAGCTTGCAACTTCATTAATGTGAACTTTTAGGTTTTCTAAACTACCCCCTCAAATTTTGGTAAGTTTGCTAAGTGGTTAAAGAATCTGAAAAGTTATTTCTTAAGATTCAAAAGACGTAAAGTGAGATCTTGATAACAACTTGGTCTAATTATACGGAGGCTTGAAACTAGCTATACGATTGGGAAACCAAGTTAGCCAATCAAAGTTAGCAATTGCTTTATCAAGTTTTTCTCTAATGCTTCTTTGACCACTTGAATTATTGGTTCATGTACAAAAGGGATCCTCCTATCATATATCAATAAGACCAACCTAGTTTGCATAATTGAGAAAGTCAATTGTGTAACTCTTTATGCTACCTCTTATTCCTTCCATCTCATTTAAAAAAAAGCACTATTGAAGTCCCCTATAACCAACCAGGGGTTAGAGGGTTACATAACTTTGAGATCATCCCATAATTGAGTTCTTTGTAAAGTATAATTTGCTACATAAATAAAGGTTATGTCAACTAATTTATTAACCTTTGGAAATCCTTACTTGAATGTGAAGCAATTGATCAAGAAGTTAAAATGTAAGACCTGATCTTTTAAAGGAGCTAATGCCACTATTACCTCCCATCAAATGAGCTTCGTGATTGCTTAGCATAATCTAAGTTTTATCGAAGAATCAAGTTCTTTCATCCAAATGCTTGGATTTTATTTTGGTCTCTAAAACAGTTAGTATATACAATTTTCCACTAGACAAATATATCCTTAATGACCTTTTGTTTATTAAGGAAATTGAGTCCCTTAATATTCTATGTAAGGATCATTTAGAAAGAGTCAAGAAAATAATAAGGGTCAAATTGAGATTTAAGATGTCAATAAAAACACCTATTAGCTTATAGTTTGCTAAATGTATTACAATTGATGAAAGTGTTTAATATCATATACTTGGATTTATTACTACAATCTTATGTCGTGTGCTTAAAAAAATTGATCTAAAATAGAATATAACTTTTTATTCCCTAAATGAGAAAGGTAAAAGATTAGAAGATGTTATTGTAATGTATTTTGCGAGATTCTTTAGTTATATTCTTTCTTTTGGAATGAAAAACATTTATACATGTAGTCATTATAATCCATCATTGTTAAGAAATCAAAATATTTTCCTTTCATGATAAAGTGATATCAAAATAAAAACAAATTTTTATGGTCATTCACATAATTATGGATTGCTTATTTATGAGATCGATTTAATTTATAGTTTTATTTTTTTATTTTTCTATTATCAAGAATAGTATTTTGATATGTATATCAAGATGGTAAAACTGAGAAGGTTTCTTATATGTCAAATAAGTTGAAGTATGCATGAGGCTAAGAATATTCTTGCATTGAATACCTATTAAACATATTAGAAAAGTTAGTTTAACGTTGGCTTTTGTAGGGAGTTTGGAGACTTTTTATAATTAAGATAACTGATGGTAATGATCTTAAGTTCAAGTTTTAGTATTTTTAGTAGTTAAGACAAATGAGTTATAAAAGAGATAAAGAAGATTGTTTTAGTGCATATATTAATCACATTAGGCCAATTGATTTAATGCTAAATACAAAGAAATTAAGGGATAAAGAGTCAAAGGAGTTTAATTATAATCTAATTATGAGTTATTTAAAGATGAATTAAAACTTAAAAAAATAATGATCATTGTAAATATTTAATATATTGTATTGAAAGATCAAATAAAAAATGTTTTTAAGTATATATAGACTAAGAAAATTACTCTAAAACAATTAACATAATTTGAATTGAAGATTAAGTAATTAGAAATTATCACTTACAATGAGTCCATATTTTAATCTTAATATTAGGAATGAAAAAAAAACTATACCAACAAATTTCAATTCAATTGTTTAATTTAATAATATTTGCACCTATAATAATAAGAGAGAGATATTAAAGATTACTCAATATATTAAGTTGGAGATTATAATGATGATGAGTCAATTGAACATAATAAGTTATGAGACCAAATTAAAAACTTAGGGAATTCATGTTCTATAATGCCATTCAAAATAAGAGACAATGGATGCATGAATCAATATAATATATTAAATTATCTAATAGTCAATTAGAATTAGTGATGAGAATATTACTAATATAATTAATAGTTTTAATGATAAGAGATAAAAGGTCAACATTTATTTATTTCAATAATATAAAAGACTTTAGCAAAAAAATTGAGCTAATAAAATGTATTGTCTAGTTTACTCATAAGACTTTAAAAATTTTAGTATAAAATTTTACACAATATCTTTAGCATAATCTTCATTTATAATAGCTCTATATCTTCAATATAAAACATCATATGTAATTTCTTTTTTCTATGATAAGTACATCTTTCAAACTACCATTATATTACAACCTTAATTCACTTTTTTTTTTTAATTTTCAAGAATACATGACAAAGCTCCTGTACCCCAAATTTTCAACATATGCAATTACATCCTTCAACGTTAAAAGAATTTGTATCTAAGTTCTTAAGATACTCCACATATATACATAAGGAAGATAAGATTGATGTCTTCACAAAACTTCCACCATTTAAATAACAAATAAAAAATTGCAACTTGTTGCATGAAAAAGATCTTGCAATGTTGTGAGTCCATACAAAATAGAACACAATAAGAACATAACAACTTAGAATCAATTAAGAATAACACAACAGAACCACAACAATTCATAAAAATTGTCTTAGAAAGAAAAAAAAAAAGAAGAGATATGAGGGTTTGTTTATGAATCAATTTTCATAAGGGAACTTGCTAATTACAACAAAAACTGACCAACACTAGCTAACTTTGATAGAAATAACCTAACAGAGAGAAAAGGATTACCTTGTTAGTCAATACCATTGGGTCATATGATTTATGTCCATTATATCCCTCCATAATCTCACAGTTTTGCTTCCTCCCCATATCAAAAATACTCATCTTCTCTCTTAATACTAGTTTCTTTATTGAGTTTACTGTCTTAGAATTTACTAACAAGAATAACAAAGAAATAAGACAAACAAGAAGAAAAAAGAGCTAACAAGATTTATATTAACTTTCATGTTAGGAAGACTAATATTCCTACCCTTAGGTAAGCACCTATCACATGAGGGGTATCTTTCAACGGAAGTAGCTACCAATCTAATAGAAGGGCCTAATAAAGTTAACTTTATATGAAATTATATCTAATATAACTGTTTAATACAACTATAAAAATGTAACTAGACATTTAAAGTTTGGGATAAAAATAATCGTGTAAATTTGGTGGCAAGAAGTACTAGTGTACTTTTTGCATTATCACTATAAAAATAAAGTCAGTGCTTATTGTTAATATAATATGTCTACAAGAGACTAATTAGTTCTAACAAGTGATATAAAGGTAACATGATAAGATCATGTTTCCAATATATCGTTGGAAAAAAGGAAAATTGTTGAATAATGGGATGTAATGATTCTATCATAAATTAATTTATTGACATTACTTTAATCATGTTCTAATTACATCAAATTATCAAATGACTTTATTTTAACATAAAGTTGATAAGTAGTTATGGGTCTTATGGGAGAGCCCAACTCCAAAAACTAGCTTAAAGGATAGGAGGGCCTATAAGCCTATAAATTCCACATTAGCACCTCTTATTACCGATTTACAATAATTAGACCGTAACATTCCACCAAGCTTCACAGTCTAGGCACCGGCAGGTTGGCTGTGCGCTAAACCTTTTCTAGCTTCAAGTGAACATTGTCATACTGATGTCACCACCCACGACACGAGAACATAGAGGAGTGGTGTTGGCTCTGATACTAGTTGTTAGTGCTAGGGAGCCCACTTACTTGGGAGATTTTCACCATGAACATAGTGAAGGAACATACTCATAGGTCTTGACACCACACTCCAACCCAAAACCTTAAAGCATTAAGTTTATGGATCCTTTCTATTTATATATCCCTCACTAATTTCATCTTTTTCTAATGTGAAATTTCTACTCACACTTAAAATCTCAATAATCTTCCCCTCAAGTGTGAACTTCCACATTGGGCTTGGGCTCTCATTTGACCAAAATCTTTTTTCTTAACAACTCGAGTATATGGTGTCGTAAAAAGCTCTTCTAGTCCACTAGTTTGGGTCTACTAGGAGTCTCCTTGCTCTTCCACATGGGGATGGCAACCACAGGATTCGATTATCGTCTCCATACTCATCCCTTGTTGAACTCTCAGCTCTGATACCACTTGTTACAGGTATTATGGGAGAGCCCAATCCCAAAAGCTAGCTTAAATGGTAGGAGAGCCTATAAGCCTATAAATCTCATATTAGCTCCTTTTATTACAGATGCGGAACAATTATACCGTAACATTCCACTACACTTCGCAGCCCAAACACCCGCAAGCTAGCTGTGCGATAGACTTTTTCTAGCTTCGGGCGAACACTGCCATACTGGCATCATCACCTATGACACGAGAACTCAGAGGAGTGGTGTTGACTCTTATACCAATTGTTGGCGTTGAGGAGTCCACTCACTTGGGAGATCTTCATCATGAACTTAGTAAGGGAACATACTCATAAGCTTTAACACCACACTGTAACCTAAAACCTTAAGACATTAGATTTATAAGTCATTTTCACTTATATGTCCTTCATTAATTTTATCCATTTTCAATGTGAGATTCCCACTCACACTTGAAATCCAAACATATAAGTAAGATTAGAGTAAAATTATAGGTTCAAGTTATATCAAAAATCCTCAAAATGTCGTTGAAAACGGAAAATTGTTGAATTATTGGTGTACATATTATAATATGAAACTAAAGATGCTCTCTTCTCCCCACAAAATATTAGACAAATATGGATGCCGACACCCATACTTTTTAATAATAAATAATAATTAAATAAACATTTCTATTTCAAATTCTATCTGCCAACTAATTCATCAAATTGGCATTACGATATTCTATAGATAGAATCAAGCCAAATGGTATAATTAAGCATGTAACACGTCCATAATGGAATTTAACAAGGATGAATGCTTCCCTTCATTCTCATTGTTCTACAATAAACTTTTACATGAAAAGTTCAAGTAACGAAGCTAGTAGTCCAACAATACATAAGAATTATTTTCTTCCCTCCTATTTGTCTCATATGCAACTTAAGAATAATGTAGAAATGCTTTAGCTTGTCAATTTTGAGTTATCAGATAAAGCCAAGCATGTTTAAGAAGTGGTATTTGGAAGAATAAGGAAAATGACCCTAATAATGCTCGTTTAATGGCACAATAACCAAATTGTAAAGATCATTTTCATAAGTGGAAAACTTGAATCTTTATCTTAATTAAGCAGCAAGGGGGTGGCGCTATTAGCACTCCCCCCATTTATAATGACACTCCTACTAGGTTGTTATTTGTGCTAATAGACAAAATTGTCCCTCACATTAATATTTTTATTTTTATTTTTATTTTCAGTAATATTAACATTAAAATTTATTATTAAATTCCTTATTAATATTATTACTGTTATTATTATTTTCAGTATTATTATTATTATTATCATTATTATTATTAAAAATATTTATTATTATTCATAACAAATTATCAATATAAAAATATTAATAACACATTATTAATAACAAATTGTTTGTCTCGCGAGGGCGCGAGAAAAGCAAAATTTTGCTTGTCTCGCGAAAGGCACCAGTCTCGCGCTCGCGAGATTGTATTATTAATAAATTATTTATTTATTCATGACATTAAATAATAAGATTACATTCCTGATTATTATTAATTTTATTATTCATAATAATAAAGAAAAATTCTATGCTTATTTTTGCTAATTCCTTATAATCAGTAATAATTTTTAAATAATTATTATTAAATAATACACTTATAATAAATAATAAAAACATTATGTTTGTTTAATCAGATTTATTATTTTAATTGTTTTGATAAGTGTATATTCCTTATTATTATTAACCATTTTATTATTGTTAAAAATAATTATGATTCTTTAATAATCAAATTAATTTAATTGTTTAAAGTTTTGATATTTATTAATTGTCTACTTACTCTTATCCTTGTTATAATAAATTTAATAATATTATTTAACAATAATTATAAAAATAAAAATAAAATTAATTAGTAAATTTACGATTGATAATAATTATATAAATTATTCATCATTCATGGTTTGAATTTGGCTTTGGAAAAACGTTTACAAAATAAGAAAATATCATCCCAAAATTAGGTTAGGGGTAATTTTGTCTAACCACATCTAAATAGATGTGGTGGGAGTGCTATTAGCAACTGGAGGAGTGCTAATAGCGGCACCCAATTTATGCTCCTCAAACTCATCTTGTTGTTTTCCATTATTCATACAAAATATAATTTTAGAAGGCTTTTCAACAAATTGGAAGTACAAGATGGTTTCTATCGTATGAATCCAAAGAAATGTTAGGAATGTTAGTCTTAACTAATTTGACCGAGTCTTTAGGAGTAGTCAGTAGTGGGGTGGTGAAGTCCATTTCTGCCGTTAGTTTGGTACTAAGTCGTTTTTCTATTTCAAATGTTCTATTTGTCCTAGATTAAAGACAAACTTACTTAGTTTGAGATAATTGCAAGAAAAAGGGGTATGAGTTTTGTATTAAGAATGGAGCATGTAGAATTCGAGATACCAAGTTAGGGTTGATTACTGAATTTAAAATGAAAGAAAATAGAATGTTCCCTCTTTGTCTCCATAATATCACCCATTCATACTTCTCGAAAAAATTAAAGGATGTGGCAAGGCTATGGTATTTTCGCTATGGCCACCTAAGCTTCAGTGGATTGAAGACCTTGCTACAAAAAATATGGTGATTGGTCTCCCTCTTTTTATAGCTCCATCTGAAGTGTATGAAGATTGTATTGTTAGCAAACAACAACAAGACCCCTTTCCGAAAAGTAAAGCATGTAGAGCAAAGAAGATACTAGAATTAGTGCATATAGATATTTACGGGTCAATAACCCCTATATCAAATGGAGGTAAACGATATGTTATAACTTTTATTGATGACTATAGTCAGAAAGTTTGGGTATATTTTTTGCAGGACAAATATGAAGCCTTGATAAACTTTAAAAATTATAAACACTTGTTGAGAAGGAGACTGGGAGTTTCATACAAGTACTTCGTATTGATCGAGGAGGAGAATATAACTCACATGAATTTGTAAAATTTTGTGAGAAAAGGGCATCAAACAATAGGTTACAACAACTTATATGCCTGAACAAAATGGTGTTTATGAAAGGAAAAACTATACGATTAGTGATGAGTGGAGTTTGGCTTGAAGCAGTCAGTTAAAGCGTTCACATCTTAAATAGAAGTCCCACTTTTGTTGTTCAAAACTTGACCCTTGAAGAAGCTTGGAGTGGACGGAGACCTGTCGTAGACCACTTCAAAATTCTCAGAAGCATCAAATATGCTTATGTTCCAATTCAAAGGAGAAGGAAGTTAGACGACAAGGGAGAAAATGCATCTTTCTTAGTGTTAACAATCAGCTTACAAAATGTATAATCCTATCACCAAGAAAATTGTTGTCAATTGAGATGTTGTCTTTAACGAAGAGAAGTTTTGGCCTTGGAGCAATGATAATGCTGTCAAACAACAAATTCTAGCAGACAATAATGAAGAAGAAAATGGAGGTGACACACAACAACTCTAACAACAACAAAAACCAGCAATACTTGCCCCTGAAGGTCAATCAAATGAAACACATTCACTCCCTCACAACACCATAGCAGCTTCAAGAAATATTGATCAGCTCCAAGTTACTACTACTTCACATTCTCAACAAATTAAAAGAAGGCCAGCATAGATGTCAGACTATCAGGTACCTTGTATTGATGATTTTGAGGATCCACTCACACATTTTGCGTTGTTTTCAGATTGTAAACCAATAAGTTTTGAAGCTGTTATGAAAGAAGAGAAGTAACAAAAGGCTATAGATGAGGAAATAGCACCCATTGAAATAAATAATACTTGGGAGTTGATTGATCTTCCAAAAGGGCAAAAGACTATTGGTATGAAGTGGGTCTATAAGAAAAAATTGAAGAAGTTGACAAACACAAAGCACATCTTGTAACTAAAGGTACAAGCAAGAGTTCGACATCGACTACACAGAAGTGTTTACTCCAGTTGCAAGACATGACACAATTAGATTGTTTGTGCTTATAGTTCATGGCCAATCTTCCAGTTAGATGTGAAGTTAGTATTTTTACATGGAGACTTGGAAGAAGAGGTAGTTATTAATCAACCTCCCGATTATGTGAAATCAGGTTGTGAGCATAAAGTTTATAAATTAAAAAAGGCTCTATATAGACTAAAACAAGCCAACAAGAGCTTGGTATAGCCATATAAATGCTTTTTTTTAAAGGACGGCTTTAAAAGGTGTCCATATAAGCATACTCTTTATACAAAAATTGAAGATGGTGGAAAACTGTTTATTGTATATTTCTACGTAAATGATTTGATTTATACTAGAAATGATTGTGCTATGTGTGAAAATTTTAAGCAATCCATATTGTGTGAGTTTGACATCTCTGATCTTGGGATGATGCATTATTTTCTCAGGATAGAGGTTATGCAATCTGCTACTGGAATTTTTCTCTGTCAAAAGAAGTATTTGGAGGAAAATTTGGATAGATTTGGTATGACGAACTGCAATGTCGTCACTACTCTAGCTGAAAAGGGATTGAAGCTTGTGAAGAATACTCCAGGGAAATAAATTGATAGCACTCTTTACAAGCAGATTGTTGGAAGCTTGATGTACTTGACAACTACTCGACCTGATATAATACAAGCTGTAAGTATGATTAGCAAGTATATAAAAAGTCCAAAAAAAAATTCATCTTCTGGCTGCAAAAAGGATTCTCCAATACTTATAAGGAACTACTAATTTTGGGCTTTTATGTAAAATGGGTGAAAATTTTAATTTATTTGGATTTTGTGATAGTGATTATGCTACAAATGTAGATGAAAGAAGAAGTACTTCCAACTATGCTTTTATTTTAGGTTCTGTGGTTATTTCGTGGTGTTCTAAGAAGCAACCACTAGTTACTTTATCAACCACTGAAGTTGAATTTGTAGTAGTAGCATCCTGTGCATGTCAAGCTTTTCGGTTGAGGAATCTTTTAGAAGTGCTTTAGTTCAAGCAACAAGCACCCACTCAGATTTTTTGTGACAATAGTTTGACAATTAAGCTCTCAAAGGATGCCATCTTTCGTGGGAGATGCAAACACTTAGATGTAAGATATCACTTCCTACGTGATCTCTCAAAAGATGAAGTTATTAATATAATTTTCTGCAAGAGTGAAGATCAAGTTGTCGATGTTTTTACAAAGCCCCTCAGATTAGCCAGCTTCTTAAAGTTGCAAAGGTTACTTAGAGTGCACACTTTGGAATATCCAAATTTAGGGGAGGGCTCTACTAGTAGCTAAACTGAACATGTGGAATATTTAATTTAAAGGAGGGGATATTAGTCTTAATTGATTTGACCGGGTCTTTAGGAGTAGTTAGTAGTGGAATAATGGAGTCCATTTCTGTAGTTAGTTTGTTACTAAGTGGTTTTTCTATTTCCTAGTTTCTTGCTTTGGTTGTTAACTTAAAGGTCTTTATAATGAGCATTTGCGTGTGTATTTTGATTAAGAAATATAATAGTAAATTTCCTTTTCTTCTCCCTTCTTCTCTGTCTTATCAATAGCATAACAAAAAAAGTATCAATTGTTGTTTTTTTTCTAAACTTCTTTCTTCTAGTTATCTGTTTATGTAATGCCACTAGAAAAGAGAGTTACTGTAAGACCATGTTTACAACAAATGGCTGGCAAAACAATTGCATATTTCCAATAGCATGTTGGCGTCATGCTTCAGCCAAAAGTTAATACAAACAAAGCCGTTCATAAAATTAGCAAAGGTTCCAGAATGCGATAAACCAGGTGCCTAAATTATCCATTTCGGTGGAAAAACATAACATAGTTTGTCTAGTGTTGTTGAAGCACAATTGTGGCAATATTGAAAAATATTTTAAAAAATATACCTAAAATTAAATTGGTAAGACAAAAATTTAAAGTTTAAAAAGTTTAATCGGTATTAGATCGTTATAAAATTGACTAAAGATTAAATAAATTTAAAGAATTTAAAATATGATTAAAATAGATTGTCTTTACGTATAAAATAATTTGAAAATTAATTAAAAAATTGTTAAATAAAAATTAACTAATTTAGTTTAGTTTATAAAAATTTATTAATT
>JANIHZ010000005.1:15583038-15594822 GCA_027478365.1 Erythroxylum rufum
TCACAATTAGGAGTCAAAAAGTACATCAATAGTTATGAAAATGCAGCCAATTAATAATGTAAACTTGGGCTCAATCAATTACCTGCACTAGAGTTTGAGATTACAACTAATTTGAGTTATGTAGAGGAACCAGTTAAAATAGTTGGATATCATACTAAGCAATTAAGAAACTGTGAAACTCCGTTAGTTAAAGTCCTTTGGAGAAATCATTCGAGAGAGGAAGCTACATGGGAGACTGTGGAGAACATGAGAAAACATTACCCCCCATCTATTTGATCAATTAGGTAAGAATTTTGAGGATGAAATTTCTTAAGGAAGGGAGAATTGTAATAGTCAGTCTCCAAAACTACTGAGGGATAGAGTGTTAAAATACTGAGTCACATGAATTACATCGTTATATAATTAATTTGGTACACTTAGGAGATGATTTTATGATTTCATTCACATGCATAATATTAGCATACACACATGAACTATGATTTTAAAAAAATGAAAAGATTTTATGTGCACTCAATTGATATGTTCCGGGTATGAAAGTTTCAAAATGATTGCAACACAATTGTGCATTTCTAATGTCTTGCATTTTGGTTTCCCAATAAAAAGAATTTATGAATTAATATTTACATTTAGCCTAGGAAAAAATTCAAGTGGAAAGACAAGTTGACATGTGGATTTTTAGGATGACTAAGCCTATAAAATGACTAACAAATAGCTTGGAGAATTAAGTAACAAATAGCTTAGGAATTAAGTGACATTTGGCAGCCAAAGAAGGAGGACATGTAGCTTGCTTAAATATATGACAAGTGCCCTTTTAAAAAAACAAAAGGAGGAGAAACATTCATCTTACACCAAATGACTTATAACATTTCAAGGTTATTTCCTTTTTTTATTTTCTATTGTATGCTCTCCCTCTCATTGTCGAAACCTACACATAACCCACATCTTTGAGTTTCTACCTTAGTTCTGTACATCACCACCTCAAAACCCAAACAAAATCCTTCATAAAGATAGCTATAGAGGCAAAACATTGTGACATATATTGTTGTCTTCATTTTCTAGTTATGGTTGAACCCATCATAGTCCCTTAACATTCTTGAATTGTTCTTACATGCGAGGCTAAGAAAGCTTAACAATTGAGTCGGCATTAAAGCTAATCAAGTAAGTAAAATACTAACCTATTGTGGTCTATGTTAGCGAATTTTATTATGGCTAATTAGGGATGGATTGAATGTGGTGTTGGTGTTAAAGATGTGATGGAAAATAAAGAATGAATGGGTACTTTTTTTTCTATTTTTGCATGTACGAAAACAATAGTTTATAGGCAGTTATATGGATGATTTTAGTTAGGATTTGAAGTATAATTGATGAAGAATTCATGCTAAAGATAGGTGTTAATGTCATAAGTGAGCAAAATTTGTAAGCCTTAGTGTAACCAATATAGAAGTTATAGTAACTTGAAATGAAGTAACTTTAAAGGACAAGAAATCTAAGCTTGTAAAAGTCGTGAAGGTAGTAAAGTTACAAACATTAGTGATGTTGATGACAAATTCTAGAATTTTAATTTCAGCCTTGTGTGCATGTTAAACCAGCTAAGAAAATTCACTCTAAATTAGTATATCTAGACTTGATTAAGGCTAGGAATGAACCTATATTGTTTCTTGATTAATTGGTTAAGAGCTTGATAAGTTTATGTAGTTAATTAATGTCATAACCTAAAGAATGAATTGTTTTGATATGGTTGTATTCAGAGCTAGAAATTATGATTTGTTAAAGGAATAAACGTGTTCTTTTAATGCAAACATGTTCTTAAGGACATTAGTAATGGGTATAAGGTATGGATGAATGAGCTTTAAAGAACACGGGGTAATTATGAATGAGAATTGGGTAAATGTATGAATATATATTACTGGAAAAAGCTTGGTGAATGTATAGAGATTTAAAGTAAAAATTGTGTGTGTGTGTGTGTTATAAGAGGCTTTATGATCATGAAAATGTACAAGGACAAGTGTAATGTATGGTTGATGAATTTGGAGTAAATCAAGCTAACTTAAAGGTATAAACCTGATTGCAAAATGGCAGTATACAAGCTTTAATATTTGAATGGTCTTAGGGTGTATAAGCACAAATTGAATAGTCAAGATCTATGCATAAGAATATATACCTGGAAAGTCAATTGAGCATGGATTGAAACATGACACATATACACGTGCATGATTGTATATTTATATGATTAAACAACTTAGTGATTTGTGAACTATGTGTGTATGTATTACGTGACGATAGCAATGCAAGGTGATCGTCAACATCTAGACATTATCGGAACATCGAGGTAATAGCATTTCTGGAGTGTACTATGAGTCAACTTAGATGTGTAAACTCACTTATATGTGCTTCTGTGTGAATTGTATGTTTAATGTGAAATGCGTGTGCAACTAATTGATAAATGCTGGACTTAGGTCCAAGGAGTCAGTTATATGACATAAGCCCACCAAAATGAAAGGTAATAAAAGCGTAGCATATAAAATGATACATCTCATCATATTGAAATGCATGATCAGATAAAGGAGTTCTGATCAGAGTGATCGATGTGCAAAAAAAAGCTTTAAGCTCATAATTATGAAAAAGAGCCTCAGGCTCTGATAGCATAGACTTGGTATCCACAATGGGTACAGGCCAGTCATGAACTCGGTACCTACAACGGGTACGGGACAACAAATTACGTTAATAAGCACATGGTCACAACAAAACAAAATGAGAATGAAAAAACATGTGCATTTACATATGCATCCCTACATGCATCATATGATTGAATTGAAATGATTTCGTGAATTGCTTTGAAATAGTGAAATATAACTAAACTCAATAGAGAATGTGATGTAATATGCAATACTAGCTTATATGATATACTTGTTAAAGTGTGATAAATTGTGACATAACTTGTGGTTCACTCACAGAGTTCGCAAACTCATCAAAATTGCAACGTTGTTTTGCTTCAGGTTCAAGGGAGTTCTAGCTACCAAAATGATATAATAGAAGTTTAGTACTTACATTTTAGGGACGAAAATGGGTCAAAGGTCTGATCAGCTGAATATGTGGAGTCTAGTTCGAGTCTTTCGCATTAGCATCCCATATCATGATACACATTTTTGTACTAAGATTAAACTATAAACTGTTGTGTAATGTATATATGGATTCTAAATTATAACGTCATATGCGACCTTTTATGTGTATGATAGAAATGAGACGAAATGAATGTTTTGAATGCTTATAATACGTTCGATGTCTTTATTTAGTTAATTTGATTGTCCTAATGTATCATTTCCGTAGAGTATGTTCTCGAATATCCTCTGTTATGTTCGGGATTATGCTCTATGGGAGTGGTATGTGACACATGATGCTTGCTCTTAAAGTAGATGTAGCTTACGTATATGATTTACGTATATTCTTAAATGTGAATTCCATATTCATTTTTCATCTTAGACAATAGTTCTTCACTATGAAAATGTTTTACTTTAACAAAGTAGTTTTTATGTTCGTTACACATTAATAGTTATATCAAATCACACGCTTATTATATTAACTCGTCTAGGCTCTTAACATGCTTTTACATTTCTTACTTCCTGCTACTAATTTGGACAATAAATCCTTAAGTGCATTGACCTCCTTTTTTAATACTTCATTTTTGTACTTTAAGGCATTTAAGTTATGATTGTCAATATAGTCATATAATAAGATTCTTTGATGTTATGCAATTCACTCTTCATCTTGTTAAGTAACTCTACCACCTTCCCACTCTATACTGAACTTAATACATTCATCATTGATAACAACTGGAACTTCCCTGACACTCTTCGTCACCTGCAATCCCAATACCCTCCCCATCCTCTTAAGCAAGACACTTTTTTATGGCACAATCGACTTACTCACCACCTTTCAAACTGCATCGTGAGAGACCTCTTAAGGACGAAGAAACCAACAGTGGTGTGGCATCAAATCATCTGGCACAAAAGGATCCCTCCTGAAACTTCCTTTCTCTTATGACTTTCCATACAAAATCATCTCAACATAATTGATCGCCTCAAATTTTTAAGCATTAACACATCTTGTCCTTTTTGTTCAATAGCAGAGGACACCAGAGATCATTTATTTTTTAAATGTAAGGTGACCAACCGCATATGGGGAGCTATCAAAGTGTACTACATATGGCCCTCTCAAGAACTCACACTCTCTCATACTATTCATTGGCTCTCCTCTCTAAGAAATCCTCCTAAGTTTATTCATATAGCTACTATTTGCATGACTGTACAAACCATATGGAAGGAGCGAAATGTTAGGCTTTTCAACTCCAAAAAAAATCTATCCCAAACCTTGTATCTAACACTATGGCAAGCATTTTTGAACTTGTAAGAGTGGCGGGTGCAACTTGAAGATCAATTTTTCTGTATTTAGCTTTCCATGTTTCTCTATATCGATATTCTAAGTAGAGTAACATATTTAAGCTTTTGCATGTAGAAGGGTGGCCCCTTATGTACTATTTGTTTTATACTCCCATTTTTTTTTAATGAATTTTTTCCTTTATTTCTTCAAAAAAGTTTCACTCTTCATCTTTTTATTAGATGTTTTTGAGCCTCTTTGACCTTAAAAGATGAATTCTTTCCTTTCATAATGAGAATTTCAAGATTGAACTAGTTCATCATAAGCAAATTCAACATCACTATCATTATCACAAGATTTAGAGTTGGATAGTAATTCATCATCATCTTTATCTATAAAGCATATGTGAGCTACTTCTCCTTCAGAATGTTGACCTTCAGAGTCACTTATGTTGTCCTAAGTGAAGGCTTTAAATGCCTTATTTTTTTCCCTTTTATATTTCTTATCATTTCTTTCATATTTGTCATTGACCTTAAGGAAAGTGTATTGAGACTTCATGTGTTCGATTTTTCTATATTAAAAAAAATAATGTTATTTTATTTACATTTTGAATCTAACTTACCACCCTTAAAGTCCTTTATTTTTTAGAAATTCTTTCTCTTAAAAGATTTCTTGAATTTTGTAGTGATTAGGGTAATGTCTTCCTCATCACTTTTGCTAGTTAATGTCTCTTCCTTACTTGATTCCTCCTTTGAGGCCTTGAAATCTAAGTTCTTCTTTCTTAGTGCCATTGTCTTCTTTTTAAGTCTCTTTAAGCCTCATTTCATAAGTGGTGATCTAATTAGTTTCTCTAATGGTAGTAAATGTAAGACTTTTGCATTTTAGATTGCTATCACGTTAGCTTCTTAAGACTTTAATAAAGACCTAAGCAATTTCCTCATTATTTCAACATTAGTATATATCTTGCCTAAGCCTTTGAGAGTAATGATAATATCAATAAATCTAGTGTACATGTTAATTATACTTCATTATGCTTTTTTTGAAACAATTCATATTGATGTGTTAGTATGCTCGGTTTGCTCTCTTTTACTTGATTTGTTCCCTCATATGTAACTTCTAAAGTTTGTCAAATTGTATATGTCGTTTTACATGTAGAAACTCAATTGAATTCTTTTCTACCTAATGCATAAAATAAAATGAGAATAGTCTCGAAGTCTCTTATCTTAAAGATTTCATTCTTCTTTTAGTTTGGTAACTTTTTCATCATCTATAACTTTTATAGGAATGAGTGAACCACTTAAGGCAATATTCCATATGTCAACATTTTTTACCATCAAGAAAATCCCATTCTTGGTTTCCAATAAAGATAATTGTTTCCTAATATTTGATCATCTTAGCTACATGAAGATATAGATGCACCTAAATATGTCACAAATATATTTTTTAATTTCTTTTGAAATTACAATGAAAGATTCCTACTTTGATGCCACATGTTTGTCCCTACTGGATCCCCAAAAGGGGCTAAATTAGGTATTAGTGAATTTAAAAAAAACTTTTTACAACTTAACAAGGACCTTTAAAATATTTTATATCGAATGATGAAATTTAATGGTAATTTAAATAAGCTCTATCAATCAATCAAGTGAAAAAAAGGAGAGTATAGGGAAAAGAGGTTGTAAATTGTTTTTATAGTGATCTAGTAAACAAATCTGATTTACAGCTATTCCCTAAGTCACTCTTCCTATTTTACATTTTTTTGGGTTAATTACGTAAAAGTCCTAAACTTTACTCAAATTTACAATTATAGCCCAAACTAAAAAACAAGGCAATTAAATACTCAAACTTTCAATTTTTTTCAATTCTAGCCCGACGTTAATATTTCGTTAACGTTGCTAATGTGACTTGCCATATAAGAGTCAAACTTAATTATGTTTAACCAATCAAGTTTAACTAAAATAAATCATTTTTGGATTGAAATCCCTAAATCAAACTCACTGCCTAAATCGTTGGAATTGAAAACCCTAAATTAGTGCATTCTCGCACAAAAAGAAATAGTGCCTAGGGTGGCAAATTGGGATTTCATTCAGATAGTTAGAAAATGTGTCATTGTTGTCTCGCACCAACATGACAGAGTGTTGTTGTCATCTCGCATCGACATCACAAAGTTTGATTTAGGGAATTCAATCCCAAAAGAACGTAGAATAGTTAAAATTAAGGGTTAATTACCAAAAATATCTCAAACTTTCATCAAATTTTTAATTATAGCCTGACCTTTAAAAAGTGGAAACAAAATACCCAAACTTCTAATTTTATTCAATTCTAGCCTGACGTTAGTGCCTCCGTTATCTTTGCTGACGTGGCTGTGCCACATGTGCAGGGGCCCACATTAATCAGACACATTAGCATAATTAGCAAAAGTGAGTTAGATTATTGAAACAACAAAGTAGCGGTGTCACGAGTCTAAGGGCCCTAATTAATCAGACATTTAGCATAATTAGCATAAGTGAGTTAGATTATTGAACCGACGTCGTTTTATGATGATACTAAAATAACATCATTTAAGAAGATAAAATCGTACATGTCAATCCTTCCTCCTCCCAGATGCTTGAAATCCCTAAGTTTGTTGACATTGTTTTGTCCCTCCTCCCAGACTTCGACGTCCTTTAGTCCCTCCTCCGAAACATACAAAATCTCTAAATATTCCAACTTTCTTTCCTCCCTCCTCCCAAACACAAGAAATCTTTAAATATTTTGACAATATTTCGATCCCTCCTCCCATATGTAAGAAATCCCTAAATATTTTGACACAGTTGTTTCTTTGTTCCACAGCCATCATTTAATCCCTCAACTATTCCCACTGTCACATCGCCATTCGTTCTCAATCAATTTTCTGCCGATGCCCACACCATCTTGTATCATCCGAAGCTCATTTTCCCCTTCTCGATGCCCTCAACCTTTCACAGTTAGCCATGTGAAGGTTAGGTTTTTTTACACTTATATTTATTTTTGTAGATGTTGATGTTCATATATAAAGAAAAAGATAACAAATTTATTAATGTTGTTAGTAGCAAGCATTCATTGGTTTTAGTTACACTTTACACCACATTGGATTATACCCATCGAATATAGTTTATAGGTGTAGTAATGATGTGGGCTCTCTTCACCATTTTTGACAGTTCATTCTTTCTTGGGTGAATTTATGCAAACAAATCACAGTAGTCCCACATTTAAGGTAGTAAATAAATATTTGTATAATGATATTGTAATAGGATAAAGAAATATGGACAGAAATAAAGTATATGTAGCTTTCGTTAGGTATGCACCTGGTATATATTTAACATGGGAAGAGTGTCAAGGTGTTGTGAATGGATTCAAGGGTGTTATTTGTTGTTCTTTTGATAGTGTAGAAGAAGCTGGAAGGATATATTATCAATTTTGTGAAGAGAAAGCAATATGTTCAATAGTAAAATAACTGTAATATATATTATTTATTTTGAGATAATTTAGATGGATTCAATTATAATTAATATTGATATTTCTATATATAATTTAGATGTAATGAGAAGATCAAGTTACTGATTTTAAATGCTAAGCCTAACATTGGTCAACATTTTTATGAATGCGTTAATACAAAAGTAAGTATTTCAATTATTGTTTTTAGCAATGCCAATTGAATAAATTCATGTTAATCAATATTCAAATTGAAGGTCTCTTGTAGGTATTTGATATTTATGAAAGACATGAAAGTTTGTTATTATCAGAAAATATGTCAAACAATTTATGTGCGTTGTGGAAAGAGTCTTGTTTGGAAGATGTATTATTGTTCGCAAGAAGTAAGTATGCGTGAAAATATATCTGTATAATGCAAATTTGTCATAAGTCTTAATATTAGGGTTTATATCTTTATTTTATAGGTCTTATGCAATTTCATAGCTTAGGTGTTAGATATAGGTATGAAAAAATGGAGACATTGTAATAGTTAGAAGAATAAATGTAACTATTATGTTTATTAGGATTATTTTATCTTTTATTCAATCACCTGCCACTTTAATATTCAGTTGTAAGTAGGGATATCAAATGTGGCCCGACTCAATTTTGGCCTAGGTTGATCGGGTCACTGGTGGGCCACGAGCCAACCATGGTCGGCCTTAGCCGGGCCCTCAACCCGTGGTTCGGTCGAGCAAATTATGGTAGGCCTGTGGCCCACCCCAGTCTATGGCCTGACTGTTATTTGAGAAACAACATCGCTTTTGACATTTTTATTTTTAAAAAATATGTTAGGCTGGGTTGGCCCAGCCCGTCCGTGACCCGTCGGACCATGGGTTGGGCCACGGGCCGATCTATCCCAGCCCATCGAGTCACAGGCCACCCTCCATCCCATTAACAATTCTAGGCCCGGCTCGGCCCATTGACAAGTCTAGTTGTAAGTTTTCACAGTGTTAAGGAAAAGTTATGTGTACAAATAGTTATGAAGGAAGGTTAGGTAGGTGATAATGAGTTGTTGAGGTGTATGACTAAGCTATTTGAAAATCAATAGAAGCTCTTTGAGAATCAGTAATGATATAATTATAACCAAGTTATGAAGATTTTGATAGAATTGGTTGATTAGTTTAAGCATTTCCAATCCGTGAACTTTGATGGATCCTTAGATCTGATTGTAGCATATAGATTGATTCAAGATATAGAGACGTTATATCAGTGTGTTAATTGCATAAAGGATCAGAAAGTTAAGTTAATTGTTCATTCTTGGTCAATGATGTTAAAAATTAGTGGGAGGCAACCTTTCACTTAAGATTTTATGGAATGAGGAGGAACAAAATCCCACACATTTAGTGCACTAAAATAAATTGGAACTGCATCAAAATATAAAGCATAAAACAATTTTTCAGTAACATAGCTCTCTATTATAGTGTTTTCAATAGTAAGAACAAACTTGTATTGAGACATTACACAATGTAAATGATCCCACCACTTTGGCTTTACACTGGCATCATTCGCACATGCTTGATAGAGATAAAGGGCCATATCTAGCCACCAACATTGTTTAAGCATTTCCCAAACTAATGGTGAGGCAGCAAGCTTAGAAGACTTTTGGCAAGCTGATTTCTTTAAGAAAGGCATCGTGAAGAGGACCAATAAACAAGAGTGTCCTTAGGATAAGGAAACAAAATTCACCGTAAGTTCAACTATATGAACATGAAATTATTAATTTGAAAAGAAAAGGAACAAATAGTGATGTAAAGAAAAGATTGAAATATCAGTTAACACTTACATTGTTCTTCCAAGGAGATGCATGATAGTTTCGACGATTATGAAAAAGTGCACTAACATAAGTTGACTGTACATCATCTTCGGCATGATAGCTAATGAATATATCCTCAAAACCAAATCTTTTCTTATCATCCTTAAGTTCCATATAAACACAAAGTAGATCTCCATTTTGCCTCTGAGAATCACAACAGTATGGATGCAGAAGTTGAGGTGACATAAGTTAGCACATGGAAGTTAGAAAGTTGGCATAGATAGAGAGTAAATCGATTTGCGAGAGAACATAGTTGTACTGCAACTAGAGTAATCATGCTCCTTTGATATAAAAAAAAACTACTCTATATTCTAAACTCAGATATTTTACCAAATTTCAAATCACTGAAACGGATAAACAGTTGTACCAAGCTCAAATAATAAGCCTAGCTATTCCTTTGGGACAAACTTACATAATGAAAATGATTCTGAAAATTTCAAGGATTCATAATAATAATAATGGAATGAGAAGAAAATCAACATATATAGCATCTTTTCTATGGAACTATATATACATTACTCATGCCTCCTAATTGAAAACAACAATATGCTATGAGTACTCTAAAAAACGCAAGGCTTAACATCAATATGTTGTTATTGAAAGCAAAATGATCAAAAATTGGAAGATGGAATGTTATGGATGTAGACAAGTAGTTCAGTTAAGTCACAAATAATTATAAAACTAGTACTATGTCTTAAAAAATATAAAATACGATCAAATATTTACACCAATTCACATGCCTACTCAAGCACCTGCCTCCACACACTAAACTATGGAGCAATCTTAATAAAAAAAAACACCCTAAGTTAGTCCACAAACAGGAGATTTAGTCCATAAACAACTCAACCCACACTGAGAAAATTACAAATTGTTCAAATTATTAGGAATCCTTATACTTGTCTCATTAGACCTAGAAGGTACATAATCCTTATACTTATCTCTGAACTGAGCACAACCAACATGATCATCCCATTTTCTGAAATAAGAGTAACCTTTAGCCAAGACACTAATCATTAATATCTCAATCCCTATTGAAAAAAATAAATCTCTTTAATTTCTTAAACAAAAAACTGAGAAAGAAATGAGCTTTATCTATTTGCATACTTTATGCCAACATTCCCTATGTTACAAAAACAAACTTTCAAGCATGCAAGCAACTAACGATTAAAATCTCAGATACATAAGCTCCGAAAAGTTGATCATCAAAACCATGTAACATAAACATAAATTATGAAAATGATACTAAACATGTTCAATCAAGAAGAATTCCATAGAAAATTCACCAATATATAGACAATTAGACGTAACTAGTAACCAAATGAGTACATAATGTTTTTAAGGGAAGACTGAAAAATTTTCAATAACACCATGAAAAGCACAAATGTAATCACTCCTAGAATTAACAATGGAACGGAATCAATCCAGAAAGAATTTTGGATTCTTGTGATTAGATTTATAGAGGCACGAAAAGTTGTTCATCAAATAAGGCATGAAGATGTAGGCATAAAAAGCTGCCAATCCAATAACTGTAGAAGCAGCTTCAACTGTAAATTTAAACAAGAACCCAGATAAAGTGAATCAAACTCAACATAAAATATAAAATGTAACAGCAGTATCACGCATGTTCATCAAACAAGGCATAGAGATAAGAGTTGTCAATTAGGTAAACACTTGACATAGCGACTATACAACATAACAAGAATTGTACAACTTAAGATTTTCTAGTAGCAGATCTTTTTTTTTCATTAGTTTGATCCTCCTCCTAATTTGAGTTGTATTGGCAGTTGTATTTTGTGATATTGAGTAGTAGTTGCTTTAGTATTCGGAGGTTGTAACACTTGATATTGACTCCCACCCATCTGTGAAATATAAACAACCAATCCAATAAATATTACTATCTTCCTTATAATTACATATAAGTAGTATAAATATGTATTTAAATAACTTATTCTAAAGTAGGTATTCCAGTTGGACCCCATCCCCGAGGCCCAACATTCGGACCCATAAAGCATAGGGACCCACAACCGATTTTAACGATTTCAACGCCACTGGAATCGCTCAAATCGGATTAGAATTGAAGAAATTACGACCTAAACAACTTCGGGACT
>JANIHZ010000005.1:15604153-15615108 GCA_027478365.1 Erythroxylum rufum
TAGAAGCTAATATTGGCAAACTAACTCGGGTCAAGTACCGTGTAGTATAAAGCTGATGTTCAAGCAGGAAAAATATAAAAATCAGAGAGGATAGAACGTTGACCTCAAGCAATGGAGCTGTACATGCAGCAAGAACAGATATAAACTTAAAGCACTTATGTGTTTAGTTTTTTTTTTTTTTTTGGTTAATAAATGCAAACCTGATATATCTGTCCATGACACATTCCACGTTCTACAGATGACTTGTTTAAAATCATGGCATCCTCCATATCATATCTGGTAACATAAATTGTTAGAAGAATTGGTAAAATAACTGAATCATATAAGTTATTCAACATTTACCCCGTATATGCAAGGACAGCCACTATTGCATTTGTGCCGTTTGGATACTCATCAATATTGTACTTTGTATATGCACTCGTGCGTACAATAGGAGATTGAGGAGTCTGCAAATGCCCAGAATACATATAGAAGGATGAGCAAAAAGACAAACCACAGCAAACAGAAATGCAACAGCAAATTACATCATTTTCTAATGTCAAGAACATGGTTTCTGAACAAGTTGAACCGCAAGCATACCTATTACAAATGTGAATGCAAATGCTTCTATTATTCAGCTAAATTTCCATACCCAACAGGATTAGGCCAAGTTATGGACACTGGCAATACATGTAATAGATGGAGTGGCACCATATCCACTGTATCTATTCTGGAATTATTTATTCTGGAGGCCATGAGGAGTTTTGGCCATATGCCAAAGAACCATATTCCTGCTTATGGGATCTTTCTATCACTAAAATGAAGTTTTGGAACTAAGACTTGATCAAAAAGAAAATGGAAACCCAGAAAAAGTTGTGTGCTTAGTAGGTTGTAAATTCAACAAACAAAAATACTCTTAACGGCTGACTAGGAATTTTGAACTATGTTGTCCTGCTATCAATCCACTAGTATTTCAAGACCATGCATAAAATTCCAATCTTCTTCCACTTTTTCAGACAAGAAAATGAAAATGAGAGTTATATAAACAATAGACTATTGCATCACCTAAAAGCCATTTACAGAAATGTATTTATAGAAACTCATCAAGGAAGCCAACACTAAGAACATTAAAGAAAACAATTATAAGACATACCTGAAGATGGTATAGCTTCTGATCAGCACGGAAGGGAAGAGATTGCAAAGAAAAACCCATTGTTTGCTTTGCCATCTAAAATAAACAAATTACAGACTTAGAATATTAAATTTAAAGAACCTTACAAGCAAATGTTATCGACCATACACCACTTTTATGACCCTAAATTATATCAAAACCTGACACTGGTACATATTTCGTGGGCTTTGATTATGATCTGACCAAGGTGTTAGATTAGCAACCACACTAAGCATTGCAGTTGGATGAATTTCTTCATGAGTTGCAGGAAAAGTATCACTTCTTCCACCATTTCCACCATCAGAACATCTTATTTCCATAAATACCTATGCTTCGATAAAACAAAAACAGAAAAAAAGGTAGCAAGTTAACCACTGCAGCTGAGCCATGAATAATAAGTATACCAAGCAGACAGTGTCCTATTATCTGTTAACCTGTTCAAATGGGCCAATAAGTTCAATATCTCGACCTGCCTCTGAGGAAATAGAAAGATTCCGAACTGGACGAATAAATCTGGATGGTGATGTGGAGAGGTATAAACCAGGATATGCACCACCTATGCTCAAAGGAACATATCCAACCTCCAAATCACCAGGAATCTGCATTATTCCATCCAAATATCTTTAAGGAAAATAATCCACTATTTTAAAAAGTACTGAGGTTTATAACCAATAAAAATAAACCATATGAAAGGGAAAAAGTCCAGCTAGGACAAACCAATGAAGGAGCCAACACTTTCAATCTTCGTAAATGAGCAACAACTTTCTCAATTTCACTGGAACGTATAAAACCCACAACACGGCCATCTAAAAGAACAGACAGAACTTGGGGAGGACCAGGTTGCACAAGCTTTGGCAATGAAGAAGTCATTCCAAGACCAGTCAGAACATTGAGAATAGATTTTCTTATATCAAAAAAATCTTTTACCAGCCCTTGTGAGTCAAAGTATGATGTAACTCCTGGTACAATAAGTGAGAAAAGGATCAAAATTAGAAGTAATACCCTAGATGAAAATATCTTGAAAAATTGAAGTGGAATATTGAAGGCAAATATTCTTAATCAGCCAAAATGCGGAACTAATGTAATAAAAGTTCACCAAGTAGAACTAACAAACATAGAGTTAGTATGAACTTCTAAAGCACAATTGCATGAATACAACAGACCTTGTCTGCATGGAAAGACAATGTCCAAATATGAAAAAGTTTCAAAATTTCATTAGAGAAAAAAACTTAAAGCATCCCGCAAATAGGAATGAAGATGAATTCCTTCCTAACTTTTTTCCTCAAATCATCTTTATTCCTCTTGAAGCCTGTATTTTACATAGTCTATATCTTTTCTTTCTCTATTCTATATCTTTTCTTTCTCTCTATAACCTTTTGCATGGATAACAGAGAGCAAACATTAAGATAGATGGCAAAAATAATCTATGTATCTTAACCTTAAGTACTGTATCAAAAGAGATACTGTACTCACTAGTATCATGCTGAGACACCATGCCTTCTACATAACTATTAATTATATATGCGACACCATTGTTATAATTTAGTGATCTTGTACTTTCAGCATTGACACAGCACAAATCTTCTGCACTCTAATTTGAAAATCCCAAAATGTTTCAAAAGAACTCAATTTTTTCAATGGACATGTAAGGCTCTGAATTTTGTATTTTCAAGATTTTAAGCCTCTTCATTCCATTCAGAAACATCTTAACTGACATATTTCTTAACTGACATATTAATTTAAATTTGCTTTTAATATCCCAGGAAGAAGTACCAAGACAAAACCAAAAATAAGTAGACATGAAGTTGTTTATTAAAGAGGATTGAAATAATTGATTAACATCCAATTAAGAATTAATATTAGAAAACAAATCCAATGAAACAAAAATTTTACAAATATTGCACTTACGACAATAACAAGTCATATGATTCAGTAGGCCACATGGCTCCCCATCAGGTGTATGAACAGGGCAGAGAAAACCCCAAGATCTGTTGATGAATGGCATAACACATCATATATTATTAGAAATACCACATAATTGACCAAAAAATAATTATAAGTTGCTGCATACTCAGGTAGCAGCTTCCGGACACTTGTTGTGCGAAGACCTGCAAATGAAGCCCCTCGATGCACAGCTCGGAAAAATGATAAAAACCGTAGAAAATTAAGCCTCTCAGCTTGAACTGTGAAACCAGCCCTCTAATAAAGCAAAACATAACAAGAATAAATATTTTCTAATTTTATCAAAAATAAAAATATTAAACACATAATGCCAAAAAAGTCATGGTTCTTAAGAAATATGAATCCGGTAAAGTAGGAGCCAGTAATGATTACCACAATCTACAATGAAATATATCAGAACAGTATAGCACATAGAAGCAGGTACTAGGACTTGGTAGGACCCACCCAGACTGAATATTACATTATTTCAGAACCAAAACTATGTTCCTCAAAGGTTCAAGCTGATATCACCCTTTTTGCATTCCAAAATAAAGAAAACACCAGGTCAGCACAAAACTTATTTCAACCCAAGAAATAATAATAATAATAATAACAAAGCATTGATGTAATGAGGATCACCTCTAAAACTTTTTCTATAACCCTTGAATAAAAATCATCAGGGATCAGTAACAACTTCGTATCAATACCAACTTATTGTTTAAGAAATGTCAAACAAATTTGGGTTCCATCAGGACCCCCCCTGTGGTATCTACTTTTCAAAAAATTCCCTGTGATTTTAATTTCAATAAAGAGGGCCTGTAGTTAAATAATTGGTCAAATAGGCACATTTTTATTCTATCTGTAATTGCAATAAAACTTTTGTTGTTTCCTTTGCTAGTTACTGTTTACATTAAATTACATTACTCTGCTCAAAATCTTTCAAAATAATACAATAAAATATGATTGAAAGGGGATTTTGACTAAATATCAAACCAGAATATCCTCTTTGATGAAATTGAAACCATAAGGGCATTAAAAAAGTGATACCGCATGAGGATCTTGTGTAATTAACTCAACAATTTTGGGTACCATGACTACCCACGAGTAACTGGAAGCAAAAATCAAAGATTACTGAAAATCCAACTTTTCAAGAATACCATTTTGGAAACCAAGGGCAAAACAAAGGCATCTCTACTTTGAGTAATGCATATTGCCATCAAAGCTAACAAAACAGATCCATAGGACAAAAGCCAAGATTACCGAAGAGAGATTTCAATTTGCAAACCATATACAATGACAGAAAATATACAAATAGCCTAAACATACACTTAAATTCACCTGTCAAGAAAATTATAAATCCTTTAGCAAAAGATAAGAGTCATGCTTGATGAAAATCTAACTTGCACAATTGGCTATGCCAGAAATGAAGTACCATTCCAAGTCGACATATACTTTTCCATAAGATTATTCCTATAATTTAGAAAAAATAGATAATGATGATGCTGTCAATTATGTATGCCACTGAGAAATCCCAATTAAGGAGTCCATCACAAATAGGTTAATACCTGCTGCATATCTAGACCTGATTGTGTAGCTAGTCTTCCAGTTTTCAGCATGTTTTCCACTGCTAAGCCAATTTGTGTTGCAGGGTTTTTATCAATGAGCTTCTTAACATCTTGTACTGCGTTTCCCGCGCAACAAAAAGATTAAGTGTTAGAAAATACTATGATCTGCTTTAATAATATTTCTAAAATAGATTACACTAATCAATAAGACAGTAATTAAACTGTTGTTCCAGGAATCCAATTCCAATAATTGGATACAGGCAGTCAAATACCTGCTAAGAAATTAAAATTTTTCTTTTTTCCAAGCTCTTCTTGGACAAGTTTTTTAGCCTTGCGCATCCAATCTTCTAGTTTTTCCTACAAACAAAAAAGAACCAAGAATTCATATTACGATTCTGTAAGTTCTGAACAAACTGAACTCTGACTATAAGAGAATCTGATTTCCAAGATAGCTGGTGAGTCAAGGGACAGACTGCAGCACAACATACAACTAAATCCACATTTCGACACATGTACAAGCACAACTTTCAGTTTTAGACAAGTTATAGAAGTCACTTCTTTTTTCTTGGTCAGTTAAAGAAACACATCAAACAAGGGACATGCAACACCCATCACCCTCCATTGGAATAAAAGGCTGAAATTTTCCTATGCTATCAACATAAAAAGCATAAGCCAGCAAATAGAGGCAAAACTAGAAACTTGAACCCCCAACCCCATCCAGCAGAACATCTATTCATATTAACTGAAAGCAAAAGGACTTCCTCATTTATCCAACAAACATTGTCTAACTTTTGGTTGCCAACTTTGGCTTAAAACTGGCATTAACAGAGTTAAGTTTTAGTCCTGCCTTGAGATAGATGGTTATAAGGTGCCCAGGGAGTAAGACTTCTTGATTCTGCAAGGAATCTGGATTGTCCGGCGCTGAAGTCTGATCCGTAAAAGAGAAAAGCTTCTGCAACATGAAGCTAAAAACAAAAAAATCATTTGCAAATCAAACTAAAACATAATGGAGAATCCTAAACTAGAAATAGAAAAAGAAAAAGAGTAAGTGATACTATTTCATAGGAAAAAGGTATGAAAATGATTATAAATGAAATAATCAAATGAAGTTAAGACAAGGAACATACATGAGAAGATTGAATTTGTCATCATAATTATTAAGATGAATAAAGATGTAGTCCTTTAGAACAGTATGAGCCACCTAAAAGAAACAGAGTTAGGGAAAAGATGAAAAAGTTAGCCAAAACACCTAAACTAACAAACTCAGGTACAGAGACTTTGGAGAAGGTTCACAAAAGAACTCCCATCATTTCAGAAACAGAGAAGAACTGCAGGAAATGTAATTCAGCTCACATTAGAGGGAGTTTCATTCTCAAGTCCATCTACAACTGGTTGGAAATGCTCTCCTACAACGAAAACCAACTAAGAATAAGTTGATGTAGCAAAACAGATAATTAGGTAGTTGAAAAAGTAAGTACCTATATGTTGCAAACAGTCATGCTGAGTGAAAAGAGACAAGTCCCGAACTTCATCAAGAATAATCTTTGCTCTTTCAGCAACAAGCTCGGAGCCAACAGCTCCCTTTACCTTGTTGTATTTCTCGCTATAGCAACATGTTAATTTCTCATAGATTTCACGATCTGTAGTATCGACAAGAGCCTGTTAGAAGTATAAAAAAAGTACAGTAAGTATATAAGGAGAGGTAGAAGTATTATAGTTTCCACTCACACCAGAAAAAAGTATGAGCAAATTAAGTATAAGACAAATCTATCAAGAATTTGAGCTGGAAAAACTGCCAGTATCACACTATTAAGTTCAAAAAATAGCATTTTATATCCTCATTTTATTTGCATTTCATTTAAGAGAATGGTGAGGGGTAATGTTGAAAACCTAAAGTTTTCAGTACCAATTTAGCTTGTTTTCCTCTTACCCAAATCAATAGACCATGAAGATCTATAAGTCCCAGATATTTGAGCATGGTCACACGCTTAACTAAAAAATCCACCATTTGGCAAAAAGGTGTAAGTTCCCTTTTGCCAGGTATTCTTCTCCAAAGGAACTGGGATAGCAAAGTAGCATGTTTAAATGTACCCCAATCCACCCATTTGAAATAACTGAAATCCTCCCACCAATTTTCATGATGTGTAGTAAGTAAGCAAGGACAGACGAAAACCACAGTGAAGCCATCCATTTGCAAGTATTAATAAACATGCAGATTTAGTGGCAACAAAATATGAAATACAGGAAATAATAAAACTACAGAAAAGACATAATTACAGCTTCCACATTTTCTTTTAAAGCCAATGCATAGACAATACATCTGCAATTCTTTATTTGTGTGAAACAAAACATTGTAGAAACTAAAAATACACCTTACAAAAAGAATGGCAGTCTTATAGAAGTGAGACACCAATGACAGAACTAGGAATGCACACTACCTTAAGAACCATGCCAGCAGGAAGCAAGTATTCCCTTCCCTCTATCCTGCAAAAGCAGAGGGTGAAACATAAATTAAGTTTACATTTTCGTTACAAGCCCAGAATTCATTCACGCCACAGAACTGAGATGCTTACCAAAATCCAAGTCTAGCACTTCCATTGCGAAGGTAATGCAGTTTAACTGTTACAGAGGATTGATCTATCAAAGAAGATTGATACTCTCTCACACACCTGAGATAAAAATTTCATAATCACAACAGAAGGATTCAAGAGTTGAAAAGGGTACGAAAAGCTTGATACAATAGGCACACCTTTTACCTTGAAAGCAGTTCATTGTGTCAATATGAACAGAATGTAAGTCTAACAGCAAGCATTCACAACTAATAAACAATAATATGAAAAAACAAGGAGAATATAAAGTCAACATAACATGAGCATCATGAATGAAAGGTTACCACTATAAAATACCAAACAATGTTGAGCAATTGGGACCCCATGATCAAGATGGAATTCTTGCACTCAATCTATGTATTGTGTTCCGTCAAAACCAATAGGAAATAAAAAGGCAATGAAACCAAGAATTCCTTTAAAACCAAAGGCCAGGAATGCAGGTAGCCTGTGAAGAATTGGATTATATAAATAGATGACATACTTCATGAACAAGTAAGGGACACATAAGCTGAACAATTTGATACCAAGGGAAGCAAGTTTTATTGAACCAACCATTTATAATGAACAACTGTGTACAATGTCTATTTGAAAGAATCAGCAAAAACAGCTGAAGAAAGAAAGAAAGCCGAAATTTAGGTGTTTAATGTTAGATGCATCCTTCTCCACTCTCATGGGGTAATAAAATGTGGAAGAGCCGAGGCTTCTAACAAATCACAGATGACAAAAGGCTAAAGAGTTGCAACTAAGAACTAATCAACAACAAAAGATATAAAAGATCAATTGTCAAGAATTTTCAAACAACATTTGCTGAATTTGCAAGGAGATGACAAATCAAGTTTCAAAAACTATTAATTTGCACTTTCTAGATATCAAGTAAGCATATTAACAATTAGCATTTCAGGAATATGAGATAAAGTCACCAAGTGTATGGACCTTATCACAACTGCTTTATCAGTGAAGCCTTCCCTTCTATCACGAAATGAACTCCTCACCATACTCATAGGCTGGAACAGAAAATAACGGTTCAGTAATGTGGCACTTGGAAATAAGCAAAGTTAATGAATCAGGCACATGAGCAAGAAAAAGAAATGCAAGTCAACATCAATCCTTGTTCAAGCGTCTATATTGGCAGCTTTTGGTAGCCCAATACTGCTTTTTTCCACTCAAATCTTACTCCGGGCATAAATAAAATATTTCAGACACTATCTTATATCAACAAGCTTACTAGATGAAGCCACTACCAAAGGACTATATCAAAGTATCAAAGGGAAGCATATGCCAAAAGAGATGAGAGCAGAGAGAGAGAAAGAGAGAACCACACATACATAATTGCGCTTCGGCATTATTAGAAGTCGAACAACTCTCTCCAGCCCATTCAATATGAAGTAACTGCATGTGACAATAGAATAAAATAAAATAAGGAAACTAACTGCAATATAAACAAACGAAAACTGTAAAATAAAAAGATTGACCAACTGTATATTGATCAAATTATGGCCTTATTGCATCACTCAGCATTAATTATGCAACAGCTCCTCCCTACCATCCTGCAACACCCTTTTATTGAATGTGAACTATTTCAGTTGACAGACTACAGGAAGCATGGTGGTATCATTGTGTGTATGTACAGGCAAAATATGTTATAAACATTCATATATAGCTCACAAGACAATATAACAGCCATTAGACAGACTTATTTCTCCTATTTTCTTCAGCCCTTGAATTTTTCTCCACTCTTTGGCCCTTCAACCCACATTCCATCAACTTCCATCTCATATTCCAAGTAAAAACTTTATACAAGATCGACGAGCTGAATTCAAATGTTTAAGATATTTGACCCATAACATGATACTTACCCACCCATTTCTGCTGCTTCTTCTTTGAGTGAGATCAACTTTTGGGAATCAGCACCTCTTAAGTGACAAAGCTTTGACTGTTGCCATAGTTACACATTATAAATCGAAATGAAGAATGTTATGGTCTAAAAGACATGATAAAGAAAAGCACATACATCAATACATGCATATAGTTCCTACAATGTCAATCGTTCTATGATTTATTAGATTACATACAAAACAATATGCTATTTTGCACCATTAAAATTCTTTTGACCTAAACATATTTCACATAACATTGAAACATCAAACAATCACAAGAATATGTTTACTAAAAGTTATAAGAATCCATTTAAACACTTATTTAGAAGCATAAAGTAAAGATAATGTGCAAAACTTGCTAGAGCATGTTGACATTATAAACTCCCTCCCTTTTACCAATGGTAAAATAAGAACAACAAAATTATTTTCCTGTGGCTCTTCCAACACAGGGAAGAAAATGAAAAGAAAAGGAGATTTTCACATGGATTTCCGGTTTTCAAAAAGTCAAAAGGAGATTTTCACATGGATTTCCGGTTTTCAAAAAGTCATCTTACAACAATTAAAACTAGATAAGTCAATCAAGTGAAAAACAAAAAGCTCATGTCTTGAAGGTACAGAGACCCAATTCTTGAGTTCAGATATGACAGTTCAGCTTAGAATTCAAATCAGGCCCAAAATCATGTCAAAAGAATTCGTGTGATTGAAAAGTAAATTAAAAGTAAACAAAACAGAAACAAGACCAAAAGAATCCTAACCTTTAACATTATAGGCAGGTGCCCAAAATTAATTTTTTCTCTTATAACAGCTCGGCCTTGATACTGAAAGCAAACATCTGCCTCAAACCTTCCTGTATATGAAAGCTTAGCCTGTCGACACTGTTCAAAAAGAACTAAATTACACCCATTAGCAGAATACATACGCTTAAATAAAGTAACAAATAGTTGCTTACTTCAAAGGGCAACAAAGCCGCCCGCTTCGTGGAACCGTGTTCTTTCTGAGGCTCATACAATCTAGGATTGCTCAAGAAAAGTAAGAAAAGAAGTTAAGGATACAAACATTTAACAAGTGATCAAAATCATTTATTGGTTACCAACAACGTTAAATTTTTATTTTTAATTTTTTTGGAAAAACCAACAACATTAAATTGATCACAAGGATATGAGAAAGAGAGGTATTGGTGAAGGAATCATGAATCTTGAGAGGTTTGATATTATCCAACATGACTTCAAGACCCCTATCGACCATGTAATCGTAGGAGTCTATATGGTGTGTCACAAGCTCCTCCAACTCTTTGTAGTTGTTATTCATTGTCATTGCCACGACAAACCGTAATTATTCTCGTCACGCGACCACCAAAATACCCTTTCCAGCAGATAGCCTTGTAGTTTAGAGAAAAGGAGACGAAGAGAACAAGACTGTCACGGGTTAACTACAGGGGACTGAAAGTTCAGAGGAGAAGCTATGTAGGGTTTATACTTAATAGGGTTTAGTGAAAAAAGAAGGCAAGGATTTGGTAAGAGCAGAATATTTGTACGGTCCGGGTCCGAGTCCGAGTTAAGGTTAAAATAAACTCCAGTATTTTAGGCCGTCTCCAGCCATAACACTAAACTTTTATACTAAATTTGTTGTAAAATAGAATATTTTCAGAACCTTTTTACACCAAATTTAGTATTATTCTAACTATTTATATCAAATATTTATACTAAGTTTTTAAAAAATATACTACAATAATTTAGTTATTAACTAAATTAATTTATATCTATACAATCATAATAATTTAGTTATTAACTAAATTAATTTATATTTGTACAAT
>JANIHZ010000005.1:15771151-15783994 GCA_027478365.1 Erythroxylum rufum
ATGCTCCATAGATAAATTCCTAAATTCACCAACATTCACAAGTACGATATTTCTACTAATCACTACTATTTCCAATGTCAAAATATTCATAACTCTCAAAAATTCACAAATCAACCCAATTATACCCGGAATTATTCATGAATGCATGTACAATTATTTTCATGTGCAAATAAGTTCATTATTCAAGTATAAGTGTATGGCATATTATGCATGAACATGGAAGGGCCTCTCTAACTCTCATTAATCACTTACATTTACCTTCCCACAAATAATGGGATGTTACAATAAATGGGTTTATTTGTCACATCAGAAGAACAAGAGAAGCAGCAATACAACAACATCATAAGGAAACGACAGTAGCGTGTTTGTGGAAGCGCAAAGCACCCAGATGTTTCACACAAAAGGAGACCTGAATGGACATTAAATAAAGAGAAAACAAAAGAATATAGGCGGCAGCGAAAAGAAGAAAGCAGGTGGTGGGCGTGAATGTGCGTGAAAGGTGGACCAAAAACTCTCAAAAAAGCATTCAATACATAGAAACAAAAGGCAGCTGGCGGCAGAGAGAGTTGGAGAAAAATGTGATTATGCGTATGTGAAGTCAGGCGTGAATGAGGGAGCTAATGGACATTCAATACGGAGAACAAAATAAGGAGCCGGAGGCAAAAAGAGAGGAAACAAAGTAGCTGGCGGTGGAGAGATTAGTGTGCATGAATAAGGTGTTTGTCAAATCAAGACATAGGATAGAGGAGAAACAAAGCAGCTAGGGGTGGTGGAGAGAGAGCAACGTTGTAGCCCCCACTCAACATATACTCTCCACTCACACACGAAGCAACTGGTGGCTAAAAGGACATTGAAGCAGCTGGTGGCAAGAGAGCGTTGAAGCAGCTGGTGGCACAACCAAGTAGCCTCTACTCCATTCACCAACGCAAGACGTGGCCTCTATTTATTGCCAAGCACGCAGCAGTCCCCACTTCGACGCATCCTCCACTCATGGATATAAAAGCAAGCAACCTCCAACAACACTCACTCCACTCCATTCACACAAGTGTGAAAAGAAAACAGTGAATTGAACATTGGCCAAAAACGTTTTTCAATTCCAGCAGCCACGGTTTTATTGGGATTGAATTTGTTTTTATTCCTTATTTGTCTTAATTTTGTGGATTTAACCAATGCAATTATATATTATGATAGTCCTAATTTAGCTTGATCACCTAGATTAAGGCCTTAGATGATTGAATGTCATAACCAATGGGATTTAATTTGTCAAAAAATTAATCAAGTAACATACTTAAGACTAAAGTATAGACCAACCTTAGAATCTTATGTGAGGATACCTAAGATTAATGAACTTAATTTTAGGCTTCTTGTCTTGAATTCCTTTTATTTCAAATTATCTATGAACCAAGTAGGTAACTCGGATTTAGAAGAGAAGGGAATTCCTATGAACGTTAGGTTTGACTTGCTTAAGTGAAGTAATTCCTAAATCAATCCACCGTTACAAGTTTTAGTGTCTAATCTGATTGAAATCTGATACCTTAACCAATTTCTGTTATTTGATTAAATCTAGTCATTTTAATTCATACTTTGCATCTTGCATATTTCCTTGATAAGCTTATTTTATTTTATTTTCAAATTAATCAATTCTTGATCATCTAAGTAATTTTGAATCGTTTAATTTAATTGCCTTGAGTTTTGGAATCCCTTGAGTATGATATCCGGTTCTTACCATTTTATATTACTTGTCGACGGGGTATACTTGCTTCTAATTGGTCTAGATAGAATTTAATTTATATTGTTTTGTTTAAACCGCAACAGAGACTAGTAGAAAAGATTGATTAAAACCAAAACGTTACCGAAGAAGACGAAGTTTTACTAAAGATGTAGACTGAGATTTGTTGTGAAAAGTTGAGATAAAATGGGAGATGAAGTTTAATTCAATATGGAAACCAAAAAGTAAAAAAAGACAAAAGAAGAAGATACTTACGATTTTGAAGTATTTACAGTTTAACAAAAATTGGTCGATTTGCTACTTAACTAGTTGATTTTTATTTATAGCAATTATAAACATAAACCAAAACCAAGCAACTAATCAATTTATAATTATTTTGGTCAAACTACTCGATTCTATTCAATTTTACTCATTGATTTCAATTGTTCTTCTTTAAACTTTGGAATTTTGTGAGTCCTAAGTTCCTTTGAAGTCTTTCACATATGAAACAATGATTTAGTAACTCTATTTTTCTTCTTCTTTATTCTAATTTCCATGAATAAAATAATTAGTAAAAATGGTAATACAAATCTTATTATTATTAGCAAGGTAGCTTATTGATCATGTTATACCAATAACCTTTTTCTCTAATACATGTAGATCTTGTTATCCATGTTCAAGCACATAAAATGATACAAATTAATAATAATTAATCATGGTATTCATGTTATGACTTTTCGGAAACACACATGAACATCTCACCATCTTAAGAAAGGAATCAATAATACTAACGTTTGATTTCCAGATTTGTAATTATGGCAGTAGTAAACTTAATTATTTTGTTTTAAATATTATTTTGTTTTAAATATCTTGAATTAAGAAGGAAGTATTAAATATATTTCAGTATTTATTATGCAACATTATAGTACAAATTTGTAAGGCATTGTATTTCAACTCTAAATTTTAAAATAATATTTTATTTTTATTTTTATTTTCTTTTTCTTATGTAAATTTACTTTTAAATTTTAAAATAGCATAATTATTACATTTCATGATCTTATCAAATTAGAGTCAACTTAAGAAATAATGTCAATCTAGAAATAAATAAAGGTAAGTTGTGAGACTACGATATGTCAATACCTTTAATTTCACAGAACCATTAGAAACTCTGCAAATTCAATTCACAAGTTCTACCGAATGCAAGCTTGGGACCATACGTGAATGTAGGTAATGATTATGCTAAACGAAAACCTAGCAAATGGTTCCCTGCATTTACCTTATATATCACTATCGTAATGATGATAGACTTTGATGAGCGTGTCCTTTGGAGTTTGAACTGAAACTCTTAGTGAAATAAAAAACAAATAAAAAAAAGGCACACATGTAGTGTAACGCAAGACGAGGAGAACATGTGTATTTGAGAAGATTGAAGCAGAGGACCCACAGAGTATCGTGGCAAAAACTGAGAATTACATGACCACTTTTGTAGTGGCTTATACTGGAAAACTTGTGCCTTCTGTCCCCTCAATATCTAACTCATCTATGTTTTTTTCTCTCTTAATTATCGAATGGTTAGATGTTAGAAAGAATAGGTTGGCACAGATTTAATGTAACAGGTGAATTAAAACCTTTTGTAGTGTCTTGGATTTGCAGTAACTACTGGCAACATGTCTCCTATGGTACAAGGTTAAACCTTTTGCCGCTTGGGGGAAAGAAATGTATATTGTCCAGTGCAGCTTCCAACAAAATTATAAAGGTCGCTTTCTGGCCTGTGACTACATGTAGATTATTCACAGGAATAGAAGGGTATAACATGTGAAGCTTTGTCAAAAGTTACTCATGCATGGGTCCTAAATTTATTACAAATCTACCTCTCTATATGTGTCTGGACTCTAGGGTTCTTGTACGATTGTAGGTCTCTTTCAACCCTAGTATTTCGTGTAAACGTGATTATGAATAATGTGAAAGTAATAACTATTTAATTGTAAAAGCGTTTTGATCCATGATGATTATAGAAAAAAAAAAGATATAAATGCTTTTGAAAGGAATTACATGAAGAAGGAGAGAGTATATTAATAAAACACATTTTTATTATAACAACACTTTACTTATAATTTCAGCCTACCATATATATAATACCGCAAAATTATATATATACTATAAAGTAGTAACTAAATTATTATATCTAAATTTTTGATACTCCAAATCTCTTGTTATATACATATATTAACCCATAATTAAATACACTTATCTCTTAAATTTTAAAAAAATATATTTCATAATTATATTATTCATGTACTCAATTTAATTCTAGCACATTATCTTGATTTTAATGTTTAAATTTATCATTTTCAACCTTCCAATCTTTGACTAATTCATATTTTTGATTCTACAGGGTTTTGATCCAGTCTTGGCCTAATTGTTGGTACCATGAGCTTTCCATCAGCAAGATGCTTCTTTACGTAGACTTACTATGTGGACCAAGAACCTACTTTAATCCATCTAAGAAAAGGACCAATCTTAAGCCATAGTTAGGGCTGCGTTTCTTTCTGCAGGAAGAAAAAGACCAATCTTAAGCCATAGTTAGGGCTGCGTTTCTTTCTGCAGGAACTCAACTTTCTAGTTTACAACATTTTTGTCTGTGGGTTCATGTTCTCTGCAACTTATAGTACTCTTTCCAGTGCTTTTAATTTGGTTGATACCTGTCGTATCAAACACTGTTCCCTTTTTTGGATGGTAAAAAGACCAGAATGCATATGATTATTTTGCTTATATCGAAAATTCTTAAGCTTCCCCGCAGATTTGAAGCTGCATATCGATCTTGTTTGATTTTAGCTACATAAATAAATAACAGATACTTCAACTTTAGGAAATGATGAGCTTCACTTTGAATTTGCAGCTAGATATTCAGTCGCCATCTTATACAAATTCAGACAAGTAAAAGCTGAGTTCTTAAACTCTATTCTCCAATAACATATGATGGATAAATTTCCTAATTTTCCCGTAATTTTCTTATTTTATCAATAAAATCTAACAAGTTAACCTTGTTTTAATGGAAAATGGGTATTATTAAAATCTTATAATTTCTGCTTATGGTTTATCAAATTAAAGGTTCTTCAAGTTCATTAGATTTTACTTAAACCTTTAAAATATTGACTAAAATATCCTCTATATAAAAATAAAATATTAATTTTTATCAATCTAAATGCGAAATTTGAAGTTAAAACATAAATTAAAGACTTTTTTACATTTTCATTTTTAAATTTTAAACCGATATTTTACAACTACAAATTCTTAATTATAAATTTCCAAACATTTCATAATTAGCTAACAGTAAATGGATTATACCTTATTGCTATACGTTGTATTTTTTCCTCATTACAACATGGGTGCAAAACATTCAACAAACAACAAAATAACAAAACTCATTTTGAGTCTTATCCGACGCATTTATAGAAGTAGTCAAAACATTTTATACGACAACATGTGTATAAGTATACAGAAAGGCAAGAGCGGCCATGTGCCTCTTATCATTGATTTGTTATTTTTAGAACAGATAATGATAATGAGCGTAGAAAGAGAGCCATTTATCTAACTATGAGTATATATAATCATGATTAGATTGGACCTTTCATAAAATATAAATTCTATTTTGACCTGACGTTGGTAACATTTTTCTCGAGGAATCATGGAGTATTGGACCGCACTAACTACATGCATTACATCTCATTCAATACTTTTTCTTCCTCAATTCATCCATACATACAGTTGCCAAGTGAAGACAGCAATTGCGTCTGCATCAATTACACCATACGTCATAATTCTAGTGTCGTCTATTAATATTAGGATAGAAGAACATTTTGAAATATTAAATTATAAGAAAATTTTAATTAAAATACAAGAGAAGTGGATGACTTTATTCTTTAATATTAGTATGAAAAACATTATTAAACTATATTCCCATGAAACATGCACAGCATGATTGGAGCTAATGACTGGATTGGCTATTTCAGGAGTCCAATGAACGCTTGATCAAGCCTTGAGACCAAATGTATCATAATGGGATGAGACTAGGTTAATCTCTCCTTGGAATTTAACATAAGAAGATCCGACAATGTCTCCTAGCTGAAGGTTGACGTTAGGATATTGCTAATATGCAATGTCAAACACTACTAATGACTTGGGTTTATTATTAAGAAACTATTTAATTTGTTATACACTAGTGGAGAAAGATCTTTTTCTTTTCCTTTACTTCTATCCTCCTACTATATATCGACCAAATTCTTGATAGGTATGTTTTTCGACTTTCATGATTTGACTAATTAGACAAAACTGCTAGCTAATAAGTTTATAGAAGAATTAAAAAGAAAATTAGTCAACCACAAGCCTTAATTTGGGGGATGGAAGATAGGAATTGAGTTGATAACAAAGAAAAGGGCTAAAATTTAGATTATATTAAGATTGCTTATTAGATAAGAATTAGTAGTCTGTTAGATATATTATTTTATTTTAGCTATGCTATCCTAGTTGTATAGGACTTAAATTTTAGTTATAATATTATATAAATTAGGAACCCTTTTCTACTAGAATAAAGGTTCTAAGAACTATATGTGTGTGTGTGTGTGTGTGTGTGTGTGTATTCAGCTCTTCATTAAGAATAAGCAATCTAAAATTTTTCTACAAACTTGAGTTTTCAACTAGAAGATGTGATGCTTTCTTCTAAGAATGATTCCTAGTTTTCTACCTTCTATTCTTTGTGTTCACTACAAAATTTCAGCAACCAAAATCCTAACTTCTAGCATATTAAACCCTGAAATCTTAAGCTTAAATATCCAGTAATCAAACCTTAAAACTCCAGCTATACAAAATCTAAAATTGCAGCATTTTTAGCCAAAATCTAACCTTGAAACTTGATAGTTCAGCAGCCTAATATCAGTCATAGTTCCTAATTTCGTGATTTTTAGCTACTAGTTAATAATTCTTCTATTTGTCCTATATCACAAAAGTTGCATATATTTTGTGAATTCAGTAAATTGCATTTTTTGTTTGTTTTCTTTTCGTTTTCCAATTGCTGGAACATCCTATGTAAAGAAAGTAAGTATTCTGTTTTGACTTTTGCCTTAATAAAAGTATGTTACATACGATTCTTTTTTTATTATTGTGGACTGCTGTTTGCACGGATGCATGCTAAATACAGTGATTTCAGTTTTTCAGCTTGACTTTCCATTTATGTTTTGATTCCTTGGTATGTCAATGACTAGCCTTTTCTGCAAGTGAACTTTTTTTCTTTTCTACAATAATGGACTATGTTTGTCTTATTTGGCATGAACAGATGAATAATTATCTGTGCCTTGTTAGATGGGCTATCAACTTTTGAGTTCTTGAGTGATTAGTTTACCACTTACATCCTTGGGAATTTTTGTTCTCTTTTGAATCATCTTGATTAATCAGTTTACCACTTACATCCGTGGACGTTTTTGTTCTTTTTTGAATCACCTTCCACCCAGCTGTTGCTTGCATTTCTCTGCATGTTGCATTCCAACCCCACAAGCCATAGCCCCCACCCCTCAGAAATTTTGTAGTCATGCAGTATCATATTGTTTCATTTTATAAACTGCATCTCTAGATCTTGATTAGATTGTGTTTCTGTAATGCCCAAAATTGGTTTACAAAATTAGGAATCAAATATCATCAGTCAGATGTGCAAACTACAACTTGTAGTTGTTTTCCTTGATAATCCTGTTCTAGGTTGCTATATAGACTTACTGATATTTGCCCAAATCAGCAGTTGTTATTTTATCTTGTCAATGTCTACATTTTCATGACAGTGATTGCGTGCATTATGTTTCTGCGTTTTTAGTGAATGTTCCTGTGTAAGTGCTAATTATCATATTTACTGCATGTTCAGATGTCTACCTTTTAGGAACAGTGATGCTGGTCTTCGGAATGGGGCTGTATGAACTCTTTATAAGCAATCTTGACACCTCAAAGTTGATATCAGGGAAAAGCATACAGCACAGATCTAGTTTGTTTGGCTTATTCACCCTCAAGGTAGGTGCATGGTCTCTCCAACTTCGGGAAGTTTACTTTTTGAGTTTTGTTTCACTTGGACTGTCTTTACTATGTTTTTCTATTTTCTTCCTCTACAGTTTTTATTTTGCCATTTTTACACATTGGTTTTCCTTATCATTCATGCCATTTGTAACGCAAGTTGCTCGGGAATGGATAACATTGGGATTCGAATCTTAGAAGGGTACCTGAGCTTATTCATGTCATGTTTTGCTGAAGTGCTCCATTTAAAACATAGTTATCATCCGCCTTTTCTCCCTTTTTCTTTCCTTAATCAAGTAGCTGAATAAGGAATTGGAAAAGAAAATTGTGCTTCAGACATTAAGGATTTGTGCTTTTCGTTTTACTTGCAGGAACGACCCCGATGGCTGGAAGTTAAAACAGTAAACGAACTGAAAACCAAGCTTGGACATGTAATAGTAATGCTTCTTCTTATAGGTTTCTTTGAAAAGAGCAAGACAGCAGCCATCCAATCTCCTACTGATTTGCTTTGCCTCTCAGCTTCTGTCCTCCTTTGCTCTGGTTGCCTCTACTTGCTTTCTAAGCTTACTGATTCCAACTGAAACTCTTCTTGTTCCCTTTTCTCCAACGTGTTAGACATCAGCTGTGAAGGTGGTTTTGGTTGCAAATAACTAAATATCCGTACATGTGAACGTTTTGGTTGTAAATAACTACATGTCCGTACATGTAAAGCGTCACGAAACTGTTATATGTATATAAATGAAATCTCGATAAATTATAAAATGACGTTTTTTTTTTGAAAAGTTAAAAGCATGTAATACTAATTGGAAATACTACAAGCCCAAGTTTGAGGAGCGCTCTTAAACCGAAAGAACAGCTGCCACTCACCGTAGCTGCCAACAAATACCCCATCACAAGCCCTCTAAGATGGCACAGGTAATCCTGTGCCGTTTAGCCTGTTCTAAGGTTATGCCGTTTGGCCTGTTCTAAGGTTATGACACTGATTTTTATACAGGTTGTGTAGGCTGTGCTGGGTGTGTTCTCTTATATATGGCAGCCCCTTTTTATATCTAAAAATTTGTAATATCCTTGCCCTAGTCTGCGTATGAAGATTTTTCTTGATTTAGATGACTTTTGTATGCCTATTTTGCAGTCCTTTTGTATATAGAATTAGTGTCTAACCATATCTCTTTAATTCTTCCTATTTTAGCTCTAAAATTTCTAAATTTCATCAAGACTTTTATAAAATAACATAGAATTAATTAAGCAACAAATTAGAAGTCTAAATTAATAAAATAGGGCACAAAGTTATGTAGAATAGAGAAAATATACTAAATAGTATTGTAGAATTTTTAAGCATCAAATTACCCCCAAACTTAGAGTTTGTTCGTCATCGAGTAAACAAAAGAATTACAAAATAGTTAAACTTTTTCCAAATTCTTTGAAATTGCGTTAGTAAATATAACCCAAAGAATCTATAAGATATTGCAACCATTTTTGTTTTTTTGTATAAACAAAAACCGTCTTCTTCTCATCCTCCTAATCAAGCTACTACTCAATTTCTTGGATAGTGTGGTGCAAACCAGCTATATGCAAGGTAAACTTCCAATCTAACTCCCTTAGGCTTGCTTTTTGCACCAATCTCCACTAATGTTGATTCAAGATCGTCTCTAAGATCATTAGGACTTAAACAAGTTTGTACTATTAAGGTCAAGGGTAAATGGTTGAAATAAAGGAAAGAATGGAGTATTCAAAGTGAGAAAACACATTTTTGGCCACTTTACAGCACCGAAGCTTTCATTCCTATGCTCAATATTAACTCTTTCACCATTTCCTTTGTCAACCATTCCAGCCTTTATGATCCTCT
Organism: Erythroxylum rufum; assembly: GCA_027478365.1. Taxonomy (NCBI): domain Eukaryota; kingdom Viridiplantae; phylum Streptophyta; class Magnoliopsida; order Malpighiales; family Erythroxylaceae; genus Erythroxylum; species Erythroxylum rufum. The sequence goes on from JANIHZ010000005.1 coordinate 15,780,757, forward strand.
CCTTAGTTCTCCTCTTAGACTCGTTTTTTTTTCTTTCATGTTTCACTCTCTTTACTCAACATCCACTCAAAAGTTGCTTAAGAATTTTTACTTAGAACTTGGGGGACTTTTTTTTCTATTTTTTTTCCTTTTTACTCTTTTTTTTTTCAATCCCCTCCCCCTCCCTTTCTTTCTTTTTTTTTCAATTTAAGTTCCAATAAAGACAACAAATCCCATAAAGAATGTGTAGTGAGTCACACACCTCCCATAAATGTGATTGTAATTGCGTTTTCTACCTCTAAAATTAGGCCTTTATATAGATTTTGGGTGAGAAAAATGTCATACTTTTCTCACTTACCTAACCCCCTCAAACTACCTCCACCCTTATGCTCTCTCCTATAGCTTTGAATGCTTTTACATGACCAAATTAGTTCTCCAATGAGTGAAGTTATAAATATTTGGGTTCAAGGTTAGGATAACTATAGTCTATGAAAGAAAGAATAACAAAAAGGCTCATAATTATCAATAAAGGCTCAATAGGGATACTAGTGATGATATTTAATATGGGGTAGGCTAGAAAGGCTCAAATAGCCAAACATGATCGAAATCACTTCTTTAATACGGTGCCAAATTAGTTATTTCGCCTCATGTAGTCCTCAAACAAGTTTTAGGAGTTAGTCAAATACAATACTTTGCTCAAGCAAAATTCACATAACATGTTTCCAATAATCCCAAAGTAATATCAATCATGGACCACAATCAAATTTGGACTTTAAAAAAACTCAATTTCAGTTTATGCATAAAATTGAAGCAATATCAAGCATTTTCCCTAAGTTATATTCTTTAGTAATCATATATCATCCTAAAGCATTGAAGTTTATCACAAAAAATTAAGCTTAAGGACATGTTTTTCTTTTTAAAAGATTTTCAATAAACTTGAGTTTTAAACCAACAACCAAAATTTTAAGGAAATTTCCCACCCCCAAACTTAAAAGATAACATTATCCCCAATGTTAGAGAAATAAAGCATAAAGGATGGAGTCAGGAAACTTCCCTAAGGTGCCACTCATGTCTTGGGAGGTGGAGGATTTTTGAAAGGAAAATGATAACTTTAACTAAATAACTAAATTCAAAATGAAAAGGAGAAAATTTTAGTTCTAAGTTATAGTCGTTAGCTTGACTTTCTCCCTTTTTTCATGGTTCTTCCAAGTGTCTAGAAGGCGGTTGCTACAGATGGTCACCCACCACATAACTCTTAAGTCGTTGTCCATTAACCTTGAATCTTTCATTGTTCTTTTCATTCAAAATTGCAATTACACCAAAAGATGAAGTTTCAACTAGTTGGTAAGTACCAAACCACCTAGACTTCAATTTTCCCCAAAAAAGTTGTAAACGGCTATTGTAGAGCAAGACTTATTGACCCAATTGAAGTTCTTTGTCTTTTATATGCTTGTCATGCTACTTCTTAGTCTTTTCTTTACAAATTTCAGCATTCTCATAAGCATTCCTTCTAAATTCATGTAACTTATCAAGTTGCAACAAACATCTTTCTCGTGCAGACTTTAAATCAAAATTCAAATATTTAGTTGCCTAATATGCACGATGCTCTAATTCAACAGGAATAGGACATGCTTTACCAAAAACTAACCTATAAGGTGACATGCCTATAGGAGTTTTAAATGCAGTTCGATAAGCCCACAATGCATCATCCAATTTAATAGCCTAATCTTTTCTAGCACTATTCACAATCTTTTTCAAAATTTGTTTTAGTTCCCTATTTGACACTTCTACCTGCCCGCTTATTTGGGGATGATATGATGTACCATTTTTGTGATGCACCCTATATTGTTAAAGTAGGATTGAAAATTGTTTATCTATAAAATGAGTCCCTTTATCACTAATTATTGTTTTAGGTGTGCCAAATCTGGTGAAAATGTGTTTTCGTATAAATTGTAACATAACTTTAGCATCATTAATGCATGTAGGTTTAGTCTCAACCCACTTGAAAACATAATCAACTGCTACTAAAATGTATAAATTACAAGTGAAGGAGGAAATGGCCCCATAAAGTCAATTGTCCATACATCAAAAATTTCACAAATTAAAATGTTGGTACGAGGCATCTCATCTCTTTTAGAAATATTCCCAGTTTGTTGACAACTATCTCAAGAGGAAACAAATGCATGAGCATCTTTAAAGAGAGTAGGCAAGAAAAAACTTGATTTTAGTACTTTGGCTGTTGTTTGATTTGCTCCATGATGGTCTCCAACTTCTCAAGAATGGCAATGTTCCAAAATGCTTTGAAACTCTTCTGCAGGGACGCACCTTCTCACAATTCCATCCACACACCATTTAAATAGATATGGTTCCTCCCAAAACTAATACTTGACATCTATAAAGAACTTCTTTCTTTGTTGGTAAGTGAGGTGTCGTGGAATTAGATTATCTGCTAAATAATTACAAAAATCTACAAACCATGGTAATTTATTAATTGCTGAAATTGAACAAGGAATGGATATAGAAAAAATTGTCTCATCAGGAAACTTCTCTTTTATTTCAATCTCCTCCATATATGTCTTTTCAATCCTTGAAAGATGATCAGCTACTTGGTTTTCACTTCCTTTCCTATCTTTTATTTCAAGATCAAATCACTTCCCTTCCTATCTTTTATTTCAAGATTAAATTCTTATAAGAGAATCTATCGCAATAGTATAGGTTTGGCATCTTTCTTTGCAAAAAGATATCTCAAAGTAGAATGCTTAGTAAAAACAATAACCTTAGACCCAATTAAATATGATCGAAACTTATCAAAAGCAAATACTGTTAGTAGTTCTTTTTTATTCATAGCATATTTAATTTGGGCTTCATTAAATGTGCGACTAGCATAACATATTGGCCTAAAAATTTTATCTTTTCGTTACCCCAATGTTGTCCTTATATCACAATCACTAGCTAATTGTGGCTCTATCGTTTGATCCTAAAATCGATCCTTGGAAACTGGTCAAAAATAATTTATACCAAGGATTGCAGTATAGGATGCAACCTTGGGTCGTCTCACTTAATCGGAACCTAATGAAATGGACCTAACCTAGCTTATATGTCATAAGATGCAAGTGAAATTAGCAAGGAAAAATGGGGGGTTTTGATTATAAAAATGATAAAGAACTAAAATGCAATGCAAACAAAAGCATGTAAAAAGTATTTTTGGGTTTTTGAAAAGGAAAATGAAAAGATTAAAACAAAAGATAGAATCCCCTTG
>JANIHZ010000005.1:15806455-15820786 GCA_027478365.1 Erythroxylum rufum
CTTAATACCATAATTCAATCAAATTATGTCATATGATCTTACTCAAATTGACATGCTAATTAACTCCCATTAACATGCTAATTAATTCCACAAAAATACTCTATTAAGACCTTAAAATTTCATTTCAATCATACTTAACTCCTTCCGACAAATCAACACCTTTTCTAATCATGCAATTGAAGGAATTTGCTTACACTTCCTTCTAAAGAAATGTTCCTCATTGTCTCAATTTTCTAATGACACCAAAATCATTCAAATTGGTTTAGAATTCTAATAGTTATACACCAAACAATTCAGACTGTTCTTATACTGAAACAATATTCTGTGCTCAATTTCCATATGAAAATTAATTCTCTTAGAGACTGAATCAAAACTTAATTTCATCAGACAATTTGTAGCCTTATCTTTCTAGTTTACTCCAAATCAAAAATCATCTCAATCGGATAACTAAAGATCAAGTTATGGCTAAAACACCAGAGCATGTTTAATGAACATATTTCAATTTCATTTTCTAGCTTTTTGCTTCCAACATTTCCCATACAATCCACCTTGTACCTAAACCATCTTTTCCATTTGAACTCAAATTCATGAATTCCCCTTTTCTTTACACTTAAATAATTGCCAATAATTTCTCATTTAACAGTCCTAACTGTCAAGAAAGGTTCGGGGTCCAACACTATTTGCCTACGCCTTTGATCTTGATTAGAAAGAACTTCCATTAGATGTTGAAGGATCAGATCATTAGTGCTCTAGAGTGCAGTAGGGGCTGATTTTTGTGGAGCGAGTCCTAAGTGGTCTGTTGTTCTTTCAGTTTTCTTCTCAACCCACACATTGTCTTTTAGTTTATACCTGAATTGGTAGGGAATGGAAGAATGAAACTTACCTAGTGCATACCAATCTAGACTATCAAAAGACACTCCATAGTAGGTAAAAATTTTAGTTAACAACATCCCATATGGCAAACTACTAGTTGTATTCTTGTGATTTCCCTTGTTCACCATAAACTTCAAATCATTGATGGGAGGTTCATTTTGTTTCCTTTTAAAAGATTGTATACCATATACGTATCTAGGAGACTGCATCTTTCTACTGAGCTACTCCTTGGAAAAATTAAAGTAGCTGATGGATGCAAGGCATCTTGGCAATAGGTCCTAGTGTCTACACCAGGGTCGCCCTTTATAGGCATTCTCAGTGTATAGACATATAAAGTCCATAACCTCTCCTATATCAAAGTCAACAATGTCCCACTTATAACAGGGAAGATTAGTTCTACCTACGAGAAATACATTCAAAATGTTTTCCAAAATTTCTTCTATAATCAAGATCTCACACTCACAGACCCAAGAAATTATTGCTAGCTTTCCATCAATTTCTTCTTTTCTCATATATGTGTAAGGCATCTAACCTGGTCATCACACACTGTTTCATTCAAGTTCACAAAATTTTTCCAGCCAATAACAACCAAAAAGGAAGAGAATGGAATACCAATTTCATTAAAAAGGTTAGGAGGCAAGATGTGTCTAGCTACCACCTTTCTCTTCTTGTAGTGCATCTTATACCTTGCTTCAGCTTCCATCGACTGAAACAATTTCACTAGTGCTGAAGACTGTCCCTTCTGAGGCACGGTGAGTTTCTTTGATTTTGTCTTTTTGTCCTTAGGGATTTCTACTTTCTGAGTTGTCCTTTTGAAGAAGAGGACATTCTGATCTAATGTGTCCAGATTTCTTACAATGATATAATATGATTTGATTATTTTGTTAATTGTTATTACCACTTCTCCCTTTTGATAGGAACCTGTTGTTTCCAGTTTTTTTTCTTCATATGCTTCTTTTTATAGAAGCAGACATATTTTCTAACCACGAAATTGAATTCGTCATCTCCATTTATTTGTAATTCAGTGTCACTTTCATCTCCTTTTGATTTATCAGTTGCTTTTAGTGTCATTTCTCTTTTATACGAGGATCCTTCATCCCGCCTAAGTTCGGCTTCATGGATTATTAAGTTTCCTCTTAACCAGTTGAGTGAGATAGTATCGAGATCCTTTACAGTCTCTACAGTTGTCACCTTCAATCTCCATTCCTTTGGTAGTGATCTTAGAATCTTTATCACAAGCTCGTCATTTGGATATAGCTTACCTAAGTTCTTCAAGACAATGATGACGTTATTGAAACGTCCAAAGAATTTGTCTATTGTTTCTTCCTGTTTCACGTAAAAAGTTTCGTATTGATGCATTAAAAGACTTGTTCTATGTTTCTTTGCCTCGTTCGTTCCTTCAAAGGTGACTTGTAGCCTATCCCACATTTCTTTTGCTGTAGAACAGTAAGATATCTTTTCATACTTTTTTGGAGGTAGTGCACAAATCAGATAAGGTCTTGCTTTGGCATTCAACTATGCGTTTCTTCTATCAACATCAGTCTACACTTCTACATCATCAGTAGCAGGAGGTGTGGCTCCAACTTTGATAGCTTGTTAGAATTCAATATCTACAGATTGAAGATAAATAATCATTCTCTCTTTCGAGTAGGAGTAGTTGTTTCCATTGAAATAAGGAGTCTTTGAGACAGATTGTCCTTTAAGGCTTCTTAAATTGTTTGCCATGATCTATCACGTGCTGTAAAACATAATAAATATGAAACCTCACTTTGATACCAAATGATAAAGTAAACACATGCAAGAAGGAGGTGAACTGTGTATAAAAAAAATTGCAGGTACTTAAAAAAATCTATAAATAGAAGGGTCCTATCAATTTTCAAAAAGATCCTGTTAACGCTGAAAACAAAAAGATCCTATTAATTGAAAGGAGTCTGCTAACGCTCGAAAGGAAAGGAGCCTGTTAATTGATAGGAGCCTGCTAGTGCTAAAAAAGAAAGCAACCTATTAATCGATAGGAACCTATTAATCGATAGGAACCTATTAATCGATAGGAGCCTGTTAATGCTCAAAATGAAAGGAGATTGTTAATCGATAGGAGACTGTTAATTGTGAAAGGAACCTCTTGCGATATAAAAACAGAATAAGCCTATTATAAAATTGAAGGAGCCTCTTGTAAGTTGAAAAACACAAATACTATAATGCGAAAATGTAAAAGTTAAGAGAGAGTGGGTAACATAGTCGATTTATACTGGTTCAGCTTATAACAAAACCTACGTCTAGTTCTCAAGTATTCAACTTGAGTATTTCACAATAAAAACCAAGTAGTAAATTTTCATGAGCCTCTCCAAGATCACAAGTACATATTTTCATGGTTCTTCAACCTTCCACACTCATAATGTTTAACAAACCTCTATAAGCTCTTACCAAGAAATGTATAATGGATTTAACAGTCTCTTTTAATAGAGTGATTTCACTTTCTAAGGCATAAAGATTTTGATATAACTTTCAAGCATATTGATGCTGCTAAGGTATTTTGCAAGTCTCGTGTATGTCACAAATGCAGTAGCTCTTCCTTAAGTAGACATTTTTCTCAACTAGTCGTTGCTTAATCTACGATATCATTTATGCTAAAATCTTCAATATTTAGACGTTTAAGAAGATCATTCTGTCAAGACTTATGGAGCTAATCATTTGAAATTAGTAAGATCCTTCTGGATGTCATAGAACCACTTGTGATTAGGTAAGTTCATAAAGAAGGATTTTGTAAGAAAGGAAGCAATTATCCTATAATTTTATTTCCTTTTAAAAATTCTACCATTGCCTATAAAAGGAAATAAATCCAATTTGAATATTGAAATATTATAAAGTTATCATCAACACTATTAAATATAAACCTTGAGCTGACAACAGATAAGTTTCGGAATCGGTTCGAGAGATACGAAAATATAAGGATCAAGCTTCGGAATAAGGTATGAATTTCGATTAATGCTTTATTATAATTATAATCATTTATATAATTAAAGAAATCTTGGTTTTCGGAAAAACAATTTGGAAAAAAATTCGTAATTATTCTGCTGCAATTCGAATTGGATCCCATCCTGATTTCCTAATAGTAACTTCCATTAATTAGTAGAAATATTCCTTATATTAAGGCATTTTCACTCTTTACAATTTTTAATTCTTTTCATATTGATTTAAACATCATCTCTTGGGATTTTTCATTGAATCTTATAATATCTATTTATGCAACTAATCTCTACATATTATTGTACGATTGGTAGTGTGATTGGATTGAAATTTTTTTAATCTGAATCTTTCTTGAAGATAATAAGTCATTCTGTCAATAAAAAGTAAGAGCGTTGTTAGGAAGGCTTAAGTTTCAGAAAGGAAATGTAGAAGTTGCTCTTCATGTGTTTGAAGGAATTGATAGAGCAACTGTGAAACCCAAGATTAAGGTATTCCTTACTAGAACATGTGAACAAAATTAACCTTATTCTTATAGTGATGTTACTCCACCCATATCTATTCGTGCTGTTTTGCTCCAAGAAGCTAATTTTGTCAAAGTGAAGTCTTTGCAGGGTCTTGGAAGGTTTGGAGGTACACTATTCATCTATCTATTTTTCTACTTTTCATTAGAAGTGGTTTATTAGAATGACAAAGTCTTGGCCAGGTTGAGTGTAAAAGCATAGGGTAATCTTTATATAGCAAAGCTTTGTGGAATACAACAGTTACGAGCAGAAACTAACAAGTTATGGGATTGTTGGAAAAACTCTACTGTTGATCACAATTGATGAATGAAATTAATAACAAGTGAAGATTAACCACGGCTACACAAGTTTTACGACAATGTATACAATTGGCAATGCAATAACTTCAAATCAAAGCAATCCTACCACTATTGGTACCTAGTATATTTGCAGTGTTCCTAGTCGCTGTAGCAGTGGTATAAAGCTTGAGGTGAAGTGGTATCTCTCCATTTTTAGAATAGAAACTAATACTACCGAGTAAAGCATCTATGAATCATCTCTGAGGATTATTTTACCATTATTTTTAAGAAATTAATCGAATCTCGTAGGAAAAAATCCGACCAAAGGCATTCCCTAAGAAACGGAAAAATGGAATTAAATTTCTTAAGACACATTGATTTAATTACACATTTTTAGTTTTGACAAATTTAATTAGGATAAAGTTGACAGTGTCAGACGATGAGTTTGAGCAGCCTCATACCAAAACAAACTTAACGGCCATTGCCGTGTCAACTTGAGTTTGATTTGAAAATCGAAATTGGGAGTCGTCGAAAGTCCAATCCAGTACTGCTGGTCTTTGTCTCATTTTGTAGTCCCATTTTTCATTTGTTTTCTGGTCTAATCTTTCACTTGGGGACGAATTATTTGATCTTCGCAATCAGAGCAAGTGCTTCGGTGTTCTTTTGTTTTCTTTTTCTCAAAAATTTTGGTGGATTTATGTTATGCTTTATTATATAGATATTTTGGAGCTGATCTAGTCGCATTTCGACGCTAAAGTTATGATTTTTATGAATCAAATTCGATTTTGTTAGTCTTGGATTTGATTGATTTGCAGACAAATATGAAGATGGGGAAGAGAGGAAGGGCATGTGTCGTCGTCTTGGGAGATATAGGTCGGAGCCCCCGAATGCAGTATCATGCACTTTCCCTTGCTCGTCAGGTCATATCTGATCGCAAATCCTTTTTGGTTTCGTTTTATCTCTGTTTCTAGTTTTTGAGGTTTATTGTTAGATTTTCATGTTAGTTGGATACTTGGATTATTCAACAGAATTAATCTTCAATGATATGTGATGAGTGATTTTTGGGAAAAAAATGCAAATTTTTTATCATGAAATTCGATTACTAACCTAAATCATCATTGAATAAGAAAAAGATGCAACTGTCCTTAATTCATTGTAAGTTAAAATTGGTGGGGGATCTCATAGGCTTGAGCTTTAAATTTGTCTTGCAGGCATCTCTACAAGTGGACATTGTTGCCTATGGAGGTACCCTCTTGAAGTGATGAATGAGGGTTATAAATTCTTTGCCATTTTGAGAATTCTGTTGCGTTCTTTTTCAGTTTCAGTTTGCTTGTGTTAACCTTTTTCTTTCCTTTATCTAATTTTTCGTTCTAGAATGAAATAAACAAATGTTCTACTTCCTTTTTTAATTAATGGAAGGAAGAAAGATGCAAAAACTTGTCACATGATGGAATCCATTCAAAAAGCACCTTAAATCCTTGCTTTGTGTTGCCAATTGAAACTAATCAACTACAACCATAGCTCGGTGCTGGTTATTGAAATACGTGGCTATTAAACATAAATTGTTATTTGATTATCCCTTTTTACGCAATAACAAAATCATGAGACTTTACTGGCCCAGGAGCTTGATAATTCAGAAGGCTATTTCCACTTTCTTCATTTTTTTTCTTTTTAACCTAAATCTCCATCATGCTCCTTATTACTCCATGGTGAAGCACCTACGGAATCTACTGTATTAAGCCATTTTTTTAGTTCTTTTGCTGTATTAATATCTACCACCATCCCATTAGACGCAAACTTTAAGCATTCACATGTTCTGCTTCTGAGACCAAGTTCTTGCAGTAGTCTGTTGTTACTTGAGGAGGAGCATTATTGGCTATTGTTGCTTGATGAAAGGAGTATATCTTATGCTACATGAAGAAAAAATAATGGGTTGTTCTAAATTTTCTTTTTGCTGCAGTACATTTGTTACTGATTAATATGAAATTTCTTGATTGTGCTTTTTTATGTTTATCAGTTCTATTTAGTCAAGATAGTCAACATAAAATGTTACAAGAGCCATTTCTAAACTTCAATAAATTTCATGACTGTGTCATTAAATGCATTGGTGAATTGGATTGTTTATAGGTTCTGAACCCCATATAGCTGTGCTGGAGAACCAGTCTATCCACATCCACAAAATGGTATTTCTAAATTATATGTCTTCACCTTATTGAGTCCATCAATAAGTGCTGTGAGTCTTCTGAGTTTAATGTGCTTAGTCTTCTGAGTTTAATGTGCCTCTTTTTCACGTATTTTTGTTCTTGACATTACAGAAACAGTGGGTGACAATGCCTCCAGGCCTGAAGGTGCTTAAGCCGTTGATACTTATTCTTAAGCCATTGTTTCAGTTGCTTGTGCTACTTTGGTATATATGCTTCAAAGTACCAGCTCCTGATGTTTTCATAGTACAAGTGAGTATCTTTATCCTGGACTCTGTTAGAATAAGTTACTTTGCTTGCAACACCGCCGTTTTCTATTTATCCCTTATCATGTAGTAATTTTTGTTAATTTAGCTTAAAATGGAACAGTAGGAAGGAAACGATCATTGTAGCTGACCCAAATAATTTGGGGTCCTCCTGCATCTTTGACTATAAAGCCAAATTGAGGTATGGTAGAAATGGTAAAGGATAATGTTAGGATTGAAGGTAGTGCTGATTAAGATTCTGCATCATTCGTAACACAATTTGCTCATATCTTACCATGAATAGCCATTAAATTTTTTTTATTTATATTGTTGGATCATTCCAGACTGAATTCGATTGCTATTTTGAGTTTTGTAGAATCCACCATCTGTTCCTACCTTGATGGCTGTAAAATGGGCCAGCTGGCTGAGAAACTCGATATTTATTATTGACTGGCATAACTTTGGATATACGTTGCTGGCATTGTCAGTTGGAAGAAACAGCCGATTTGTGGCAGTATATCGTTGGTACTATTTGAATTACCTTCTAGGATTTATTTTTACTGATTTTTGAACTGGACATCTAAGTTTTTCCATATCTTCATAGGTTTGAGAGACGTTATGGCAAAATGGCTAATGGTTCCTTGTGTGTGACAAGGGCAATGCAACATGAACTAGCAGAAAACTGGGGAATCAAGTAAGAGGGTCAGCTCAAATTTAATGAAATTCTTGATCTTGATACTGGTGTATAAAGTCTAATTTTAAAATCCTTCTAGAAACAACTTTTTGGTTAGTAATTGTCTGTATGATGGTTAGAGCCACAGTTCTTTATGATCAGCCACCTGAGTTCTTCCATCCTACTTCGCTTGAGGAGAAGCATCAAGTAAAAATTCACTTTGTCTGATGCCAATTCCTTCTTTTTTGGTTTTCAATTATTTGTGAACTTTAAAAAACATATCGCTTCAGTTGTTCTGCAGATTGGATAAACAAATGACTCAGCCCCAGGATGTTCGTGACTGTGTTAACTATGGTACATCATTGTTCTGAAATGTTTCTGTTTATCCAAGCCAAGATTTGTTTGCTAATATTTATATTTTTATACAGGAGCTCTATCTATGGGAGGCCATAATTTAAAAGAGACTTTATTTACCAACCTTGTTGATGGTGATGTTTTGTTAAGATCGAACAGACCAGCACTTGTTGTTAGCAGCACAAGCTGGTGAATTTTTTGCTTTAACTTTCAGCTACCCATAGCAAAAGCTGTAATATCATGCATTAGTTAATGTAATTGCAGAAATTCAGTAAAGTGGATGAAAGTGTTTGCTTCTCATTGCCTCATTGCCTCTTTATGTAATCAGAGTTACTAATTGTGGTAGCTACTCCTATAATATGCTTAAATTTGTGGTGATTTAAGCTTCAATTGCTGAAAAGATGTTATACTAACTGTTCCTGTTATGAATATAGTTTCTCCGGATTCATGCCTAGGTATTTGACCGGGAAGAGCATATTTTCTGATTCCATAGAGTTTTGAATATAGTTAAGTAGGTTGTTTGATTATCTGTGTTTATATGTTTTCCTTTACAAATGATTTATCTGTGTATATATCTGCTGCCAGTGATGGTAGTCATGAAAATTATTCTCTTCTTTACCCTTACAAATTATTTATTACAAAAGACAATATTGCAAGACAACGAAAAACATTACAGGACCCCAGATGAAGATTTCAGCATTCTTCTAGAGGCAGCAGTTATGTATGATAGGCGAGTTGCTGCAATCTTGAATGAAGATGATTCTGTCAAGGAAGAGATCATTTGGAATGACATATCAGCTGGGAAGCGCTACTTGTATCCGCGACTATTATTTATAATTACTGGTAAACATCTTCATTTCTATTTGGATCTGGAAGAAATTTACATAAGTGATACCATTCTGTATGCCACAACTTTTACCCAAGTATATGTCGTTCATGAAGGTAAAGGGCCTGAGAAAGAAAAATACGAAAAGAAGATAAGGCGCTTGAAACTTAAGCGTGTGGCATTTCGTACAATGTGGTTGACAGCTGAGGATTATCCTTTGCTTCTTGGTAGGATAACTTCTGCATTGCTTGTACTTGATTATGCTGATGGTTTTCCTCTCAAGGTTTAATTTCAGCTATCCTATGGTTGCAGGATCAGCAGACCTTGGTGTTTGCCTGCATACTTCATCATCAGGGTTGGACCTTCCCATGAAGGTATGACAAAATTTTAATCATTCATTGAAAATATCTTTGGGTAAGACATATATTGTTCTCAGCTTTTGGAACCCTTTCCTTTTTCTAATTTCTCCATGAAAATATCTGGCACCAGGTTGTGGACATGTTCGGTTGTGGACTTCCTGCTTGTGCTGTTGCCTATTCTTGGTAATTGGTTTCTGTATATTTTATCAGTCTTGTAGGTTTCAGTTTTGCATAAATGTGGCAGGTTCATGATGGTAATAATATGTCTTTGTTTGAAGCATAAAGGAGCTAGTGAATGTTGATAAAAACGGTCTTCTCTTCTCATCATCCTCAGAATTGGCTGATGAACTTATGGTAAATCCATTTACCTATGTTCTCCTATGAATGATTGTGTTTGATTAACTTTGAAGTGGTTTCCTTTCTCAAGATTTTATGGTGCATTTTTTAGTGTAAAAGGTGTACAGTAGATCTACATTCTTATTGATTTAATTCCTACCATTTAGAGAAATAAAAAGGAAAACCCAGACACAAACACATACTACACACACTCACACATTCTCTAAGAATGTTATTTCTAATGATATAAGAGCTAGTGTGCTTTTACTCGTTTTAAAATCTGCTGCTTGCCCAACAATGGGTAGCTGGATAGAGAGATCGACATTACAGAATTGTTAACCAGTTGATTCATAATCCAATGCAAAACTATGCTGCTGAATGCACACAGATGATGTTCAAGGGCTTTCCAGATGAATGTCATGCATTGAACTTGCTTAAAGATGGTGCACTGGAAACGGGTTCCTCAAGGTGGAGCACCGAGTGGGAAGAACATGCTTTGCCATTACTAACAAAGGCGAGTTTACTTCATTAATTCATAGCCGAAGTTACTGTTTATTTATCCCCGGCATCTTACTAAATTTTTTCTACATTCTTCAGTACTCATGTTGAATGCCACTATCTGCTGAATCTTATCCATACGGCTTCTGCAGTGGATAGATAGTTTTCCTATGGATTTTCATAAATTTGATTTAACTATCAAACTTTTCCTACGGTTTTTCATCAATTTGATTTAACTTTCAAACTTGTAGGTTGTTTCTGCGAACCTGAGGTAGTTTTCAGTTTGTAAATCAAACCAGGTAAGTTCAATCATTCCTCTAGGTAAGTTATATAGGTTCAGCAATGCAGAACAAACAAGAGAAGCACTAGATCAAAGTCCAGATATAAGAAACATTTTGTATTAAACAATAAACAAAGCCAGATTTAGACAAATGCTTAGTTATAAGTTAATACTGACCCACTTATTGTCTGATTTCAGCTTTTTCAAAATTATGTTATATGCTTATACAAGGCGGTGTCTTTGGGACCTGTGAGTAATCTTTGGATGCTGGTTCGTGGAGCAGGCATATGTTAACCAACTGTGCCAGGAGCACAGAGAGCTGTTTTCTGGAAGTCTTTTCCAGAAAAGTAGTTTATCAGGAACCTGCATGACTGACTCATGGGTAGATAACTCTGTATGCTTTTAATCTTGAAACATAACTATACATGCTTTATACACTGGGTTTTCGTTATGATGAAGCTTGATTTTTTGTTTGCGTTTGTAAACATGCATTGCAGACCTAAGAAACAATTTTGAGTTGGGGAAATTGACTACCTACTATAACCTAGAATTTCTCAAAATGTGAGATTTAATGGAATCAACGATGTAATGAGATTAAAACAATGTAATGGAATGTGCTTTTGATTATATATTAGGGCAAGAATGTCATAAACACCCATTCCATTGTAGAACTTTTGCTGAAGTGATGTTGGCAACTAGAATCAAGACTTTGTCCCCATCTGTGGAAATTGCACTTCTGAGTTATTCAAGTTATTTTCTGCTTGGAACACATTAAAGTTTTATTGGAACTTAGGTCAGTTATCATACACCGATATGACAAAACCAATTCAAGAGCACGAAGATTTAAACTTGGTTGAACTCAAGCCAATCCAAGAGCTAAGCACAAAGATATATACTTAGATGCCCACCAGGTGTGGGTTCACGTTGCCTCAAACTTCTATGTTAATGGTTTTGTTACCAAGACAAGTGCAGCAGACAATTCTCCAAACATGTGGCTGAATTGACAAATGGATTCTTCCCTATTTGAAATGGGATTATCTTCTTTTATATCTGACCTGAAAAAAACAAGTTAACTTACGGATCTTTGCTTAATTGCATTTATAGAGATGTGGAATATTGATGTGGACGTTCTGTTGGTCTTCAGTATCAAAAAAAGATGGCAACATCAGTAGATGCAGCCTAGCTGACCAGTTTGAAGCTTATTTTGTTTCCTTGTTTATTTTGTTTCTCTTACTTAATTAGATTTTCTATCCAAATGTAACTATATCTTAAGATCTGTTTCCTTTGTTAATTAGGACCCTACAATTTAGGATGTCTCTCTTGTTATTAGCAGCCTTTAACAGGCTCTCGAAATTTAAAAAAGGTAGGAATTATTCTTTCGGCAAGTTAGTTTTAGAAGAGGGCTCTATAAAAGACAAGTCTGCCTCTTCGAATTAATCGTAAGTTTCAAGAAAGATTCTTCCATGTCTAGAAAGCTAAAGCTGTTAACAATTTGGTATTTGAGCCTGGTGTCATGGGTGATGTAGAGAATTTGGTAGTCAAGTTGAATACTTTTGTAGAACAAATGGCTACATAATAATGTGCGTTAGAAGAGCAGATGGTAGAAATTTCCTCCTCGTTCGGGGGCTAGGAAAGAGATCGGTCAAAGATAATGTAGAGGGACAAAGCTATGGTAGCCAAGGCCAAAGCAAAAGTTTAGAAGATAAATTTGAATCGCAGTCGACGGGATCCATGGTGCCATAATACTCTAAGATGGAATTTCATACTTATGATGGCACTGACGACCCTTTAGGGTGGCTGAAACGATGTGAGAAATTCGTTGCCAATCAAAAGACAGTTGAAGGAGAGAGTGGTTTTAGTTGTGTTTCATTTATTGGGTGAGGCATAACCATGGTTCCATCAAGTGGAGCAAGAGGAGACAAAACTGGACTGGGAGCATTTTAAGAAGTATTGTCAAGTGAGATTTGGGTCACCTATAAGTAATAACCACATGAGAGAACTTGCCAACCTTAGACTGGATTTGTCGAGAAATAAACTCCAATTTTAGTTGTTATTGCCCAAGACTTCTGATCTTAACCTCGTCAACAAAGTGAATGCTAGGTTGGTAGAAGCACTTAGGATTAACATTGAGATGCTGCAGGTAGGGAACCTCAAAATTGCCATAAACATGGCTCGAGCATTAAAGCAGAAGCAAAGGGTTTTTCAAGGAATCCTAACTTTGAGAACCAACATGAGTTTGTTCATTCCTAATCTACTAGTACTGGGTCTGTTATCTCCACCAACAAGAGGTCTAATGTAAAAGGAAGGGAATAAATGTCAAAACTTGTAGAGAGCGGTAGGAGGGTAGGATCTTCCGCACCATTTCTCAAGGGACTGACGCGAGTAGAAATGGTAGAAAGGAGAGCGAAAAGACTTATGTTATAACTATGATGAATCCTATTCAATAGGAAACAAATGTAAAAGGTTATTTTGAATTGAGTTTCCAGATGTCGAAAGTGAATCAGAGGAAGACATGACTAGAGATCCTAAGATTTCTTTATCTGCCATTAGCAAGATTCGTACTTTTCCTACCATTTAGTTGTTAACAAAGGTGTTAGGAGTTAAGAGTTACTGTTCCAAAACTAGTAGATTCAGGCAGGCAACATATATAACTTTCTGCGTGAAGTTTTAATACCAAGTTTAGCACTAGAAGTGTGGAAAAGACCAAGGTTACAATGCAAGTTTATGTGAAAAATGGAAAATGTGTACCTAGTATGGCATCTATAAGTTGGTACTGTTTTAAGTTGAAAATGACATTTTTCAAGCTGATTTTTGTATTATTCCATTAAAGGGGTTTGATATGGTTTTAGGAGTAAAATAGTTTTACACTCTCATTCTGGTTTTGTGGGACTTCAGCTCCTTGACTGTGAAGTTTGTCTTAACTGGAGGAGGTGTTGTGGCAAGGACAACCTCTAGAGGTAGAAGCATAACTTAGTTTGATGCAAGGACATAATTCAACTCCGATAATCTTAGATAAATTTATTGGTTCAGTTTGTAAATACGTTCATGGAGCCCTCTAGTTTGCCTTCTAGCCGTGAGTGCCACCATCATATATCTCTCAAACTTGGGTCAAGACTAGTTGTAGTAAGACCATACTGATACCCACATTTTGGAAAGAATGAGATTAAGAAGCAATGTGACCAAATGCTACAACATAGGACTATTTGGCGAAGCAGATCCCCAATCCTCTTGTTCAACAAGTATGATGACTTGAGACATTTTTGTGTGGAATACCATGAGTGTAACATCTCGCCCTTATATTAAGAGTGAGAACCTGAAATTTCAGTACCTGTGAGCTCAGAGAGAGATTAAGACAGTGCATTTTCTTGCTCATTCATCATGTTAGCATATATGTATATTAAATACTGAATGTTTTCGTATAAAAAGTGATACATGCATTCACTGACAACTTCTAGGTATAAATAATACTAAATGTGATCTTCTTGAAAATGAGGAGTAGAAGGAGTATAAAGAGTGATCTTGGTATGAGTTAGAAAGATCTAGAAACAAGATTGGTAGTGATCTGGAAAATGTTCATTGAGTGTGCTTCAATCTTTTAGCCATAACGTTTCCTCTCGTTGTCCAAACAAGATGATTCTTATTTTAGATTAAACTAGAAATATATGGCTACATTTTGTATGAAGACATTAAATTTCAGTTCTGTCGCTAAAAGTCTCAAAAGTTGTCATGAAGTTAAGACTTTGGTACAGTATGTTGTGATATGGATGGAAATCCTCCTTTGGACTTTAGGGGCAAATTTGGGATTTATATAAATAGATTTTGGCAAAGTTGTCTTCTACAAAGTTGTAGATCTTTCATTTATCTTTCCAACGGTATATTATATGAAAAATTTGAATATCTGATGAAAGATCTACAACTTT
>JANIHZ010000005.1:15847988-15859630 GCA_027478365.1 Erythroxylum rufum
TTGGATAAAGATTGAAAAAAATAAAAATTTTAAAATATGATTGAAAAAAATCTAAACTACACGAAAATCTTGAAATTTAATTAATAAAGTAGATGTTAAGTAAAAGTTAAATAATTTATTTTGATTTAAAATTGATTAATTTATGAAATTAATTATAAATTTATCATTTTTTAATAAAAAAGTTATTAAAGGAAACTAAAAATTTTAAAACTAAATTAAAAAATTGACTGATTCATAATTTTTATAATACGCATCAAATGACTTTTGAGTCGAATAAAAAAATTTAAATGATGATGTGTATGGATATACATTTATAGCTTTTGAGTTATATCTCGATGATCACATTACTCAATTATTTAAGGGAGACAGAGTTGGTTCTTAAGGATGCAAGTTTGGCATATGTATGTACTTTCAAAGGACAAAGCTGTGGGGCAGGATTATTCTTTAGCGGAGGAGGCGTATGGTATTGCTCCGTGATATGATCAAAATGCTTTAAAACTAGGAAAAGAAGATACCTAACCCTTGGCCACCATTTTGAGCTAAGAACCCAAAATCGACTCTCCATCGTCTTCCTTCATAACGTTTCTCAAAATCACAAAACCATTTCGAATGTTGTCACCTGCAGTAGGGTGTCAACTATTTCTTATTAATTATGCCCGCCACCAAGAAGATAACCCCACAAAAGAGAACACATCCGCTTTGGTGGGTCGCTGCTGCCGTCTGCACCGTCCTAACTTTGGCCGTGATCCTGGGAGGCATCGTCGTGTTCGTGGGTTACTTGGTTATCCACCCGAGAGTGCCGGTGATCAGCGTAGTGGATGCCCACTTGGACCAGTTCCAGTACGACATAGCTGGGATCCTTGTAACTCAGTTAAACATCATTATAAGGTCAAAGAACGATAACACCAAGGCTCATGCAAGCTTCTCTGATTTCAAGTTGACCCTTCTCTTCGAAAACATGGAAATAGCTAGACTGGAAGCGGATCCCTACGAAGTAAGGAAGAACGACTCTTTGGATTTTAACTTCGTGGCAACATCTATGCCCGTGCCATTAAATCCTGAACAAATGGAAGACGTTGGCATATACTTGAACCAGGATCGAGTTATTTTTCATTTGACAGGAGATGTCCGAGCTCGTTGGAGAGTAGGGCTTCTTGGGTCCGTCAAGTTCTGGTGTCACCTGAATTGTCAGCTTATTTTTCGTAGATCGGACGGAAGTTACATACCTTCTCGTTGCACTTCCAAGACCAAATAATGATCTCTCAATTCTTTGTTTCTTTTTGGATCAAAACATAGTTCAACTCCTTGTCAACAACGTTAAATTGGCGGACTGCCATGGCAATAATTGCGGACATAATTGCAGCAATTACGAACTTAATTCCTGAAAATAGAGTTGTAATTTAGTAAATTGCAATAATTTTCATAATATTACAGTAATATAAGTATGCCTGTAGACGGTAATTTAAAGATATGAGTACATTATTTTCTCTTTTGTAATGTTTTTATTTGACGAACACATTTAGTGTAGTCACATAATAATAACATATTTTAGCTAGAACCCAATTAATTACTTATTTTTCCCACCTTAATTCTGCTATTTTTGGTAGGATTCCCCGTCTTAATTATGAGCAGTAACAATGATAACATGCTAAACATCTGTTCTATAGCCAATTATTAAAGTTTTGCTGCCATTTTAGAGTGGCGTGCTTATATATTAATCATAATTTTAATTCACCTTGAAATATAAGAGAACCAGCAATCTTCATTTTAAGATTTCAGTATATTTATAGTTAAAAATAATAGTGTATATAGTGTTAAGTTATCTGAAGATTTTAGGCTTTCTAACGAAGAAAATGATAAGCAAAAGAAAACAAAGGAGTGATGTGCTGGGGCAAAAAGAGTGAAAGGGAGAAAATTGTGACAAACATAAACCATACATGAAATTGTCAAGAAATACAAAGCAAGATCCACAAACACAAAAGAGCAGAGAAAAAGAAATCAGTGCACCTTTAGTTGCCTTTCTGCACACTTTTCCTCATAATCCTGACAATCTTGGTCGCTTTTACTTTTTCCAATTGCTTGCCGTCATTACTTTGAGGCTAAGCTTTCTTTATAAAAACAACCAAATAAACATTCAAGCGCTAGTACGAGTTGGGACTGGTAAATTCTTGGAGACGTCGCTAAAATATGGAATGCTGGCATTACTTTAACAAAAGGTAGTACTTGTGCAATGTGTACAATCCATTACCACAATTAATTATCGAGGCCTGTACTTGATTGTCCCTGATTAAATTTTATTCCTGCTTCAAACTTCAATGGCATCCCACTACTGCAGCTCCAATTTTGGCGTTCCTTTTTTACTCCCTAACTTACACTTGGGCAGAAGTTGTTCAGCCCGTGAGATGGACATCTAGATAGGTTTGATCAAAATATTCTTTTATGAATTTTAGATTATATAAGTTGTATGTGGAAACAACATTAAAAATTACTTAAATTTAATTACATACGGACTTGATTAATGAGCTTATAATACCATAGATATAGATGTTAGGCCACTTTCTTCAAAATATTATAATAAATCCAGATACCTTTAAGTCTAAATAGTTATTTTTTCATTAAAATAATTAATGTCTATCAACTAATGCTTGTGCTTTTGAAATCAAAAGCGCAGCTAGTGTTTTCATAAGGCGTGACAAAGAAATTCATTTGAGAATTGGAGGCTTCTAAGTTAGAGGAATTGAACTGCATACCTTCTAAGTTGAAAGGGCATGCATAATTTTCTGGCCAGACCAGCTTTATTACAAGAAAACTGTAGGTTAGCGACGGACATTACCGATAGAATATATTTGGATTCCGTGAAAAATTTATATTACCGACGGATAAAGGCATCGTTAAAACGGTCGTAGGTAAATTTAATGACAAACATATTATGTATCCGTCGGTAACTATACCGATGGATGGAAATAACCGTCAGCAAATTTACCAATGAAGCGTTGGTAAAATTCACTACGGACTAAAGAATTCCGCCGGAATTCTTTCCGACGGTAGTGATTATTCCATCGGTAAACCGCAGTTCAAAAAATCCTGATATTACTGACGTAACGTAAAGTAAAAATCGGTAAATATCAAACATTTTACCAACAGTTTGTGATCGTCTGTCAACAAATATAGTGCATTGTACCGACGGACCTTAGTTTTCTGTCGGTCAAGAATATCAAGAATTTTTTTAAAAAAATCTTGACATTAAATTTTATTTCATGATCTTATGATTAATGCATAATTTTAACTGTTATGAAATATCTGTGCACAATATTTAAATTTGTTTATATATTTAATTTATTTATACAGAAAGTTGATTGATGATATAAAGTTAAAATTATCTTAATTGATAATAAAAACATTATAGTGTACATAATAAGTTTTTGTAATTTAAAGCAAATGACTACATCAATCATAATGTCCTGGTGACCGCGGGTGCTTTGAGGTGCTATCCCTCGTCTTCAACTTATCCACCTCATGTCTCAGCTGAGCTATGTAGTCTATCAAAGTGTCTACTATGGTTTGAAGCTGATTGACTTCATTGGTTTATAACTGTCTACTAGATATTGCTGTACTGGACATGGATGATTGCGAATAACATGTGTTCGCAAATGGACCTACCTCGAAAATCCTTCCATGACGGTCCTTACCACCCACTGTATCAAGATACATCTGAATCTCATCAGCAGCTTGTTCGTGCTGTGACTGTCGCTGAATGCTTTCTTGTATTTGGTCCTATTAGGAGGCAATGTTTATATTAGTAAGTGACAATTATTAAGAATTAATATTAAAGCATAAATTTCGCATACATTCAATTCTCTACATCGGGTGTTGACAAATGTCACATCGTTATACTTCTTAGTGTGAGTATGCAAAAATAGCTAACGAGGTGTAGGCCTCATGCCCGTTGACTTTTCCTGCATAAGAATAAAATGTTATATATTAGTTAGAATTCATAAAAATTTTGGCTTAGTTTCCTCTATTTTTAGGCTATTTACCCCCGTTTGAATAAATAAAATAACTCAACACATTCATATATGGCACCAGACATTTATACCATTATCATTATCCATAATATATATATTTTAATTCCAACATTCACACATCAATTTAAATTGAAATACAGCAAAGTAAAACAATTAGAATATAAGTGTAAAGTTTAGATACTTACAAGTTTCTCTGCATGCTCGTGGTGGGTAATTGATCCTCCCGTATGTATAGGAAGACTCTCTCCCCTCAGTCCTTCACGTCTGTTGCTCGAGTTACGTTTTGAGATGGACATTACCTTAGGTGATGTCCAATACTGTTGCCAACGACTCCATATTTGCTCGAAAATATCAGGCGATTGTATACCAGCCTTATGTATTGCACCAATAAAGTCACGATAACGTGTACGAGCTCGCCTCTCCTATACTTTATGTATGACTGCGTCGAAATCGGAATCCCAGAAAAATTCTTTCTGAAATAAACAGAAAGAAATTCAATAACTTATAATGTAATACTATTTATGTAATTAATGTATGCAAGTAAATACATTTATAAAATAATTTCTTATTGTACATCAAACTCCTGAAAGTAAAATGCTTTTGTGGCCTGAGAGATATTCTTCCATACATAACCCTCAGGATCAATCATCTCCTTAAATTTAGAAGTCATATTTCTAGAACACGGTCCAGACAAAATTAACCTAATATTCTACAAATAATATTATACAATTTGCAAAAATTTAAACATACAACTTAATTATAAACATATAGTATTTCATGTAATTTCACTTACAAATTATTGACAATTGTTATGTACAGTCTTCCATTAGGTCCCTCAGCTTTAGGCTGGCGGCCGTCTCCTTCATTAGCTATAGTGGTAGTGGATGATGTAGGAGTGGTAGATGGTGTAGCATGAGGAGCAGCAGGTGATACGTCATCTGCAAATGTAGGCCCTAGAGGGGGAGATGGTGATTCAGTTGCAGCTGAAGACTATGATGGTCCACCTTTACAGTAAGTACCTCCGAACATGCTTTTGAACCTGGGCCACATGACATCACGTTGTCTCTTTGGTGGCATATTTCTACCTGAAATTCATTGTTTATTGAATTTTCTAGAAATATAAGAATTTGAATTCAATATCTTACACAATATATGCAAAAGGAAATAAGGTGATTTGTTGAATATCATATTCAAGTACAAACTTTGAATTAGATGGTTAACAATTGTTACAGTCTTAGAACAAGAACAATAACAACCCACACTCAATAGGACACAGCTTGACCCCTAACTAGTGGGGAGGTTGTTTGACAAATTCTTACAGATACAACAGTAAATCAACTTTAAAGCTGAGTCCAGTGTATTGCATCGATAAATGACAATGATATAATTATTTTCTTGGATTCCAAGTGACATGAGGGTCGGTAAAGGTAAATGAGTCTCCGATGTCTGGATTCTCGAGAAGGATCTTGACATGTTCGAACGCACCAATTGAAACAGTGAAAGTTCTTCCCTCACATGTAGGCTTTTCAAAACCTTATTACAACAATGTTTTCGCTATTGCTAAACTCATAGAGGATACAGTGAATGAGTCGCTAGATTTAGTATGGAAGATAAACTCTCCACATGAATTGCCAGTACGAAATAGTTTACCTAAAATACAATCAGTATAGAACTTAGATATTGTCGATTAAAAAATCGTTAAACGAAACAAAACTGGAGCGACATGCATACGTGAATGTCCAGACAAGCTATGTGGAATTGACGAATTTTCCAAAACAATTGATTTCTCTTTATGAACTGTTGTGACATCACTCTCGCCTCTATCGACATACATGTCATCTTCGAGATTTAAGGAAGCTTAAAACAACATGTAGTCTATACCATCAAATGTGAATATATATAATAGCTCAATAAAAGGAAATGATATGTATATAATAAGGAAAGTAACGTTGTTCAGATGATACTAAACACCTTGAAGCAGAAGACTGGCCATGGAAGGCAAACGATCATTAGTGTATGAAGTGGACATTTTTCCTGCGTTGTTTATTCCTTCGTTAGGGAAAATTTTTCCACATTCCTCCTCACGGAATGAGTTACTACCATCCAGAATTAGTCATCATGTCGACATTCCTTGATTAAAATTTGAATTCAATATTTGACACAATATACTGAAAAGGAAAAATATTATTTGTTTAATAAAATTCAGTGACAAACACGAATTAATCGCTATCATAACTTAATTGTAAATTACAATCATCTTCTTTTTCTGAAGAATAAGAATTAATGTTAGAAGTTTGTAATCATGTATGTTAGAAGAGAATTATGTTAGAAAAGAATTAATGTTAGAAGTTTGATATTTAACCTATATTAAATATGTAATGGTGCCAAATATAATAAGTATTCATAAAAATATGAATATTTATTTTAATAAATTATTTTAACATATACAAATTTAAAAAGATGCGTGTAATTATTCGCTCATGAAAAGTAAAGAAAAGCTAATCATTTCAGAGAGCATCAATGTAATAATGGATTGACATAATTAAGATAATTATAACTATAATATAGCTCAAACTTATACTATATTAATTCATTGATAAACCAAAGTTCATACCACAAACAAGTTTCAGTTGGTGCAAGCCATTTACATTAAAAAAATGCAGGAAGTTCAAACCGCAAACAAATACCCAAATTAAACCAAGTAAAAAAACGTAATAGATAACAAAAGCACTTACCTCAACTGATATGCAGAAGGATCTTCCTGAAGTACGTGAAGGAAGATGATGACAGAGATAGAATGAAAAATATAAAAATTGAAACAAATTCGATTAAAATGTGTGGAAAATCATTTTTGACATTCTCAAAAATAAAAGGAAATGAATGTCATTTGAATACCTGCTAAAGCTTCTCTCTAATCTCCTTCAAAATAGAAATACTGCCATCAATTGAGTTCCTACAACTAAGAACAAAATTGTTCACAGTTTAGAAAGCGGGATATATTAAAACAATCATATAAAACGAACATGTTGGGATCAATGGTGAGCAATATTGATTTAAAGGTGGTAGATATTAAAGAATTGATTAATTGAAGCATAGAGGATATCTTTATCATTGAAAGTTAAGAGAAGGATATATGAATGAGTGCTATAATGAATGACATCAACTATGCTTGTCTTCACTCAAAAATTCTACATAATATAGCAGTAAGTTAATATGTATATATGTATACCGATTAGTTAATTTCTTCAATAGTTTTGACAATTAATTACCCCTTAGCTATCAGACATTCCTTCTGCAATTGTTTTGACAATTGTTTACCCCTTAGCTATCACAATATAGGGGACAATATCTTATTAACTTAGGAATTTTCAAGAATTACCGTAAGAAGAAATATATCAAAAGTTGTACTTTGAAAATTTATTTTTTCTATAGCTTTTGATTTAGTTAGTTTAGAGCTTCATCTTTAACATCTTAACAGATTTTGGACTTCCCTCTTCTTTCATTAGATGGTTATAGCTATATATGTTAACAATATCTTTTAGTGTTTTGGTCAATAAAGAACTGACTCAACTCTTTAATAAAGTCAAGGGCATCATCATCTCCCCATATCTCTACTATATGTAGTGAAGCTCTCACTCGAGCAATGGATAAGAATATTGAATAGGAATGGAAGTTTAATTATCATAATAAAGGAAAAATACTTTATCTATTGAAATTGTATTTTGTAGATGATCTTTTATTGCTTTATAAATTCAAAACATATGTTTTATCTACATAATTACTTTAAATGTTTTATAAATGTTAGGATTTATATAAGAACGTTATGAGTTAAATTTATATTATAGGAAAACATTATAATATAAGTTACATTTCTTGTTAGCGTTCAAAAATAAATTATTATTTAGAAAATATTCAAATTAAAATTTGATTCAATAAATATTTAGGCAAGAAATGTTTGGAATCTATTATCTAAACACTAAGAAATATATCTTCAGAACCACATTAGATCCTTTTTGTCTTTCCAAACAACACAAAAGTTTGATATTTTGATGTGCATGCCAAAGTATATGAAGGACACATTAAACACAATTTCCAATATATCAACTACTATGAAATAATAACTTCCTAACAACACAAAATTGAAGTACATAAAGCCCAATTAAACAAAAACTTCAAGTACCATTATATTAAATCTCTTTTTGTGTTCAATAGACTGTTTAATTAATTAATACTAAAGCACAATGAGAACATAATATGCTAGGATCTCCCTCCTCCTAGAATTATTCAATTGGTGGCATCTAACCATATGGATATAACCTAGATTAGGATGAAGTTTAAAATTAAAGTAAGTTTTTTTTTCCAAATATATGTTTGTGATAAGAAAAATAAATTGTGAAAATTGTATAACACTATCATCTATCTCCATACACAATTTCTCTAATTAAATATTGTAGCTGACAAATTACAAAAAATAGAGTGAAATTAAAAAAAACAGGTCTCCAGGTTGCAAAAATCATAAGCTTTTACAAATCTACCACTAACATATGATGGAAATCATACTAAGATAGTACAGAAAATGGTCTATTTGCATATGATTGGTTGATAGTACAGAAAATGGTCTATTTGCATATGATTGGTTGATTTGTTGAAATTGATATACTATATCCTTCCATAATTGAAAATATTATTTGACCCTATAATTAGTTAATGCCTTTCTAGATTAGTTTGTTCTTATTCATTAAGAAAAAAATACTAACTTTATTACAATCCAAAATAGTTAATTAACTTTTGTTCACCACTAAAATCTCCTTACTTAGTCGTGGATAAATTTCGAATATAAAGTGCAATTATTGTAGTTTTCTTCTTGAAGCAATATGCCTTGTTTTTCTTTTCAGATAATCAATAATGTTCTATCCATATATATGAATTGATTTACTTCTTCTTATTTACTAGGTAATTTAAAATTTATATTTGCTTAAAAAAATCATGATAAAAAAATTAATTCTGTTTATAGCAGGAACAGGGGTTCAAATTGGTAGTGTATATATGAACAAAGTATTACCCAATTATTGAAGAAAATATGCAAAAAAAAGATAAAATGATGCAACTTGTCCTCAACTTCTCCTAGCCTACTAGAAATAGTGAAACCCTATGATATCCTACAAGGCAATCATGGTCTTATCATTTGTCTCCTTATATATTAGTGACAACCTAACTTTAATATATGAATATCCTACTAGAAATTAGCATAAACAGTGTCATGTCTCAATACATACCATATCACACCTATCTATAACAAATATCATCATTCATTAAATATAAATAATATTTTCACTTTCATATATGAATATCATGAGTGGATATATAGAATACTATGAATCAGTACAAACTAAACTAGTATATTACATATTAAATACCACATATATAAATAAAAATGCCATCATTCATTAACAAATAAGTATTACCTACACTTTAAAATAGGAATTGAATGATTGAGTATAAATAATGCTATGCTATAATACAAATTATACCCAAACTCAAATGTTACATAAGCTAAAAATCTTGATAAGATAGTAAATTTAAACAAATAAAGTTCATCTTCACATAAATACATTTCATCAAACAAGAGGCATTTCATCAAACACCTTATATACATAAAAAAATCATCCCAACATCACAACCAAATTCACATTTTCTCCCATCTATCACTAACATATCTACCTTAAATGTTCTTATCCATTCATAAAATACCAAAACATACCAAACAATTCAAAGACACAAACAAATCAATTCAACAGAAACTTCACATTACGGTAAACAAATATACCTTCATGGAAATGAAGCGTTGGTCGGAGAAGAGGATGAGTACCGGACGCAGCAAGATAGGAAAATAATACCGACGACAGACGATGAACGGGAGAGGACAAATCATCGGAGGAGAAAACGCAATAGGCACTACAGGAAAACTGTTAAGTAGCGACGGAAACTTACTAACAGAATTGTCTCCATATGAAATTAGCGATGGTAAACCCAATTCCGTCGCTATTTACGATTAATATAGCAATGGACCAAATATCCGTTGCTATTGTTGGAGGGAAAATTTTTCGGCAAAGTAGAGAAACGGAATATTACCGACGTAACAATAACTGTCGGTATATTGCTATGAAATAATGTAGTCAGTCGGTAAAATTGCCGTGGAGAAGGAAATAGTTTGCGACGGAAATAGTTCTGTCGTTATTCTTCGACGGAATACGTATGTCTGTCGGCACATGTGTCATGAAAATTTGGAATTTGCGACGGAATGAAAGCCGTCAGTGAGTAAGGAGAGAACTGGTTCACTCGAAATGACTTAGTTGACTTTACCGACGGATATTTGGGACAAAAATTAACCGTCGGTAAAATGGACCTTTGGATATTATTCACTTAAACAAACAAAATGACCTCGTTTTGTTTAGGTTAAAACACAGCACGAGCCTCCTTCTTCCCCATCTCCCCGTCGCTCCTCTCTTTTCTATATTCTCTTCTTCCCCATCTCCCCGTCGTGAAGTCCTATCCCGTTCGTGCTGCTTCCGGTTGTCTTCTCCGAGCAAGGCATCATTTTCATTGAGGCATGTATGTTTACCGTGGGTGTTGTAGTTTAATTAATTAGTTTTTGTCTTCAATATTTTGCTATGTTTTGGTGTTTTGTGAATGGATAACAACGTAATATGTCGAAATGTATGTGATAGAAGGGGAAAAATGTGAATTTGGTTGATATAATGGGATGCTTATTTAACGAACATAAGGAGTTTGATAAAATGCCTATATGTCCTGTACACATGTATGCTTTCAATTACACATCTTTGGATTGAATTTAACTTAAAATTTAATTAATTTGAGGCAAATGAGTCCAAACCTAGTACTATCTCTAACTTCTCTACTTAAGTTTTCCATCTTGGTGTTAAAGAATTTAGTTTGCATAGATACAAAGATGATGTTAAGTTTCATGAAAGTGTGAAAGAATTTGGTGGAATGCATTAAAGGGCATGTTTTGTTTTTTTTGCATTCAATGGAGAATACCATCGATCACTATTGACAAGACATGATAGATCAATACCAATTCCACCTATTAAACTCCATTTTTGTTAGGTTTTTATAGAATTTGTTTTATATTAAAAGTTGTGATTAATATTAATTTTTCATAACTCTTTTAATCATCAACTTGGACATAATTGATTATTGACTAATTCAGTAATTTTTGGTGTTCATTTTGTTACAATAATCTTTTTAATATAACATTATGATATATGTTAAGTCCTTTAAATTGCATATATTTTGGGCGTAATTATTGTTAAGGTGTTGAGATTATTATCTGAATTTAATGGAATTGTTCTATAATTGTTTACAGATGGTTTTTAACACCCTAAGGATGAAAAAGGATCAAAAAGGCGCAAAAAAAAGAAAGAATTCCTAAATTCCCCAATTTGGTCGAAATTCAGAGTTTCGTTATTTGTCCTGTTTAAACTAGCTAACCTTTACCGTTAAAAATTCCTCGTGGGAACAATATCCGCTTACCGCTACTACATTAATTTGTTTTAACAGAAGTGATTTCTTTTATATTTGATTGCAGGCGACAAC
>JANIHZ010000005.1:16003028-16013072 GCA_027478365.1 Erythroxylum rufum
AGTTCTGATACCATGTAATTGCACTTGAACATCCTGAAACAATTGATGCTTCTACCTCTTGCAAAGTCCCTCCCTTTGCATCACGTACACAGGACTTCTAAATATATGGAGGTTTGAATAATCAACTAGCTTACCAATTCACATCTTCATCGGTGTCTTCGAGTCAATTATAGTTGATAGGGCTCAATTTACCACAAAAACAAGTGGTGTTGACCGCTTCTACCCAGAAAGTCTTGTCTAAGCTTGCAATTGCCAACATTGCTTTGGTTCTCTCTAACAGAGTTTTGTTCATCAACTCTACCATTCTGTTTTGTTGAGGAGTGTATGCCGTTGTGAACTACCTTTTGATGTCTTCTTGCTTGCCGAATTTATCAAATTCATTGTCAGTGTATTCTACTCTATTATCTGTCCTCAAACACTTGATCTTCTTTCCAGATTCAAGTTCTACTCGCGCTTTATAAACTTTGAAAATTGGAAACACATCTACCTTCCTCTTGATTTGATACACTCAACATCTCTTGGAATAATCATCAATGAAGGAGATAAAGTACTTCGCTCCTCCTAAGGATGAAACTGGTGCTTACCATACATCAGAATGAACCAATTCTACAACTGATTTGCTTCCAGAATTTGATATGTTGAACTTCAACTAATGTTGCTTGTTTGTAACACAATGCTCACAAAAAAGCAAAGATACCTTTGTGAGCTTTGGAAGTAGCTTTTGCTTAGCAAGAATCTTCATTTCCTGTTCAAACATATGTCCAAGTTCTGATACCATGTAATTGCACTTGAACATCCTGAAACAATTGATGCTTCTACCTCTTGCAAAGTCCCTCCCTTTAGCATATACAAATTTGCAACTATCTTTTCTCCCTTTATAAATGCAAGCGCTTCTCGAATTATTTTCATGATCTTGTTTTAAATTTCAACCTTGCAACCAAGATCATCCAGTTGTCCTAAAGACAAAGGGTTCTTCTTCAGGACCTCCACATGCCACACTTCTTGGATAGTATGAATTGTACCATCATACAACTTCAGCTTGATGGTTCCTACACCAATGATCTTTAAGGAATGATCATTGCAACTGTATATAGATCCTCCTAAGACAGGTTCATAATGATAGAATCATTTCCTTTGAGAGGTCATGTGAAAAGTGGCCCTCAAGTCGAAAAACCATACATTAGCAAATCTTTTTCTACTTTCATTTGCCGTCATTGTCTCACAACACAGGACATTATCATCTTCCGAATTTCTTGCCAAATTTCCTTGAGGATTGGAATTTTTGTTATTCCGACAATCCTTCCTTATGTGACCTTTTTTTCTACAGTTGTAGCATCTTAAATTCTTCTTACTTCTTGACTTTTCCCTACCATGATTGTAGTGCTCATTTTGGCCATGTTTCGTTGATCTCTCTCTCATCATCGTCAATGCCTCTGCTTGTTGTGTAGTTGCTTGCCTTTCTTTCCTGTTCTTATGTTAGCCTTTTTCTTCAAGAATAGCAACTGTAAAATCATCGAAGACTAGGTGGTCTGCATGGACGTTATTTGTTAAATTGATGATAAGTTTATCATTCGAATCTGGTAAACTTTGAAGTAGAAGCTTAGCACGTTCTTAAGACTCTATTTTATGACCCAATGATGTGAGTTAGGAAAATAGAGTATTCAGGGTATTGATGTGATCTATCACTTAAAGTAGATTCTGACATCCGAAGAGTGTACAATTTTCTCTTTAAAAAAATCTTGTTATGGAGTGATTTAGCCTCGTACAGCTTAGTGAGATAATCTCAGACCTCCTTTGTTGTCTTATTCTCCTTTATACTCGACAACACCCTACTTGCTAATGCCAGATGAAGATTTGCGATGGCATTCCTTATTATCATTTATGAATGTTGCAGGCTTTTTGCTAATGGCCGCAAAGCAGTTATCTTTTCTCAAGATAGCCTTCATCTTCAACTTCCATAATAAGAAATTATTCCCATTGAACTTCTCAATCTCAAATTTTGCCGCCATTGCTTCTATTAAGAGCAGAACTTTTCTCTCACTATTTCACGTGAATAGTACCCATACGTATAAATAGTATGATATAAGTGAATAGTACCATATATGTGAATAGTATCCAATTGCTACATCTCAGCTAAAATGACTGTTACAGTGTTTAATTCAAAATAAATGCATGAATAGTTACCACCTTTTTTGTTACTATTTTACTATTCATCAACCTTTATTATCGTTACCCAAAAATCGAACAGATTGCACCAAAAAATTCGTCCTAATTTTCTCATCACGCTCTAATGCCACTTGTTAAGAAAATTGACTAAATTAGAGCAGAGTCGTAGCTAAATAAGATTGAAGGAATAGTAATGAAGAAATAAACATACCGATTTTACATAGAAAATTCCTAAACAATTTAGTGTAAAAACCACAGGCAAGAAGAAACTTCACTATGAAATTTAAGAATTACAACCTCTCTCTATTTTACAAAGAGGAACACTTAATCATCTCAAGAAATAAAAGAAACATTCTTTAAATTGTGGAGATTAAACTAAAGAAGAGAAGATTTGGGATTTATATAAAACCATCTGGGAAGGCCTATTTATAAGGCTCCCAAGTGTGCTTACAGTTGTGGACACCAAATTTCTTCTTGCTTTTGTTGACATATTTAAGTCAACTGCCTTTCTTTTTTCATTCTTTTAAGTTGGCAGTAACACCATATATGTTGCACCAATTCTGCTCTCATTCTTTGCTGTTCTTAAACAGGTTGGTCCTTCTGTTTCCTTATCATCTACAGATATTGTCGAAGAAGCCGTGTAGTATCGTCAATCAATGGCGAAGAAACACCATCAAGAAGTTGCTCCTACAGCAATACCACCGGTGAGTTCACCTTACACTAGAAGTTCTTGAATAGTCCGTCGTTCTGCCCACGTAAGTCAATGCTACTGGACTAATGCTGTCAAGTCAATATGGTATTATAGGTTCACGGGCAAAGGCAACGGATGCTCCTGTAAGTGTAACTGCGCACCATATCATTATCTTCTTAATCACGCAGTTGAATAAGGATCGAGATTAGCTCTCAATAATTCAGTCATTTTCGTCATACTAATAATCGTTAGCTTTGCCAGCCATAACACTACTCAACTATAGAAGAGATGGTGGTTATATTGATTTCTCATTAATTCATTTGTTCCATTAACTCTCTCCATGTTGCTCAAGGTAGCAACTGTGGTCTGTCTTAAAGACGTTACTGCAGTGAGTTAAAAGGTAACATGATGACATGATTTAACGTGGCACTTTTTCTGTTTAAAACGGAAAAACTGGGACCAGACTTGAAGCCATAAAGCTTCACTGCTTTGACCGGTGGAGAAGTGAACAAGTGCAAGACTGACTCTTTTGTCTGAATCTCATGAACTTCTGATATGTTGAATGCATGGCATTAAAAATAATCGTGGCCCAACAAAGGAAATGAAAAGAGAAATAAAATTTCAACCCCTACGTCTTCTCCATGCACCTATCAAAACTCTCAAACCATGGTTGGAACATAAGACATTGGATAGCCATTATCCGCATAACTCCCAAGTAGCCAGTCTTGGAACCAACGAAAACAATCCTATTTCTGCCAGAAATGGACTGAACTTCGGAAAACTGTCTTGTTCAGATTCAAATATCATTTTACGTTGTGGAAGTTGTAGAGGCAGTTTGGGTAGTTGTGATGGCAAACTAATTCGCTTAGCTTTCTGCGGACAGTGAATCAAATCTGCAAATATCCCCTCGACAAAGCGGACAAACTCTGCAAGAATAAGTTAGTAAAATGCACCAATGACCAAAGTATAGACAAGCATTTTGATCTAGATGAAAACAATACAATTAACTAAAATGATGTAAAAAATAGTACCAACATATGAGAGTAATGGGATTTACGAAATCTATAATAATAAAGTTCACTTCCATATACAACAGTACTTTCAGAATGGAACAAAGAAATTTTCTCCTATATCTAACACAGAAAAGTAACAGAAATAGAAGAGATTTGATTCTTGCAATACAATTAATAGATTGCAGGTATGACATTAAGTTGTCAAATATCTGAATCAGGATACTGTCTAACAAGAACATGACTGTTAAGTAGTACTTGCAGCAAATATTGCAAAGAACTTTTTATACTGATTTTGTTCCTCATGAGTATGCTAGACATCAGTTAAATTATGTTCAACCTTGAGTTTGTTTTCTCGCTTTGTGCCAGCATCAATTTCAGCAACCAGAATATGCCAACTACACACTAATTACCAAACAAAAAAACAAAAAAAAACACTATACACTACTTATCAATTCAAACTTGTGATTTGCTCTCCCTTCTGATCAAACTATAAAAGTTTTTAGTGAAGTAAGGGAAAAGACAAATGCAATGATAGAGTTTAAATCAAACATGATAAAGACGAGTTAAGAGAGATCGGTTGTGGACATTCAGGATGTCCAAAAGGGGCAAGATACAACATTATAATCCACCTCATACCTGTGAATCTCTTTCAGCCACTTGTCTATACATGTCCTGTGAAATTCATGATGGCAAGGCAATACCCGCATGCAGTCTCCTTCATCATACTCCACAAGGCATATATAGCATCTATGTTCAGATAAATGAATAGTTATGGAAAGAAGAGAAATGACTGGCCACAACTAAGCACCATATGCATTGCGTCTTGAATCCGTTAAAAAGAAATAAGTGACTGCATACTCAAATTTGAAACTGATCTGAAACACAAACAAGTTGGGAGTTTCTAGATTCAGTCAATTAGCCCATACTTCAGATATAATTTTTACATTCTTTGGATCCACATTAGTTATTGTTACATTCTTTGGATCCAAGGTAGTTATTTATCTATTTTCAAATAAATTTTAGCAAAACATCTTGCCATGACCTGGTGAAATAGGATAACCTTGTTAATGTTTCCAACAGCTTTTGGCGAGAGTAGTTTTACATATTCAAATGTGTAGGCCATGCACATAGTTGATAATCGAAAGAGTTGTCTGTTGCAGACATTTGCCTTTACTGAGAATTACGCTGTTGATAAAGCAAATTCAGGTAGATGATTGTCCTAATCGTAAGATTCAAGAATAGTGAACATGCAGTTTACTAATGCCTTGTGACTGATGGCGAAAAAAAGGCAAATAACAGCCACAAATCACAAATACCATGCCACAGCCTTGGAAAATCTATCTTTTCCTTTTATTACATGAACAAAAAATCAATCTTTGCATCAACGGTGAGCTTACTCCACCGAAAAAATAAAAATAAAAACAGTATTAGTAAGGCAAACTCTAAGTCTATTCAAAACAAGAATGGCAAACAAATTAGTAGAACTTGACTTTATGACTAGCGAGGTCCTAACATGGAACAGAAAATACAAATACATAAGGTTATTCCAGAAAAGTTGTCAAAATCTTTGTTTAACAAACTATTTAAGTAAAGATCAAAGCTTCTCATCCAGGAAAAAAAAAGGAACAAAAATCTAGACATGAAAGTATAAACACTTACTGTGCTGCCTCCTCGTTCTGATGTTTTTGAGACTGAGACTTCAAATATAATTTCAAAGGCAAAGATTCTACAACTTCATTAGGTGCAGGTACAGACCCAAGAGAAGATACAGAAGGACGGGAGGACAATACAACAGATTGCTGGTGAATTTCATCCAGAACCTAATTTAATATGTATAGAGGATTCAACTTAAAAATAAAAAAAGTTGAATAAAAAAGGGGAGGAAAGTCATCACAAAAGGGTAACAGCAGATTACCTCAAATAGAGCTTCAGCTAACATGACAATTCTCGAAATGCTAGCCCTAGCACTAGAGTTATCATTTACATTGGTCTCCCGGTTACTAACACGACATGTACAACGACCAGTTCTGTGTTGACCAGATAAAACACAAGACCTCTCATGTCCAGACAGGTTTTCAAAACGGCTCCCCAATCGCTGAAGCGCACGAACCTACACAATTTAATATATTGGTGACTAAGCATGGAAAAGTTATCAAGAGGGAAGTGCAGATGATGGTGAGAGGCAGGGAAAGTAGCCAACCATAATTTGGAAAATCTAGAGGCTTGTAACATAAAATATTTTAGGAAACAAGGAATCACGCAATTAATACAATCGAAGAGGATGATAATGTGTTAAGCTGTCTCCTAAAGTGAGCTTCCAAACAACTGGCACACCTCTACTATATTGGACAGAATTGTTTTACAACATTTACAACTACACTCATTTGAAAAGAATTTGAAAGGCAAACTATCAATTCCAGACGTCAGATATAAGGTCTTCATTTCTGTCAGAAAAGTTATGAAATACATTGATTCTACAAACCTGAGAACGTATTCTTCTCCTTCGTTCCAAGAAATTTGACCTATGTTCCAGCAGATCATGATACCTAGCTTCTCTTGACCGTGAAGTTTCAACCTCATCGTCTTGAATGCTGAACAAGGAGGACATGCTAGATGTAGCTGGAGAAACGATAGTATTACCTTCAGATTCTGATATCCTCATCTCACCACCCAATGCCTGTCTCCCATTATCCCGGCTAGCATCTCTTAGTTCTCTCTCTTGTTGCAAAGGACAAAATGAAATGTCAGAAAGTGATGATCGTCGAAGAACTCTGTCACGAAGTCTCCCAACACTAAGGGTTCTGCTAAAACGAACGTTACGCTCTGCAGGTTCTCGAGCTCCAGGCCGCCTATCAGAAGCTCTTGTTTCAATACTATCCAGATCACCGAGAATTCTTGGAGAATGCAAGTTCCCATCTAGTCTAACTCTGGATCTAACACCATCTCTATCAGCATCATTTGTAGAAGAAATTGCCTCGTTGTCTCGTAGATTTTCCAAGTAATTAGATGCTTGATTATTAAAATTTAGGTGAGTAGAAGTGCTTTCATAATGTTGTGCGGGAGTTCTACTGATCAGGGAAATAGGTGGTGAGTCACTACTTTCTTCAGTTTCACATTCTCCACCAGCAATACTTCTGACTGACCTTGGATGAATGTGAATCTCATCTTCATCATTAAACATTCTTAGATTTCCAGAAGGTACAGGATAAGCTCTTGAGGAGCCTAAGCTGGTTGCTCTGTTTAACCTAAAGCTCACATTACCAGGAATAAAGCTGAAGCGTGAGAGGAAGCGACTTGGGGATGTCCACGACTGAGTAGAAGGAGCTCGAGCAGAACTGCTGCCAGTTCTGGAGGTGCTATTTCTGATACTTGCTTGACCCCAATCATCAAGGTCAACATTGGAAGATATACATGGCATTTCATCTGATTGCCCAACTTTAACCTTTGTGTAACACTCTATTTTCACCTGATCTGATTCTACATTGGCATGATTTCTAGATGAATCATTGCCTTCATTTTCTTTGTTCTCATGAACACAAACCTGCGGGCAAGAGATACACATTTGACTGTCAAAAATCCTACATCATTATGCTAAGAGTAAACACTATAAAACATGTCAAAAAACATACATAATGATCAAACAGAAAATAGACAATAATATCAATTATAAAGGTGCAGAATATAGTTGTTAAAACAATTCACGTTAAATGTTATGCAACTTGAAACACTTGTGATTGATCCACATATTTTCATCAACAGGGATAGTAAGAAGTCCACACTTCAAAATTCACATAAACAATTAGGAGCAGTCATGTCATTTTTGGATCTCAAGATTGACTCAATAATATTAGATAACCTTGATTCCTTCTCAGCGAAGATCAAGTCAGTACAATTTTTGTTGAAGTCGCAATATCAGAGTCATTGTTTATAATGAAGATGATGAAAATATTACCTCCTCTTTTTCAAAACCATAAGAGAAGGTCTTTCAAAAGTCAGCTTCTCACTGGACGCATTTAACACAAGGTTGAGAACAGTGAGCTATAGAAAGAACCTTCATCACTACAGACCAATTCGCTAATCCGCCTAAACCTCACCCAAAACCGAAATGAAAGTTATTCAAAGGTCAAAAGTTGCTGCAATTAACTACTATGAAAAATGATCAAGTAGTAAAAGGAACTTCTTCTGTCAAATTAATTGCCATCCCAACCCGATAATCAAAACTTATTACACACCATATGAACAAAGTAAATTCATGAATATGACAAAAGGGAAAGAACAAGCTAAGTGGAATGATTATAACTAAATACTAAGAGCTGCATCGCACTGTTTAGAGAAAAAGAGAAGGAACAACTGAAAAAATAGAACGGAACTGAAGGGAGTAATAATTAGAGTGACTGACATTCACACGGTCACCAGTGTAACCATCATCAAGAGATCCAGATGGACTTCCCAGAC
This sequence comes from Erythroxylum rufum, assembly GCA_027478365.1. Lineage (NCBI taxonomy): Eukaryota > Viridiplantae > Streptophyta > Magnoliopsida > Malpighiales > Erythroxylaceae > Erythroxylum > Erythroxylum rufum. Next base: position 16,011,354 of record JANIHZ010000005.1, read on the forward strand.
AGTAAGACTGAAACACTCTACTCCCTTTAGATCTTCCTTTCCGTCCACTTCCACTTGAAGACGACGATGGTGACCCACCACCGCAATAGGATTTGCTTCCACTGGAACCCATCTTCACCTCCTTTCAAAATGTTTTTGCTTCCTTAAAATATCAGCGTAATCACATCATTGGCGCCAGAAAGACCAAACCTCTATTGCCAAGCTTGAGACTTATCTTCAGATCTGAAGTTGACTTCACTTGATACAAATAAAATGGATTTTAAGCATTCCATTGTACAGGAAACCGACGCGGAGCATTGAAGGTGATTTATAAATTAAACAATAAAGACACCTGCAAAGAAGGAAAAAAGGGGGAAAAAAGATGTGGGTTCGAAAACCCTTTAGAAGATCCAGCCTAAATAAAGAGATAGATAATGCATTTCATTGTCAAAGTACAAAATATTGATGGAGTAATAAAAGGGCAATTTAGGTGATGAAAATGGGATTAGTTCGATGAAAGAAAGAGACAAAGTAACTTGCAGAAAGAGAGGAGATGGGACAGGAACAAGAAAGAAGTCTGCTTTTTTAAGGGAGTGTTCCTTCTCTTTCTCCTTCTCTTCTTCTTCTGTAAGACAAAAAAAAAAAAAGAAAAAGAAAGAAAAGAACAACCTTGTATTTAGAGAGGAAATGGGGTTTGAAATTTAGTTGTTCAAACACAATTTGAGGCTGTATTTGTGGGGGTGTATCTGCTGGAACACCCACATGGGGATGGGATTGATGAACTCTGTGCCCCTTTTTCTCGTTAACGTTTGCCTGTCAAGTGTCCACTAATCAATACCGTCTTAAATAGCGCCCCGCTCTTCCTTGTCTTTGTCCTACTTGTTTTTTCAAATATAAATACATCAACTTTTTGACTGCATCCTTCTGCTTCTTGTCAGCTCTCATCCCTCCAAGTTACTTCAGCTCAGCTCGTCAGGTCCACAACAATCTTAATTCGGGAAAAAGATAAAGTGTACAATAACTATGTAGAATGTGACTTTCCCAGTGTTCTCACTTGTAGTTTGCTAATCATAGAGCAGGTATTTACCGGGCTTGCCTTTAAAATCAGATATATATATTCAATCAAGAGAAAATCTGCTGACCAGAACGAAGAGAAAAATCTCTGCTAGTTGGTGTATAAATCTTAAGAGAGAATGGTAAGTCGCAATTAATGAAGTGACCAATTATAAACTATACCACTAAGATCCATTGTTTGTTGCATGACACAATCCTTCCTAACTCATGTTTCATGTAATTGGACCAAAACAATTGAGGAAGTTTGGATCTTTTGTTTGTGTAATGGATTGGGGTTTTGCTCATAGAGCCTGGAACAAGTGGGAAGGCGAAAACGGTAGAGAAAGTCTGGACCCTTTCTCGTGCAATGGATTGGGGTCTTGTTTGTAGAGCCTGGGACAGGTGGGCTCTCTTCAATATTGGCTCTGCAGGTAATGCTTCTCATTTCATCATCTTTCTTAAACTAAGAAGAGTTTGTTATTGTTAAATTGCAGGTGAGCCTCTGAGTCTGATGGTTGCTTTGGCTGTAAATATGCCTCGTTGCAGTGGAATGTTATTATTTTTCTGTTTTTTCTTCAAGTTAGAATATAATTAATTAAAATATAATTTATTTATTAATTAAAATATTGTAATTAATTAATTAACAAAAATATAATTAATTAAAATACATTATAATTAATTAAAAAA
>JANIHZ010000005.1:16118826-16131831 GCA_027478365.1 Erythroxylum rufum
TTCATATCTAATTACACAATGATCAATAAATTGTACATTCAATTACTAATTTCATTTGAAGTTCTTTAATCATTAATCATGTATTTATCTACTTTCTGTAATTTCCCCAAAGTAAAATCTATCGGAATTGTATAACCGAGCTGGATAAGTGGGATTAAAAAAAATACAAGATCGAGTTCTTGGAACCATACGATCCATTTTTATATACATTTATATTAGAACTGGGCTCTCGAAGTCATACAGTTCATAACTCAAATCAAATATCTTACACCAGAACCGAGCTCTCGAAGCTATCTAATCTGATAACATATATCATGAGCTAACTCCCTAATTGACATGCTAACCTTATCACATTCCTCTAATTATTATCTATTTTACTAGGGGGCAAATCTAATTAAATTCCATTGAAATTTCATAATAAAAGCTCATAATAACTAATTCAAGCTATTTCCTATTCGGCCAAAGTAATTGTCATTCTTTAATGTTATATTTTTTCTTTCGTTATTAGTTTTAATTTATTCCATACAACATTTAAGACATATTCATCTCACCAATAAATCAAAAATAACATGTATATCAAGTTTCTCAACTCAAACATAATGTATGCCAATGGGGGAAAGTACAAATTATAAGTCCAAAATCTCAGTTAATCACATATACTGCTTCATTTAATATCCAATTAAATATTTTTAAGAAAAATTTCATAAACCCAAAATGTTACTCAAAAACCCTAAATTACCTAATACACAATTTTTAGGAAAAAAAATATAATCGCAAGAACACATACCAAATTAATGTCCAAATCTTCAAATTAAATTTTCATAAACTTCAATTTCATCATCAATTCCTTATGTCTTCTCTTTCTCTGTCTCTCTCTCCTTCAATTCATCTTCATAATATTGCATAATAAATTCAATTTCATGCATTTTATTCACCAATGCATGCAACTACACCAAAATCATGTACTAAAAATAATTAAAACTCCATTAATTCACCTTATAAATTTTTGGGTATTATTCATCAAGAACACCCATATACCTTTTCTTCATCTTTTCCTAATTTTTGTATTGATATGGTGAGTTTAGAGACCCTAGGTTGATGATTTAGTGTTTAATATGTGATTTGGGGGTTAAAACTAAAGAAAATTGGCTTGAAAATGTAAGAAATGAAAAAAAAAATGGAGAAGAAAGGAGGGAGGTATTCTTGGCAATCCTTAGTGAAGAAGAGAGGGTAGGTGGCCAACAAAATGACATAAATGTCATGAGGTCCCTAATTAAAAGTTTTCCATTTTTTTTCAAAATTAACTTTTTTTAATTCATTCATTCATTTTCTCAATAAAGAATACCCATAAGAAAAATATCAACTTTATCATTTATTTCCATTAATATTTTCGGGTTTGATTTTCACTCTTTTTCGGGTCAAACTTTGACCATTGGTCAACTCTTAGTTAAACCATCAAAACGAACTCGTTTGGAGCTCTAATTTGATCCTCGGGCTATCCTTGAATAATATTATCCGATGCCAAATAAAATAAAATGCAGGGATCCTGAGTGTCATTAGTCACCTCGGGATATACTATTCATGACCCGAAAAGTACTATTCATGAAATTGAGATTTTTGGGGCGTTATAATTCTTCCTCTCTAATATAAAATTTCGTCATTGAAATTTACTTGTGTCAAATAGTCGTGGATAAGACTTTCTTATCGTTTCTTCCAATTTCCATGTAGCTTCCTCAACCTCATCGTTTGTCCATAGTACTTTTACTAGTGAAACCGTCTTATTCCTTAGCTGTTTTGTATCTTTTGCTAGAATCGTCACCGGCTTCTCTTCATAAGTTAGATTTGGTTGTATTTCAATATCTTCCAGTTTTATAATGTATGATGGATCATACCGATATTTCCTCAACTTAGACACATGGAAGACATCATGAATTTTTTTTCCATATCTTGTGGCAATGCTAATCTATAAGCTACTGGTCCCACATGCTCAATGATCTGAAATGAACTAATTAATATAGAGCTTAACTTACCCTTATTACCAAATCGAAACACTTTCTTAATTAACAGAACCCTTACTATATTGTTGTGTACCATCATTCAAAAAACCTTGTAAAAATGCAAAAAATGTTTACCATATGTTGAGTTTGCATATAATAGGGTTGTGCATTCTACTACGTCTTATTCATCTTTCAAAAGAACTTGTAAAAATGCAAAAAATGTTTACCATATGTTGAGTTTGCATATAATAGAGTTGTGCATTCTACTACGTCTTATTCATCTTTTAAAATTGTGTATGGTTTTTATCCTTTGGCTTCTTTAGATGTTTTGCCTTTACAAACTAATGAATGTGATAATTCTAAGGGAAAGAGAGACATATTTTGTTAGGGCTTTACATGCCAAGATTTGAGATGATATAAAGGAAAAAAAATAAGCAATATGGTAGGCAAGCCAAAAAGCGGCCATGAAAGTTACCTTTAAACTTGGAGATTGAGTTTGGGTATATATGCATGAAAATAGATTTGATGCCCAAAGGAAATCAAAATTACAACTTAGAGGAAGTGGACCTTTTCAAGTGTTGGAGCAAATCAATCACAATGCCTACAAGCTTAATTTACCAAGTCATTATGACAATATTGGTGTTATTTTTAATGTTGCTGATTTATCTTTATTTGATGTAGGTGGTTCGAGGATAAATCTTTTCGAAGAGGGAGAAAATGATAGAGATTAGCTTGCATTAACACTCACTAATCTATTAGAAGGCATTAGAGGCCCTGTGACAAGAGCAAGAACTAAGCATATAAAGGAGGCTTTGCAATACTTGATCATAGACATTCAAGATAATATTAGCTGTTGTCGAAGATTCTCAGGTATTACTAAGATTAATTCTTCAGGCCTAAGACGATGAACAAAGCCTAATGTATGAAAAATAATGCTTGGAGCCCAACGTGTAAGAATGATCCACATGTTTGTTTTTAATGAAGTCCAATCTGCATATTTTCATTTTAAAAAGGTTAAAGATGTGGGATTAGATGCAAAATTTAATGTTTTGACTTTCTTCCATTAATTATTATTAGTTATCAAGTTATTTTCATAAAGATTTCAAATTTAAAGTTGACTGAGGGTAATTTGTATCCATTAGTGAAGGGAATCCTTCCTAACTAAGTCATTTCTATTTGGTTATATTTTGGAATAGTAAAGAAGACATTTTGTTATAGGATTTTGATCATTTGGTGCCTATTTAAATAGGCAATTTGGTGCATTACAAAAATAATCCTATCATCAATAAAATTTGTGTGTTTATCTGTAATGAGAGCTTTCTCTTGGTTCTTTAGTCAATAACTTAATCTGGTCACTTCAAGATAACTTGTAGTGATTAACTTATAATTTTGGTTACATTCACAAGTTTAGTTAAGGTCGGATTCTTTGCTTGATTCAAGAAGAATTCTAAGGTTTCTTTTTCTTTCTCATTAATCAATCAAATCGGTAAGTCAGAGACAAAGAGCTCTTTAAATCAGAAAACAAAACTTATACAAAGAAAGCATCCTAGTGATTCTTAAGAGATTTAAGGACCTGAATTATCCTTATCCTAAGTAAGATGAGCAAAATGTCGATACTGAATGAGATTTCAGGACCTGAATTACATAGTTGGTGATGTCAAGACACGAGAAGATAAACGTAGGAATAGAATCAAGAGAAGCTTCCCCTTAGAATTACTTGACCAGGAAATTGTCACAAGTTACCATCTCGAGTTTCTTAACTTTGAACAGATTTGATATACACAAACAGTACATCATGAAACAAAGGTAGGGTTGATCCATATCTGACAAGGAGTGAAATACAAAAAGCATCCTCACTTTCTAAGTTGCCTGGGGTCTTCTTATGAGCACCAACCACAGCAGGAAAATGAATAGGGCATGTGACCAGTTCTGCGGATATAGTCAGCTTGTTGCTCGGCTTTTGCAGCATGCCGATCTCTCTTTGCTTCTGCTGCGACTCGGTTCTCTTCTGCCTTGTGCCTTACTGATGCTAGTTTGTTCATAATCCTATCCTGGGCCCCTGCTCTCATCCTTTCAACCTCCACCTGAGAAGCAGAACTCACTAAACGTTTAATTGTGCTAAAAATTTGTACGTATGTATCTTTCTAAATTAAATTCATAATCCAGGGTTGGAATTCTGCAATATAAGTAAAGCATAAGGTTTCTCACTATGAAATGGACAAACTTTTCATCATATGGAAGCAAGAAAAGGTTAAGGTTAATCTGTTGAGTGTAGTGTTGATTTTGTCACCATGTCAGTAGTTGTTTATTTTCTGTGTTGGTTCCTGCAGCATTTGATGCATGGAAATCTAGTTACTCAGGCCAGAAGGCGTCATATCATGCAGCACCAGGCATTTATATTAGATTGTTTCTCGAAATTAGACATTTGGAGAAGGCTTTTAGAGATTTTAACTGAAGCAATGTAGCTCAACATCAATTTGGATCTTAATGTTTTAAATTGAAATTCTAAAGAGATACAAGATGGAGAATCTGGCAAGAAAAGCATATACAAGATAACCATTAAACCATCATTCCACATTGGTTACATATAAGGACTGTCATTAATACACACTCTTTACATACTTTTCAAGTCAATCATGACGCACACCTACTAAGAAAATTTGGCAGAAATAATGAGCGTGGTTATACCAGTGGACAGTTAGTGACAATAGTATAAAGTACCTCAATCTTTCTCATCTCTGCCTCTGTTTTTGCTTTTTGATGATTTTCCCATGCTTGAATTTTTACCTCTTCACGTTTGAACCTGAAAAATTCGCGGTCATAATTACCATTCCGGTTTTGTGAGAACCTACAATCAATATTCTGTCCAGTGCTTCAAGAATGTCTCTATTTCAATCAACCAACACAGACAGATTTCTATCTTACAGCAGGGTAACCCATATATTCTCCTTTTTAGTTCAGTCAAACATTTAATTAGTCCAAGTAGAAGTCCCACGGAAAAGGCGCAGGGATATCAACACTGAAATATTTAAGCGAGAATTGAAAGAAGCTGACCAAAAGAAGGAATTAAGTAAATTAGTGACTTAGAACAAAATACCTTGCCAAATATTTAGCCTTCTCTGCCTCCTCCCATGCAGCTGCACGCGTTTCAATCATGCTTTTATTTGGTTGTTCTGACGCTACATACATCAAAGAAGTAGATGAATCCTTATCATACTCCTCTTTACTAGCCCAGGCAGCAATGTTAACCTTACCGAGCTGTGTCCCCAGCATCATTATCTCTCTCCTAGTTTTCATTTGCATCTCTCTTGTTGACAACTCATTCTTTGGACCTAGATGATCAATAGGAGCATTTGTTGGAAATGAAGCTTCTATGGCTCTGTCAGGACTTGATGGCCTAGATGAAGTTGGACTACGAATTGGTGTTGATGCCCTTACTGGTGTTGTTGTCCTGGATGGTTCTTGACTGGTAATAGGAGTCATTTCTGTGCCCATATCTCGCATTGAGACAGATCTAGCTGTTGAAGGAGGTGGAATAAACGTAGTTGCACTATGCATCGCCAAAGACGAATTGTGTTGGCTATGACTAACTGCAAGAGAAGTTAATAAGCAGGTGTCTTAAGAGGCAAAACCAAAAACATTTTTTCTTACTTGCTGACTGACCAACAGAATTCTCTATCATAAGCACAGGCTTGCCATATGATTCTGCAACTGGGTATGAATTAGACTCCCAGCTACCAACTTTATGTGTCCCAGTTTCTTTCTTAGCTTGACTACCATCAATCCCTTTTGTATGTGGTTCTTCAAAGGCAACGTATTTTTTATCAGGAACTTCAGCAATCAGCTTGGTGGAAGCTTGTCGAGTGAAGTAACCAATATTGCTCTTCCGCAATCCAATTCCCTGACCACCCACTGGATGAGTCCGCCCAGCCTTTGAACGGTGCGAGTTGGGGCTTGCTATCCATTTCTGGGCATCATCCCACTTGGATGGTGCCAGTTTTGAGAATGGTGCAAAAGACACTCTTTGCGGGGCCTGCTCTGTCAACTGAAACTCAGAAATTCAAAGACAGTAGTCATATCACACCTACTATCATAACTTTAACAGATTGCATTGATGAATTGTCAAAATGATCCTTGAAAGCTAACCATCTGTGTTGTGGATTCCACAACTGTTGAAGCAAAGCATTCAGGAGTTACAGTATCAACATCTACATCTTTGCAATTATCAGAGCTACCACCACCTGCAGAAATCTTTTACGTCAGACGATCAGCCTATGAAATGCAAGTAACCAGTCACATGTCTGTTAACTTCTTATAAATATCATTTACCAACAATGGACAAGAATTTGTAACCACCCATAAGTTTGAAAATGATACCAATAATAAGACTTTGGGCCCAACGTATATTTTTTCTTCAGTAGACTTCGGCTTGAGCCAGGAGTAAATTTATTACAGGTCAAGGCATCAGCGCTGAAGCTTACTTCAGTTCGCAGCTTATCTAATATGTCTAACAAGTAGATAATCATATTGTCATCGAATCACTCTCCTTCACTATTTTCATTGATCTCAGTGTTTCTTTCTAAATAATCCAACCACTTCACCCATACAATAAAGGCATCAAGGTTGGGCCAGTTTTCCAGTTGAGATAAAGAACTAGCCACGAATGAGGATCTTCATTTAGCATTATGAAATCTTACTAGGAAGACATTAATGAAACTTTGATGGAAGACTACTTTGGATCATCTAGATTTAAGAAACAATAAGTTGGATGGTGGATCATCAAAATTTGAATAATTATAAGCCCAAAACACACCACCATCAAACGCATCAAAACGAAAGCTGAGAAAGAAAGGGAATAAGGGATGCCTGCATACCAGTTTCATCAAGCTCCGAGAGCCTGGATCTCAAGGAGCAAGCAGATTCAACATCATCTTCTTCATTTATCTTCTTTTCTACTTTCGAAAGGATATTTCGCAGCTTCCCTGGTGATAATCCCCCACCCTGCTCCACCGATCAAATTATTAGTCACATTTGCATAACATGGACTGACATCAAGTTATACACATACGACAGAAGAGTGAGACAGGACAATGGTTTTAGCAGATCAGAGTGAACAACTAAACATAATGAGTCAACCCTATTTTCTATCTTGCTAAGCAACCAGAAAAATACCCATCAATGAGCACAAAGCACCCAAGATTGAGTAAACAAAAAGTAAAGCAAACCACCAAAATATGGAGCAAAAGGCGACAACTTCTCCAAGAAATGAGAAGCCCAGATAAAAAGAAACAAAAAGGAAGAAGATCGAAAGCTAGTACCAGGGGCTTTTCTATCCTCTCGTAATCCATTGAAACTGAGGTAGTGTAGTGATTCAAGTAGCAACTAGAAGTAGAGATGATTCAAGCTTAACTTTTCTTCTCTGGCGTCTTCTCTCTCTCTAAATGGGTTTACACGCTGGTCCAAAGTAACCAGCGTGTTTAAGGAAGAATTGAGAGAGGTTTAAGTAAAGAGAGAATTCTTCACTTCACAGACTCGGAAAATTTCATGACATGTATGTGCAGAAGGGAAAAGCGTAACAGAAAAAATATAAATTGCAAAGCACAAATCAGAACAGGGGATTTACCTTAAACGCAGATCTCCTTAAACAAGATTTTTTCCCAACAAGATCAACAGCTAAAACCTGCGATACAGAAAACGCCCAATGGAAATCCGCATCAGAAAACAGAAATGCACAATAACCTCAACCCATGATGCCAATCCGAATAAAAGCCAGAGATTAGGGAAAAGAAAGGCACAACAAGAATGTGTAGTATTACAAGATCGAGGGACTAACGCACGATACTGGAGAAGAAGCTTCAAAAGGGAGGCTCGAAGAAGTAGAAGACGTTGAAGAAGGAAAGAGTTTCGGGAGGGTTAAAGTTGAGAAAATAAAAGTTGTCTTTGATTTTCTATTCGAAGAATAGCTAAAGATAGAAACATATGGGTTTTACGTATTCCGCACATTTTAATAATAGCCATTCCAGCTGATTCTCTATTCCGTTTTTCGTTACAAACCAAACATATGTGGGAAAGAAGTTGTAATTTAGCAAAAATTTATATTTCAATTCAGAAACAACTTTCAATCTTCAAAACCTCAATAGTCTCAACAGATGAAAACAGTTTTTAAATATCAAGCTACAACATTTGGAAAGACGGAACCACAGAAACCACTTCAAGACATTCAAGCAAAGCCAGAAGAACTACTTTGAGCTCCCCCCACCATACCCTCCTTCACCTCTACCAAAAGCAGGCCTTCCACCAGAGTCCTGCAGGATTGCAAGGATGAAACCAACTAAGAAAAAGATAGATAATGCAGACCAAAAGCAGTGTCACTAAATGCATTCAGTCATTCCAACAAGTAATGGATATCAAAGCCAAACTTAAACAAGGTAGCGTAACTGAAGGTTCTAAAACTATAAGCCTGAACTGCAACTTAATACCGGTATAACAGATGATGAATTTAATAGGATGGAATTGATTGCTACCACTATATTTTGATTGTGGAATGCTTTGTTTAAAGAGGACAAGGAAATGTTAGGAAATAAGAAACAAATCCCTTCTTTCCGAAAACTGCATGAAAGCAAAGAAATTGCGTACTGCAGCCTATTTATACAAGCAGAAAACTGAGATACTTCTCCATCCACTGTATATAAAATAACCAAGTTGAGATTACCCTGAATAATGGTTGGAAATCTGCAGGAGCGCCTCCCTTCTCACCACCAAAATCACCTCCTCGAAGACCCCCACGATATCCTTCTCTGTCACCAAACCTGGGTCGATCACCTTCAAAGCGAGGTGGGCCTCTATACACAATGAGAAACAACATATTAATCACAATTTAAGCAACCAAATGGCGTTTGGAGAGAATTATAAAAGCTAGAGAAACAGGAGATTTCTGAACAGTAATATATTACCTGTGAAGATGCTCATCCCACATCGGTGGGATGAGAACATGAGAGGGGGAGAGGAGCTTATAAAAGAAAGCCCTCTCCTCCCTATTTCAATGTACCAAAAAACATAATTTTCCTTTCATAGTGAAATTTCTTCTCTCTCCGTGGTTTTTATCCTATTGGGGTTTTCCACGTAAATCTTTTGTGTGCTTTAATTTCTTCCTTATTACCTATATTTTCCCAACATGGGAAACACAAGTTATTAAGGGTTCATAACGAGTTATTTAATGTTATTCCAAGCTTCACAGCAGTGGTAGGTCTGATTTCTATAATTATTTGGTTGAAAGACGGCTTATAGTTTATGTAAAAACAATCAACTAGTGGGACTGGAAAAGCCTTTCGGACGATAAACTTAAATAGATTACGGGATAAGATGGCCGGCTTGGGGGAAGGGCAAAGGGCACTTGTCTTATTTATTTTATTTTTTAACGGTTTATTCTTGACGTTTGTAGGAACGGGCCGGGGATAAGACAAGTTAGAAGGAGTTGGACAAATCGGAAGAGTTTGCCATTTCCATTGTTTTAATAAGAACTTGTTTCGTGTCAACTGAAAATGCCTGACGAAAAGGACCGAATTATTGTCAAAGTCGGAAAAATTCAGTGGTTGCAGGTCTAAACATAATCGTATGAAACCGTTTCAGTGAAAAAGCTGAATATCAATGTATGAAAACAAAGGGCCGGAGCACCTGTTATGGTGTTTTATCCCTATATTATTAAATTCTGTCTATACAGACGGCAGACGATCTACTCAAAAAATAAAATAGTTTCCTGCTTGAGTCTGGTCAGCGGCGAGACGCTTGTTTTGTCATTTCCTATGGATTCAGAGCCCTGACACTTCTGTTTGATACGCTCAATTGCTCATAAGGAGTTTTGAAACTATTTTATCTAGATTAGATTTCGCCTTTATTACTTCTGGTTAATTTTGGTATGGCATACATTGAGGCCTAACCCATTGGGCAGGGCTCGAGTTTAGCCCAGCCAGTCCATCACTTTGTAAACTTTTCCTGAGTTGCGGCTTAATCAAGCTATGGGAAGATAAAAATTTGGGCTTTGCCATAATAATAATATTTTCTTTAACCATGTCATGCGAATTTCCAAAATAATATTTCTTATTGAAATTATACATTAGTCTTTTTAAATAGATTAGTTTTATCCTGAATTGATAATTGATTTTATTTAATTAAAAGATCGTATTTTTCATTATATATATATATACTTTGCCGTCTCTATAGTGACATTAGCACATTTATCATTTTTTGCATGAGCTGCGGCAGAATATTCATTGTGATGTATTCATGGCTATGGGTTATAAGATAAATTATGACTATTCATGCATGCTACTAAATGGCACTTACATGTTCTGAAAACACACTAATCAGATCTACTTATTTCTTAGCACCAGAATTGAATATATCTAATCAAAGTCGTTTTTAACTATCCCATAAATCTAGTTGGCGTTCTGAACTAGGGCACTGATAAGAGAATAGGAAATTAGTTAATTAAGATATTTATTACATGTCATCAGCAAACATATGCTGGAAGATGAGACAGTAACAAATAACATTAACGACCTTACCTACATGGATATGAGTTTTCAGGATAGATGATACACGTTACCATGGAAGTTTGGGTTACTTGGACGAACACGTGAATATGGTTTTATGGTTGGGGATGGATTGACTGGAATTGCAAAATAGGGATCAACTAATGTTACTTCACATTTATTATCAAACGAGTCACAGCAGAAATCATTGTAGAAAGCTCTTGCCTTCATCAAAATATACCACAACCTCAGAAAGTGAGCAAGTTCTCGTGCCCAGTTATGGATTCCCTGTCTTTTCCGGTTCAGCTTGCATTTCATGGCCGCTTGATCTCTACTTTCTTGGCACCTTTTACGCGGATAGCTTGGACCTTTGAGTCCACACAGAAGAGAGCTATCAGTTGTTTTTGGAGAATTCGTGTGTTCTCTAAGTACGGCAAGGCTCACAAGTTGGGTGGCCATTGAAGATAGCTATTATTTCCTCATCAAGGTTGGGACGGGTAATGGTCTTCATGGGATTAAATAGATGGTAAGAGCTTTGTGTGAGTGCTGTCAACTGCACTGTGCCAGCCACTCTTACACATGTGAAAAGTAAGGACCACATTTTTCTGGCAGGAATCCATTGTCATTTTCACGTTTTAGTTATCAGAAGTTATGCTTCAAAATTATCCTTGTTACTGTTGTTAGTCCTAAGCTTTTTATCTATTGATATTGCCGTGGAAAGTGCTCGCAAAGGTTTTAATTTCATTAATTTCTAATTATTAATAATTGTAGATTATATAAAAGTAAGGATGATATACGTATAAATAAAAAGAAAAACTATAATAAATTGTGTTAACGATTTAAATTATAGTCATATGATTTATAATTTAAAATTTTAGAGTATAACTTAATGCATTTAATTTACATGATCCATATTTAGTTTTTTGCACAAATAATTAATATTTTTCTTTATTTTAATTCTCATGTTGGTAATGCATACTTCCATACACATCATCATTCATAATCGCCTTTTAATAGTTGTTCTGAATATATATACACAATATGTATTGATACATATACACAATAATTATTGGGATTAATTAGTCGATCATAATAAGATGATCCTCAGAAACTATTTTAATTTTTTAAAAAGAGACGGAAAAATTGAACAAATACACATTAAAAAGTAGACTATTGGTGATGTTTATACTTCTTTCTAATTTTTAGTATCAGAAATACCGTATTTATTAATTAGAAGTCAGGCTACATATCTTTTCGAACCATGTATTAGCCAGATTTTTAATAAATTGTTGTTATTTATACCTCTTTTTAATAATGTTAATATGATGAAATTGTGAATAAGTATTCCGATCGATTTTAATATCTTGAAAGATGTTTCTACAACATTGAAGTCTTGCCTTTCTCCCTCTCCTTCTTTTTTTCATCTACAGTAAAATAAGAATATCATCTAGACTCCAATACCATTTGAACAAATATGTGAATATGGATGGTCCTTAATTTTCAAGGGCAATTAAGAACACTATATAAGTGAAAGGAAAAGGACGTACAGAATGGAAACATATGATAGAAACAGGAGAGCCCTGTGGCATCCCACTAAAATGGGGCTGAGTACAGGCATCTTCTTGTCATTTGGGTCTTCGAGATGTTTCTGGTCTTAACTTTATCCTAGCTAGCTAGTACTCACACGTTAGGATGCTTCATCACACTCAGGCTTCCAACATGTGATTAGCCTGAGGTTTCTCTTTATTACATTCACGATAGGTTTTCAACAACGTAATTGTGAGTGAAACTTCAGTTGCTTAAGTGAATCTAATACTAAAACGGACTGCAGCAATCTTACGGGGTTTGAAGTTGTGCTTGAATGTGTACAGTTCTTCCGTTCCAATAAAGATAACACAATTCTTTTTGTTCTCCATGAGTAATTAACCAGTTAGATAATTTTTTGTTGATCGATGTGCATATTTATAACAACGAAGGAACCTGTGGTTTTGGCTTTCAGGAATACCTTAAGAGAGTTGTTCCCACCATATGTAGTTGGCCATATTCTTGAAAGGCTTTTCATTGCAAGCAATTCTCAACGATCGAGTCAAGTGCAAAAATGCAGATGTTAATTGCAGGAACTGTTCAATGAAAACGAAATTACAAGAACCAAGGAAAGTGATTTACCACCATGCAAATCCAACCCCAAACTAGGAACTTGGTGACAGTCCATGTTAGGGTCCACAGACGCCCTTTTCTAACAACTTAATGCCGAACATTAAATTATACGATTTGAACTCAAAACATTTTCAAAAAAAGAAATTTCAAAATAAGTTAATAAATCAAGTTTAATCTCAAAAAATAAGAGCCATATTTGGAATTTTTTTGTAAAACTACTTAAATTATTGATGTGACATTGATTAAAAAAATATAACATACATTAAAGTAGATTAAAAATTTTAGAAATTAGAAAAAGATTTAAGACATATATAAAAATA
>JANIHZ010000005.1:16155030-16166303 GCA_027478365.1 Erythroxylum rufum
GAATTAATTACATACACAATCTTATTTAAGAAATATTTATAAATAAACTATGTACTCACCCATTTTTCTTTGCATTCTGGAGTTGTCCATTGGCCTTTACTTTCATCATAATAAGTGTGATACCATAACTTCATCCAGTTACACTCTTCTCCATTTCTATTACTCTATTGTATAGAAATATATAAATAGTAATATTTATTATAAAAATTGAAATTTCAATAAAACAAAATATAATTAAAAAGATAATAACTCACAATCTCATGTCGTATCGCTACAAAGGACTTGGAGCTAGAGTTTGGTCGACATTTGACTTGACTCCTAGCCAATTTTGCTTTTTGACTTTTTTCCTAATTGTACACGTAAGAAAATTTATTATAACATCTATAAATCATAATTCATAAATACTAAAATATAATAAGTTGTAAAAAAAATAGTGATCAAATAAACTAACCTTGTAGCTGATTGCTCCCAATATTCGCATAAATCCATCCACTTTGCCACTGTGACATTATGCGGCTTAACATCTTTTCCGTGCTTGCTAAAATGCTTTTTTTAAACTATATCTTTGATCTTTGGACCTTAAAGCAAGAAACTTCTGCACAGCCGCATGTACTTCGTTGTCAGTCCTCATTCCCTTGACTTCTAACTTTTTCTGTAAAAAATTATAAATTATTTGTCAATGCTTTAAGCATATGGAAAACACGTACAAATTAGTAAGGTTTAGAAAACTTTCTCTAACTTATCAAATGCAATGTCCAATTCCTCATTAGTAATTTTTGAAAAAAATTTTCTTATAGGTAAGGAAGTTCGGGATACCACACCAATCTCACTCGAGAATTTGGCAAATTGTATGGAGTTGGCTGGTCATCCTTCAGTAGGGGAGATCTCTATCTCCAATCTCTTACCTATCGCCTTGTTAATCTTTGCCAATCCGTGTCCTTTCATGACACCCCTTGTTTTTTTTTCATCAGTCATGGATCCTAAAATAGCAAAGAAATAATTTATAATGAGCATATAACATACTCTTAATTGGTTAGATAAGCAAAATAATTAAACTTAAAAAATTTCACCAATGTGATGTGAAAGATTAAACCTGCAGTGCTTGTAAAAGAAGAGCCCACAGTGGGAATAATAGTTTGATTTATTGGTGTCTGATAAGTAGAAGCTGGAGGCATCTCTTGAGAAGTGGATGGAGAACTAATATTGCGTCGCATATTCATAATTTGTTCGTACTTATCTCTAGGATGATTAAGAGGCATAGATGTGACTTCTCTTGATGTTGGAGTAGGCTCAGAAGGTGCAGGTGTCTGATTTTGTGGTTATGTACAAGCAGATGGCTCGTTAGCTGCGCTTCCAAGAAGCTGATGGTATTGCGACTGCAGTTTTATCGGTACTTGCTTGGTGCAACCTTATTCTTCTTCTTGAGTTGACCAGGTCCCATGTGAATCACCTGTATTCAATTTGATGTTAGATTTCAAAGTACATATGCATCAACCATATTTAAAGACAACAGCAAAAACCGACATGCTCTCAATTATGGAATTGCTTGTAGTCAATTATCAGCAATTCAACGATGACAAGAAGTTATTCAAAACCAAATGCATTTGGTGATGATTAACAAGACCTTAAAGTTTCAAAATGAACTGTAGTCAGTAGCTCACAGTAAACATTAATACAAGCTCAGAGCCAAACTGTCAACCTTACAACAATGATAATCATATTTCATCGTGAATCAAATTCATTGTAAAAAGATCTTTATTGCCTTTTTTTCCCCAAAACAAATCATAAGGAAGGATATCAACATGTAGCAGCAATTTACAGAAATAAAATAACTTTCAAAAGAGTTTAAGAATTTACCCAAAGATTTATACTTTAACAATTTCCTCTTTTCTTCTTCTTCTCTTTTTTTTGTTTGTTGGGAGAAATCTTTCAGTTCTTTGATCTATCATGCACCAAACTGCAAAACGTTATCAGAATTATTGGTGATATCATATATGGAAAAGATAGTATCTTATTCTGATTAGTTAAACTCCAGATGCCAAGAAGAGACAGACATCTTGCATCTTTCGATCCACTTTCAATTGAAACTTAGGTTTCTTTCATCAATATCAAAATTTTGCAAGCATAAAAGATTTAAACTTGAATCTTTTTCTTGACATAGAAAACTAACAGGAAGTGGAAATAAAAACAAAAGAAAAACATGACCGCGTCTTCACCTCATAACACTAAAAAAATTTAAATATATATATACAATTGAAGCTCTTAGCAAGAGTATGCAGATATCTTATTTAATATAAAGCTTGTTTTAAATACCAAGATTGGGAAAAGAAACCAAGCTTCTGAGAAACATAAAAGCAGGATCAAGAATCAAGTCCTGTCCTCTGTAGATATTACATAAAAAAAACAGAATTAAGGACCCTCATTTCGCTCGGAAGTCAGATCTTCAAAGCCAAAAGTTGTTAAAAAAACATGAATGAAGTGTCGTAAGTGTTATATGGAAGAAACAAAGAAGAAAATCAAGCCTTTGAGCAACATGGAACAAAAACAGGAAAGAAAACCAATTTGCCTCTATTTCTCAAAGACTGAGAATCAAAACCCTGAAATCAAGCATATTTGCGAACAGAAATGAGAGGAATAAAGCTTGGTGAACAGAAAAGAAAACACACAAACCGAATAACAGAAAAACAAAAGAAAGTCACCACAGGACAGAGAAGTATATACCACAAACAATCAAGAGTGGCTAAAAATATAAGCTAAAAGAACACAAATAGTCATGAAATAGGGAAAGGGTGGTGAAGCATCGGCATCTGAGCTCCTCCGACAAGGGCTCCTTGCAATTACTCCTTGTACCATATTCAAATTCCAAGGGAAAAACAACAAAAAAAGGCCAAAAGCCCATAAAAGACAATAGCCAGAATCAATGATATCTAGTAAGTTTTTCTTCCCCCCAAGCTCTTGCATTCTCATTATTCATTCCCAAATTCACGAAACCACACAAATCCCAGCAAAAAAACTGCAGAAAAAATGGTAAACTCAACAATGAGAGAGATATAGATAAAGAGCAGGAGAGAGAGGCAGAAAGGCAGAAAGGCAGAAAACCAGTCCAGTTCATGGTTCAGAAATTATTTAACCGGCCGGTTTTCACTCTCAACGGTTAAAAGTAAAACCAAACTGGAAACCAATCCAGTTAGTGTTTAATCCAATCAAATCTGGCCGATCCAGTCCGGTCTTTATATCATTGGATAGGATACCATAGGCCTGGCTTCTTGATGATATCACATATTGTGTCAGGCCAAGAAGGTCCAGCACTGGTTATGCCATTGGGGAGAAGGTTTCCAGTTGCTGTATTGGATTTGGGATCTGGAAGTCCTATACTAGGCACATTATGCACAACTGTACAGAAATTGCGGTCAAATAGATTAATCAAATGTCAAGTTGTAGGAACAATGGATTGACAATCTCTGCTGTTTCGTGGCCTCAGGCCCTCAACTAGTTGCTGCCTTGGAATTCAAAATTCATACATCAATTACACATCTCCAGCCCTAGCGTTTGCCCTTCTCATTAGCTTCATTTGGAATATGCACTATTTTAAGTTGGTTTTCTAAATAAGTCAGTTGATTAAAGAAACTCCATAAAAACTCATGACACAGATCTGACTCTGTCGTATACAGTATTTTATGAGCAAATAACACTAAATAATCTATGCTGTAATTAATTATGCATACCATATGATGCGTAATGAAAACCTGGTGGCAGTTCCAATTATCAGACAGAAAGCACTTCAGTGACAACTGAGACATGGTAATATTATAAAAACCAACCGAACTCGACGTCAACTGGACTGTCTTGCTTACTAGGTGTCTTGGGTACCTCTCAGTCAGGTCAGCAATCTGTTTTGCAAGGGCGTCTAAACCCTGAAAAAAGCCAAGTCTCAAGACATTAGAATTTGCTAGGACACCGGAAAAGACATAACATATAGAATGATACCAAACAACTAGTCCTGTATGGAAAAGAATATGATGGATAAGAAGAGGATTTTCATTCCATTATTGGGTGACCTACTACTTTCTAATGGAAGCTAGGCAATCAAGATCTTCTGGAACATATCAGCTGAGAAAAATACTTAGATAACATCTAGAAGTATGTCATTCATTACTAAGAAATAAGTTGTACAACACAACATTCTATCATCAATAATACAGAAGCAAAACAAAAGAAACAGTGGAAAAAACAACACAAAGGGTAAAGCATACTCCTGTCTTATGCAATCATCCCACCTTCATGCAACAATTCCTCTGCTACAGACTCCAGCTCTCTTCATCAAAACATATGAAAAATTACTTATGGTAAAGATAATTTTCAACAAACATGGGGGCAGCAAAGAATATGTATGATAAATTCCAGTATGATATTCACCTTGTTGGCAACAGACAGCTCCCACAACAACTAGCCACCAAAACTGCATGATCTCTAGGTGTTGTTGTTGTTGTGATTGTTGTTGTATGTACCTGGATAACTGCAGGTATTATGCAATTGATAAAAAATAGAACAGAAAGAGGATAATAACTGTAAGCACTTATGCTAACAGAAAATGAAAAACAAGAACTTCATCAGAACATTCTTTATGATGTCCTAGAAGTGTATCCAGCTCAAATATTGTAATGAGATTTAAGAGGAAATAGTAGCATAGTCAAGCATGAAACTGGGATGAAAAGGAAAAAGGAAAATGCACACACCTAACTAAAGGCTATAGATTGGACATCAGTAATCAGCACCCATCGAAGGTGAATCAATACAGAATATGTAGTTTCAACTGACAACTTGTACAGAATCTGAAAAATCACATTCAACCAAATAAATTAGACAAATGAGAGTTTTGTAACAGGAACGATCATTTTGTTGTTAAGTACCTTAAGTTGACATGAAACCACATGTTTTTGTCATTTCTGCTTTCAGCTCAAAGTTGCAGCCAATAAATCAAAGGACTCCGGCAGTTCGTAAGCTTAATCATATTGGCTGAAAGTTCTGGAGTTAATTTACTGCTTGAGTTGAAGAACCATTTCCCTAATGTTGGCATGTTTGCCAAAAATATTAACTACTACTTTCATCTATCACATCAGAACCGTAATAAAACTTGAAATGCAACACAAAGGGAGAAAGCATGGAAGAAATAGAAGTCAAAACAAGGTTATCCATACACTGATCAATTAAGGGAATCACAGCAACAATTAGATTAATATGTGTCTTAAGATTGCAAAAACCAATGCTAACAGATCCATAGATCAATACATAAGTCCGAACCATAGAAAATCTCATATCATAAATTTCTTCTAAATATTCTGAGACCAATAACTTTACGAACAAAAATATTCAGCAAACTTTAAACAATAAAGACTGACCTGAATTCCAAATCAATCTTGACTTGCTGACGTTGACGGATGTAACCCATCAATCAATGTGGTATATGTTATTTCGTCCAAATATACTCCTCTAACAGACATGTGATCACATATGTTAAAGGCTTCTTCCAATTGTTCTTGTTTGCAAAATGCATTTGTAAACACATTATATGTAACAGAATCAGGAAGAATTCCTTTATAATCCATCTCACTAAGAAGGCTGGCTGCTGCTTTCATATTTCCCATTTTGCAATACCCATCTATGATAATAGTGTAGGTTATTTTATTTGGATGTATAGCATGGGAGGACATTTCTTGCAAGAGACTTTCAACTTTATCCATCTTGCCTAGTTTGCAATAGCCACTAATAACTGCAGTATAGCAGGTCACATTTGGGAATAAGCCCTCCTTTCTCATCTCATCAATAAGAAGATATCCATCATCCACAAGGCCACTGTTGCATAGTCCATGTATTAGAGAAGAATAAGTGAATGATGTTTGTGGTATGCCCCTGCTTTTCATGTCATCACGAAGTCTAAAGGCTTCTACCAAATTCTTATTTTTACTGTAAACCCCAATTAGTGTATTATAAACAACAGAATTTAGCTTCATTTTAGAAGCAAGCATTTCAGAGAATAGAGTTTTAGCCTCTTCAACTAGATTAGCTTTGCAGTAACCATTCATCATGACCCCATAGGTATATATATTTGGTGTTATCCCATTTTGCCGGCACTCATCCCACAGACTAACGGCTTCTTCTAATTTTCCCAAATTACAGAGACCATGCAATAGTAAATTGTATGTGTAGATGTCTGGCTT
This sequence comes from Erythroxylum rufum, assembly GCA_027478365.1. Lineage (NCBI taxonomy): Eukaryota > Viridiplantae > Streptophyta > Magnoliopsida > Malpighiales > Erythroxylaceae > Erythroxylum > Erythroxylum rufum. Next base: position 16,161,249 of record JANIHZ010000005.1, read on the forward strand.
AATTCCTCGCCTTACCATCTCTTCCTTCAATTTAAAACCTTCCTCAATTTTCCCCTCCTTGCAACACCCCAAAATCAGTGTGTTGTATGAAATCTTGTCCAATACCAAACCCCTTTGTAGCATCTCCTTCAGAAGCTTCCTAGCTTCTTGCACCTTACCCGCTTCACAAAGTCCATGAATAAGAGCATTTGAGGTTATGGTATGGACTGCAAAACCTTTCTCCAATAGGCTAAACCAAAGTTCAAGAGCATCAGACTCTTTTCCACTTTTGCACAACCCACTAACCAATGTGGTGAGCAATCTGTCATTTGGCCTTAAATTTTTTAACATCATATCCCTAGTAAAATGAAGGGCAGAATCAAATTTGGACTTCAAGCATAACCAACTAATGACAGAGCCATATGCATCTTGGTTTATTTGTATGCCTCGCGATAGCATTTCTTCTAATTCATGCTCAACATTTTCCATTTGGCTGGCCATGGAAAACCCATGTAAGAGTGAATTGAGAGTAACTACATTAGGACTTAACCCCTGGGATACCATGATGTCTCTTATTTTTAGCGCCTCATTTATATTCCCCATCTTACAATACCCGTTTATCAATGTGTTATACACAACTTCATTCGGTAAAAAACCCTTCTCACTCATTTCTGTCAACATACTATTGGCATCATCAAATTTCTCTAACTTGATTAATCCATTAATCAAAACACTGTAAGTTATAAGACTTGGATTAACCCCATGTTTTATCATCTTCTCTTTGAACAGAAAGGCCTCATCTAATTTTCCATGTTTGCACAAGCCATGTATAATGTTATTGTAAGTAACAACATTCGGAGCAATGCCTAACTTCTCCATTCTTTGAAACAATCCAACAGCATACTCAACTCTAGCCCCCCTGCACAATGAATTAATCATGGTGCTAAACAAGTAAACATCCGGTGTGATACCACCATTACATATAGCATCAAATACTAAATAACTTTTCTGTAATTCATTAGCCTTCACCAAAGAGGTCAACAAAACATTGCATGTCTTCAAAGACGGAAACATACCCTTGTTTGCCAATACACTAAACACGTCAACAGCAAAACTGAAAGCCGGGTGCTTAAATTGTGTACAGTAAACATGTATTAGTAAATCAACTACCTGGATCCCAATACTCGGAGCAAATAAATTTAAATCAGCCATAGTCATAGCAATCTCAATGTGCCTGCTCTGTACATTATTAGCAAACAAAGCTGGCACTTTCCCATCAATCAAACGAATCAAAAGCAACCTAGCAGGCGATTGAAGATTGGAAGAAACAAGCAACCGAATCAAAAGGCAATAAGATCGAACCGTGAAACGGAACTTACAAATTTTAGACGCAAAATGAAAGAAATTCAGAGTTGTTTTGGAGTTAACATTCAATCCAACATCTTGGAAACAACGATCAAATTCAAGAGGGCTCAACAGGGGCAAGAGTTTTTTGCATTGAGAAGAATCTAAATGAGAACTAGATAGAATAGAAGACACCCATTTGAACAAAGTCTCATCAGATGCGTTAAGCAAGGTCTCCGGCGAAGGTGGAGGCTCTTGTGGATGTGGGCGGTGGTTTTGTTGAAGTACGGAAGAAACGCAAATCAAGGAACGAACAACAGAAGGATAAAAGGGGAAAGTTTTGGCGGTCGAGAGCTTTCTTAAAACCATTAAAGACTGCATAGAGATAGAGAAAAATAGAAAGCTAAAAGGCTAAAGAGATTATTATGGACAAAAGAAGAAGAAGAAGAGAGGCTAAAGTGGAGGAGGAGGAGAGTCCATGAGGAACAGTGAAGTGAGATTGTTATCGTCGAGAGGGTATGAATGAGCCACGACACCATGAACAAGCTTTTTGGGTCTTTTGGGTGCGAGAAGAGAGCAGCAACCAAGGCGTGTGTGCCGCCAGCAAGACGGTAGTGCCAAACCAGGGTTGGGTGATGATGGTGACCAATGGGCTCTTTAGTTCATATTTGGGCTTTCAGTGATGAATGACAACACGACAGTTGAATGAACCCAGTGAACCACACTTCATTTCTTAGGGCTTAGATTGTGCCTTCTTCCAGGCTGAAGGCATAAGAGTATGTTAGATGATGAGCAAATGAAAATGAAGGGCTAAGACCTATACTAATTTATAAAGAGAGCTATTAAATATTTAAATGATAATTTATAATTTTATTAATAATGATAAATTTTATGAAATGTAAAGATGTCCTCCAACTTAATATTAATTGTATATTTCTAATTACTAGTTATTTTTTCTTGACTAATAGTTGTATCCACTAGCTAATAATTATATCTACTATAGAGATTGATCAAAATTGACTTGACAAGCTAGAAGTTGTAGATCAAGAAGAACTAGGTTTAAGGTCTACTTGTAAGAAGAATATGAAATTTTAATTAAAAATATCAAAAAACATAGGTAACTTCACCTGGGAGTTTCTATGTTGCTACAGACAATTTAAGCTGTTTCAATAACACCGGAGCTTTTCGGGCCTAAGAGCGTTGGCGTTAACCACATCATTATTTTCACCAATATCCCTGTAGGATCCCTTGTGTATGGCCTTCTTGCAGCTGTTATATGATGCCAATGCAACCACTGGCCAGAACCTGTATACTGATATCTGTGGCATGCATAGGGGAGCATGACTTATTTTGTGGGGTTACCTTTATCAGTTTTCGGCTTAGCTTCTAGTCTTCTGTTTGTCCTAAGGATCAAAATGTCTATCCTCAGTTTGAAAGGAAACGTATTACAGCTTCACTGTACTAAGAGCACGACAAGTTAAAGAATTCAATATGTACAAGTAGAACTACAATAAGGATCCTTTGTATATTGAGCGCATACAATTCGAGGGAGATGTTCTTTTGATCTAATTCAGTATCTGATTCCAATTGTAAACCAAGTTAGTGAGGGAACTGATTTCTTTTGGCACAGCTTTTCTAGTTGTAAATTGATCGTACTGCACAGAGATATTGTTACACAAGCCTGCACAAAGTTGATGATGTAACATCCCGGTACCAGCGGGAAGGGTAAAATGAGAATTTTGAGTGATCAGTGAGGGGTAGCAATGCTATTGCATATTCATATCTTATATGGCATATTTGTATTGTGAAAAATGACATTGTTGCACATGAACTTATTTGTACATGCATACATTGACATTCCCGGTTGAATTGGTTATAACTGTTATAACTGTAATTGATAGAGAATTACAAGAATTATGGGTTATTGATATTGAAAAATTAATTGGAGAGTACCATTATTGATTTTCTAATATTGGAAGATTTTAGGAAATTTTTCTAGAATTTTTCGAGGTTAAATCCCGGACTAGGAAAAATGCCGGGCGGCAGACCGATTGGTCAGCGGTAATAGAATTGAATGCATAGGGCATTGAATATTGGACATATGGCTATAGGGACTATTGGACAAGTGTTAAATTAGTGGAATTTAGATTAAACTTGATAATTTATGAAGGACCTATGAGAGCTTGACACATGGCATTACAATAGCCATGTATTTAATTCATTCTAACCTAAAATTGCTTCTCCATTAAGCTTCTTTTTGCTCCATTCACGACACCACCCCCTTGAAGCCTTGTTTGGTGATTTTTCCTTCTCTTCTTCGTGGCTCTCCTTTCCTCTTATTCATGTGTTCTTGTGTTGTAAGTTCTCCAACCTTAAACCTAGCTACATCTTGTGCTTCTTGTTATTTTGTTCTTCTTTGCTTACTATGAAAGTTTCCTCTACACCCTAGAAGTGATGATGATCGTTGGTGGTGAATCAAGTTAGGTCTTGGTGTTTTCTTTGAAGAATTTGAAGATTAGTGGTTAGATCAAGTAAGTTCCATGCTTAGTGTAATGAATCTTGCATTATTGAAGTTAGAAATGATGATTTGTTCATGTTTGCATAAGGTTCATGTATGTGCTTTGATTGAGGTTAAGAAGTGTTCTTGATGTGCTTTAGGTTATGTGTTGAGTTTTGATTACATGGAATTGGCTATTGATAGTAGGAATTGTGAATGATGGATTGAAATAGAGATTGGATGAGTATACATATATATGTATACTTGTTCTTGAATGTGTTATGGTTTTATTATGTTAAATGATGAATTATGATATATGTGTGTTGATACCTTAAATTGTATGGAGTATTGAGTAATGATTGAATGGAGAAGGCTTGGAAGTGTTAATGATAGATGAGTTTGCTGTTAAGAGTTCTTATGAAGTTAGGAAATGAAATGAGTTAAGATTGTGAATGCACTTTGATTTGTGTTTACATGGTTTTGGGTGATAATTGCTTAAGAATAGGTGATTTGGGGTTGCTTAGGAGTGTATGGAAGGTTAGAATAAGTTTAGAACAATTTGGAGAAGTTTTTGGGGTCTAAAATTTAAGGAGACCCAAGGGGTACACGGTCAGCCCGTGTAAATTTACACAGCCCGTGTAAATCCAGGTTCAGGAACGATTTCACCCGTAGGTTACACGGCCAGACCGTGTGACGTTACACGGTCCGTGTGACCATCTTAACGACTGAATTTGACTTTTTGTTCTTCATGAAAGTTGTAGACTTAGATGTTTTACTTAAAATGAAACAATAACGAAAGGATTCAGAGTTGTGTAGAGAAATTTATGGCATTCGCGCCAAACTAGGTCAAATTGGAAATCAAGCATGAATATGGTTGCTTCTTTTGATCATAACTCCTTCTCTAGGACTCCAAATGACTTGATTCTTGTGGAATTGGATTCCTAACACATTTGGAAACTTCTCCATAAACAATTGTATGAATTGGAGTTAAATTGAAATAGATTGATTAAAGGCAAGTGTGAGGGGTCGTTTAGCACCATATCAATGGGAGTAGTTTTACTGAACATAGGTCAATGTTTTGCTTATAATTGGAGTTATAGGATTCCAAATGAGTTGATTCTTTCTTTGTAGTAAAGTTAAGATATAGGGATACAATGGTATGAAGAAGTGGAATTGTGATTGAATCCCTAAGATGATCAAATTATAGATGGAATCGTGTTTAGTACTCTTTGAAC
>JANIHZ010000005.1:16210995-16225568 GCA_027478365.1 Erythroxylum rufum
ATGAGATGGGATATTATTAATCCGGATAGATTAGCACATGTTATACTCCTTGGTTGGATCAAGCAGTAGATCTCATAAGTTGTAGACATGAGTTGTTTAGAGTTAACATATGGATGTTTGCTAAGGGTAGTAAGTACATTGGATTGACCTACTATGAGACAATCATATGGATATTATATTCCAGTGTAAATGATAGTCTCATCATAGCAATAGTGCAAATATCCTTTGATTTGAGGTGCTTAAGGATATCTAAGATAATGATCCTGTTCTTTGACTCCATTCATCGGTGTCTTTTAGAGGTTACTTATAGGATGGTGATTGGGTACAACTTGAGGTATTTGGAGGTAAATGAGTAGCCAATAAAGGATTCACCACTCTTGATAGAAGGAGATGATACCTACGACCTCTTGTCGGGATCATCACTCGGGAGTCTCTAGCCAGAACAGATACGTGTCATGAAGAGAGTCTTCAATGATACATGGAGTAATGAGATCCTCAAGATAAGATCTAATATCACTTTGACTAGATGGGACGTAGTCAGTCTAGTGGGAGTTGACACTTTGACCATACTCTGAATAAAGTGGGATATAGATGGTGAAAGGACGAATTGCATAGCAACATTGTGTATGGAAGGGTTCGTAATCAATCCACTGACTTTTCGGTTAATTGGAGGTCATCACCTATTACTAGATACTGCTCTTAACTTACTTGAATTAAGTGTTAACTCGAGTGGCCAACATAATCGGCAACCTAATGGATCACACACATAGGAGATTCGAAGGATGAGTAAAATGGTCTTAAATGGTGATTTAAGATATGAGAGAGTATTTTAGGATTGTATCACGATGTGATCGTGGTAGAAAATGTTACATGGAATAGATTAGAAACAAGTGTTGTTGGTTGCCAATTTGGCCATTAACTTCCCAAACTTCCATTAATACATGCTATTCATAGTCATTAACTTCCCATAACTTCCATTAATGCATGCTATTCATGACCATTAACTTCCTTTAACTCTCTATTAGTGATCGGGGTTATGGAAGGCCAAATGGGTATAAAATAGAGATGATTTTCGTGCATCTTATGTAAGAAATAAGTGAAAGAAAGGTTCTTTCTTACACACACACTCTTTTTCTCTCTAACTCTCACAAGAGATCTTGTCTTTGCTAGCACAAAGAAAGAATTCTAGCCATCTCCTAATGAGGTTTCATCCTTCTATCTTCATATGGACTTTCATTAGAGATGATCTACGTTGATCGTTGTGGTTTACAACAACCCAACGCGGAGAAGATTAAAGAATGAAGGAGATCGTCGGAAAGGTATGTAAACATCTTACATTTCATGTTTTTGTTTTCTATATCTATATGCATGAGTAGATTTGTTTTTTTAGGTTCCGTTTTATTTTCCACCGCGTATATATTATATATATTATGTATAAGAAGCATGATCAGAACCTTACAAGGATACCAATACTTTACAGTGATCTTGTGGACCATTCTACAGTCCACACACATCCTCCAATTTCCATTCCAGACACATCTTCTAAGTTCCATCTTTCTTTGGCACTAAAAGAACTGGCTGAACACAAGGACTCATGTTCTCCCTCATATACCCCTTTTTAAGCAATTCATCCACTTACCTTTGTAATTCCTTTATCTCCTCTGAATTGCTTTAGTAAACTGGACGATTAGGAATTTGAGCTTCAGATACCAAGTTAATCTGGTGCTCAATCTCTCTCAAAGTTGGTAGCCTATATAGTAACTCTTCAGGAAAAACATCATCATAATCTTGCAGCAAGGTCACAAACACACTAGGCAAATTTGGATCAATGTCAATGTTATTAAACAAAGTTTCCTTAAACCGAATCAAGATTAATGCTCTCTTGCCTAAGTATGCACTATTTAACTCTCTATCTTTTACATAGAAACATGGTTGTGTCTTAACATTTTCACTCCTCTCAATTTCTCTTTGCTCACTTTTCATGTTCTTTTCTTTCTTTTCACTCACTAACTTCTGAAGTAAATCACTTGTTAATATAAAAATCATGTAAAGTATATAGAGTACACAAGAAAGGGGGTTTTGAATTGTGTAATCTTTTCAAAAATATTAATCTTTTAAGATTTCTTGAAACCTTAGTTGGTGGAGCGATTTGTCTGGTTAATTCCGTTAACGAACGAGACCTCAGCCTGCTAAAATTGATAAGTATTGGAATCGCAAGTAATTTTATCTACTCATCTAACAACAAGAAAATTAAAGTGTAAGGGTTAAAGAATAGATGCCGTGATTTTATACTGGTTCACCCCAAACCTTGGGCTACGTCCAATCCTCAGAGTTTGTCTGAGATTTAACTATACTCTTCAAATTTACAAGTATTCTTTCTACCCTTCTAGAGCCTCTTCAGGTCTCTTTCATAAAGTATTCTTTCTGCTATCTTAGCCTCTCCAGGCTCTAGCCTTTCTTTCTCTCTCTAAGAAAGATATTTTTGAGCTTTACGTTACAGTTGTATTCGCTCTCTTGTTTTGCACTTTGAATACAGAAATTCTCTAAGTATTGTGTAATCAGAATTTTCTCTCTTGTAAAAACATTATTTTAGTTTTTGACTAGAACTAGTATTTATAGCCTAAGTCTCCAACTGTCTTCTTGAGAAACTACTTCTTGAATCTTCTAGAAATCGTTATTTAGTTGAGTATCTTCCTTTTTGTATCGTCTAATATTGTTGCTTCGTCTAATATTACGCTTCGTCTGTTGTTGCACTTCGTCTGTTGTTACGCTTCATCTGATGTTGTGCTTCGTCTAATGTTGCACTTCATCTGTTGTTGCACTTCATCTGTTCTTGCGCTTCATCTGTTGTTGCACTTCGTCTGATATCAATGTATCGTCTGTTGTTGATGTATCATCTATGATGACGTGTATAGTCTATTGTTGACGTATCGTCTGGGATGTATAAGTGTTACTTACATTTTTCTGCACACTTATCAAACTTATCAAAACTGTTCAAACATTTCTAAGATTATTATTATTTGATTGTCACCAAAATTAATAGAAGTGAAGTCTTCTTGACTTAACAATAAAGGCATAAGATTAATATTTACTCCTATGTCGCACAAGCTATTTGTGAATTCAAATTCACTAACCACACAGGGTATTATGAAACTCCCTGGATCCTTCAATTTAGATGGCATCTGGCTGGTGACTATGGAATTATAGGTGCTAGTTAAAGCTACCATCTGATTATCTTCCCAAGTACACTTCTTTGGTAACATGTTCTTCAAAAATTTTCCATATTTAGGCATGTTTTCCAAAGCCTCTACAAATGAGAGATTTATCTGTAACGTCTTTAATTTATCAATGAATTTTGCAAATTGTGCATCCAGCTTCTTCGTTTGTAATTTTTGAGGAAAAGGAATCTTAGGTTAATATGGTGGAGGAGCGACATAAGTAGGGTATTTTCTCACATTCACTTATTTCTCCTTTTCTTGATCTTTCTCAACAGGAGGGCCAATCTCCTATATCGTCTTTGTGGGAGGTTCACCTTTAGTTGCTCCCTTGGTTTTGTTACCGAAGCGCTAGAAGAATTCCCATATTTTGCGTAGAGAAAGCATATGACAATTGGTTTACTTAGACCTCTAGATTGTGGATCGAAGAGGCATGCTTCTTTGTTACTTGTTCGAATCTACCTTCCAAACACTTTTGTGCATTGTCTAGGTTCCAAGCTTGCCTAAAATTTTGTCCATCTTAGATTCTATTAAGCTTAATTTATCTTGCTAGAAACCTGGTGGTCTTTGAGGTCTGAATTGTCCTCCAACATTGTTCATCTGAGAGAAGTTAGGGTGATTCTTCCACCCAGGGTTTTATGTGTTGAAGTAGGGATTGTTTCCCCCTCCTCGTCCATATTCAGCTCCCATATAACTAACTTGCTCTGGATCGTTATCCTTCATCAAGAAGTAGTCCACTGTATTGTGGTCCATCCATCCACAGAGTTCACACTTGAGTTACACGACTTTTACCAAAGTTGAGGGCGAAGCCTTCATTTTGTTGAGCTATCAAGTTAAGTTGTCAATTTTTGCCTACATCTCTGTCATTTGATCAACAACTACAACTCCTTTTTCTTCTAGTAAGGTAGTGGGTTGTCTGCTATGCTCGTTCATTTATAGGCAACTATTACTCTCCTTCTCCTCTATCAGCTCTTCTGCTTCATCTACCATCTTTCTCATTAATGATCCTCCTGAAGGTGTGTCAATTATGTCTCTTGTATGTGGGGTTACTCTATTATAGAATGTTTGTAAAAATAACTCCATAGGTAAGTTATGGTGTCGGCATTTTCATTGCAAATCTTTGTATCGTTCCCATGCTTTATAAATCAATTCCCCGTTACTTTGCTAGAAGTTGGTAATCTCCTTAATAATCATTGTGGTCTTAGTAAAGGGAAAATACTTCTCTAAAAGGCACGAACTAGTTAATCCAAGTGCCGACATTGGCTGGGTTCACGGAGTGGTACCAAGCCTTTCCTCTATCTCTTAGGGTAAAAAACAAAAGCATAATTCTTACTGCATCCTCTGACATCTTATGGTATCGAAATGTATCACAGATTTCAAGAAAATTTACTATATGTGCATTGGGATCTTCATTCGTTAGTTGATCGGGTGTTTGATGAATTTAAGTTTTAAGAAATACCCTCGATAATCTACAAGCACATGGTTCGTTAGCGTAGTACTTATGGTGTAAATCCTACAAGGAGGGATAATCTAATCCTAAAATCTAAGGCTAGAATAATTCATAGAAATTAAAAATGTAACAAAACTAAAACGAGAATTCAATTCAATCAATCAAATCAGATTAAGAATCAATCATGAAAATATTAAAATTCAGCAATTGCAACACACACATAAGAATCAACCTAAGGGAATTACCAATTGAGAGAAAGGGAATTTTACCTATCCTTAATGCTAACTTAACTGATTACGAATTACCAGATTGTTGGTTCTAGACGATCCTAGAGTTAATTACTCTCTCTCGAGTTATAACCATTAACCCTAAATTATAAACCCTAATTAGATTATAGAAGCTACAACATCTCAATTAACAACTTATCTAAAAACCTAATTAGTTCTGAAGTTATCTAATAAACTATCAGAAACTTATGCAAGATCTCTCTTCGCATAATTTACCGATTTGATTTAATTCTTATTATATTAAATCACCTAACTCTCGTTAGCCCAATTTAATTATTTTTCATTCGATTCACCCTCTCTGTTTATTATCAAATTATGCACTTGTAAAATTGAACCACAAAAAATCAGTAAACATATAAACATTCATATTTCATTAATTTAAAGATAAAACTCTGAAGGTGAGTTTAGAACATCTCAACATCCAAAAATCCTATCGTCAAATTGTTATTCCCAATTCTATACAATAATAAAATTGAAAATAAATAGGAAATACAATTTGAACGGATGATGGAAGGCAGCGATGTCGGGAACGTCGAGTCAGTCCTTCTCCACTTTTCTCTTCCTTCTTCTCTTACTCAATCTCATGATGAATTCTCTCTAGGTTTTCTAAAAAGTGGCTGATGCAAAAATTGTGTCTGCCTCTTCATCTTGTTTTTTAAATATCCTTTGTGTTTTGAGTAGCCCTAGGTTTTTTTCAAGGTTCGAAGGTCTAAAAAATCCCTTAAAACATGACAATTTTTAGTGTCACGATCGTGGGCCACATCTGAGCGTTATGTCACGTCTTGGGATTCTATCACGATCGTGGCATATGAGCCAAGATTGTGGGCCAACTTTGGTGCTTTTGTCCTAATCGTGGCCTATTGTGCCATGATCGTGTGTAACATCCCGTTCCTATACTAAAGGTTAGAACTCTAAAATCCGGTACCTGTGAGATCAATGAGAGATTAAGAAAAATGCATTTTTATGCTTATGCATATTATCAGCATACACACACGTGAATTTGAATTTTTGCACACATTAAAATGATTGTACGTGCATTCATTAGCATTCCGGGTATAATTGACTTATATGTGGAACGTGATTATATTGAGAATTAGGGTTTAGTTATATTGAAAATTTATTTGGGATGTATATTTACTGATTTAGAATTTTTTGTAAAATTTAGGAAATTTCTGGAAATTTTAAGGGTATATTGGACTAGGGAAAATGCCAAGTGATAGAATAATTGATGAATGGTAGTAGAAATAAATGTCAGATGGTAGTAGAAATTTTAATATGTGACATTGAGATTTAATGACAAGTGCCATTGAAAATTGAGAGTCAATTGGATTAGAAATTAGACATAAAATGGACTAGTTAAATAAAAGACAATGAGAAAGTGACTTGTGGCAAATGACACATGTCACTTACCATACCACTTGTTCTAAATCACAATACTCATTAATTGAAAAACCCATCTTTGGTCTTTAACTTGCTATTGTCTCTTATTTTCGTTAGCTTCATTCCTTCATCTTCTTCATTTACTTTCTTCTTCACTTACGACATCCCACCTTTACCCTCTCATATTGATGTTTTTTCAACTCTTTCACCTTGCTTCTTCAAGATTCATTGTCTCCTTCTTGTTGCTAAAAGACCCAACATATTCCACCTTAGAAAGGTGAAGATCGTGTATGTTGAAGGAGCTAGGGTTCCACAGTGATTTGAAGATCTTGAAACTAAACAAGTAAGTATAAGCATCACTCTTCTTGAATTGATGAATGAAACATGTTTTGATTTTGATGATAGTTAAGAGTTAAATGTTCATAAAATGAGGATGGGTTTATGATGAAATGTGGATGAGAAATGAGGATAGATTCATTTCTTGCTTTTGTGTTTTGATGGATAATAGATTAGGGAATGACATAATGTTGGATTGGGTGAGTGAATGGTGTTTATTGGGTGCTAGAAAAATGTTGGCTGTAACATTTTCTATTTGATTATGCTTCAATTCTTTAGCCATAACTTTTTCTAGTCATCCAAATGAGATGATTCTTGATTTGGATTAAACTAGAGACATATGGCTACATTTTTCATGAAGACGTCTAATTCAAATTCTATCTATACAAGTCTCAAAATCTGACCTAAAGTTGAAAAACTGGGTTTGCTTCTGTGAAAATTCACCGCGGAAAACTCATTGCTTCGCCGCGGCAAACTTGAAGGACTTGGCTAGGATTCCTGTCGGGTAATGTTCTCCGCGACCAACTCTAGTTTTTTCCGCGGCTAACTTGTGAAAATTTTGTGAGAATTTCTCTCTGGAGGAGTTCGCCGCAGCGAACTTTTCTCTACACTAAACATGCTTTAGTATTTTGACCATATCTTGCTCTATAGTTATGCACATGGAATGATTTTTGTTTGAAGTAAACTAGAGACATGGGGCTACAAATTGGCTGAAGAAATTGAGTTTTAATTCAGTCTCTAAGAATTTCAATTTCTAGATGGAAGTTGAGTACAGGGCACTGTTCTAGTATAAGAACAATCCAAAAATGTTTGTGGTATAACTTTCATATTTTCAAACCAAACTAAATGATCTTGGTGTCATTAAAAACTTAAGAGATAGGAGACCAACGTTCTAGAAAGAAGTTTTGCCAAATTTCTCCATTTTTCTTGTCATAATGTTCATGGAAAATAGACCAAAAGGTCTAGAATTTTGGAGATGTTATATGAAGATATGAGAATTTAGGCATTGTTTGATCTTATAATGTTAGAATAACATTAGTGAATGAATTGCTGATATTAAAGAATCAAAAACATGTGTATAATGGAAATGAAGAGGTTCATATGATTGTAGTTGTGATTTAGATGAAATGAGCAATGGGTATTAAATAAAAGTGAATGAGATTTGGATACCGTGAGAGCTAATAATGCTAGAAATGAAATGACGAGTGATTGAATTATGAATTTTGATTCTAATAGTTTTATTGAGGTGTAAACCTAAGTAAAAATTATAATTAGGTGAGTTTTGAAATATGATTGATAATGTGATGAGAATAATGGAAAATACCCAGGAATGTCATTGAGCATGCATTGTACACATTCCATATACACATTTGTGCATAAAGGAATACTTATAATTGTGCAATTATTAATGTGTATGCAACGTGTGTATTGCGTAATGTTGATGTGCAAGATACACATCCGCATCCAAACGTTTCCAGATCTTGGAAGCTAATGTTAATCTGGAGCGTACTGTGAGTAGACCGAGATGGTCTTACTTTATTGTTTGTTTTGTTTATGTTATGAATTGAATGACTATGCAATGTGAATGTGTTGGTTCCGGATAATATATATTCGAGGAGTTTGATAAATGTGAGAAGATTGAAATGCTCCTTGTATGTGAATTGGATTGAAATAAGTGTACATAATTTGATTGTTAAATGCCAGACCACGGTCCGATGATAAATGTGTTCTGAATGTGCATTTTCTTATGAATAAAAATGTGATTCTCAACTTTAATCTTGAATGTCGGACTAAGGTTTGATGATATGCGAATGTGATTGAATGAGAATATGATAATGTGATTGATGCATTCCATTTCATGAATGCATGAAAGATAAAGGCAGTTGTGACCAGAGTAGCCACCAAAAAAGAGCTTAAAGCTCAGATTGTGAAAAAGAGTCTCGAGCTTAGAAAGTGATTAAGAGCCAAAGGCTCAATATGTAAAATGAGCCCGGTATTTCCAAAGGATACGGGACTGTTATCAATGACCTCGGTATCTATAATGGATATGGGACAGTTAGGCACTCGGTTACAACAAAGTAACAAATAGAAAGTGAGTCTCATGTGCACTGCATATGCATGATACGAATGATTATAATGTGTTGAATGTATAATGTGAAGCGATTGGTCATGTGTTTATAATTTAATATGATTATCAAATGAATGATGTGAATTGTGTGTTATGTGATTGAGTGAGCCATCGAGGATAGTCACTCACTGAGTTTGCAAAACTCACCCAAAATTTGCAATATTTTTCATACTTATAAAAGTTACCTCGTTAGGCTAAGAAGAGTACAGACACTGCATTCAAGTAAGAAAAAAAGGTCAGGATCAGTTTGCGTCTACATTTGTACTTTCTTATTTTTGTATCAATCTGTATATTTTAAATTTTCTGTACAATACGAATCTGAATATTTCAGTATGTAATAGCTTTGGAATTGGAAATATTGGCAAATGAAATTGATAAAAGTGTAATAATAATTATGATTTTGATGTTTATGGAAAAAAAAGTATGGGGCCAAATTTCAATATTGATTTCCATGTACGCATGTGATATTTTTGAAAAATTTATGCTAAGTTTCAAGTGTTCGACCGTTTTCACATGCCACCTTTTCGGGATTCACACTCTGACATCACCCAGGATGTCGGGTACATGTCTTGTGAGAATGGGGTGCTATATCGTGGGTCGTTGTTTCAGCCTGAATGTCTCTTAAACTTCTTCTTTCTTCGATGTTGACCCTGAAACACTAACAAACACAACAAGGTATCTTAAAAACATAATATTTAAGCTCAAATATTAATTAACAAACTAACACAATTCTAGCCTAAACACAAACTAAATGATTGAATTAACAATTACATATATATTAAACTAATCCCTAAAACATGATGTAATTTACACTTTTCAACATCCCCACACTTAAATGTTTGGTTGTCCTTAAGCAAACAAAACAACAAACACACAAAATGACAAAGCGCACAATGCAATAATGAGATAATGACTTCAACTTCATAAAATAAATTTAACTTTAAACACATTCATTCAAGTTATTTTAAATCGTTAGCATGCAAAATCCGCTTCTAGGGGCTCTGGACTAAACATACATATTAATAAAAACCCAAATGTCAAGTTACTCACCCTTTTCAACTGTACACAAACATTTATAATTCTTTTGTCATTCACACTCTATAACTACTCCTATGCATGTTTTCATGAAAAGTCAAGCTATTTACAAGTTCAGTAGGTTTTATTAGAAAATATATTTTTTATTTACTTTTTATTCAATTATTTAATGGACATGGACCTAGTCTTTTACTCGGAGGCAAACATTGTGATGAATGTTGATCTGGTTACCCGACTAAGTCATTTTTTATTAAGCTTCTTGGTTGAAACGTCATTATAGCTTTTTGATACGGAGGCACACATTTGTGACGTGTGTTGATCCTGTTACTCAGCTACATCATGTTCTCAACTGGCTACTAGCTCTATTCATAACCCAAAGGTCATCGAAATTGGTATTTATTTAAAATAACAAACACAAAAAAAAATTATTGCCTATCATGTTGCTTTAGCTACTTGTTTTCATGACAAACAAAAACAATTTTATTGCCTACCATATTGCTTTAGCTACTTATTTTCATGAAAAAATACTAGTTACTTTAGTCGAACAACCTCAAATTATGAATGAATGTGACAACCCTAAATCCTAATTAACTTGCATATTTAGCCTAAGGACCCAATTCACTAATTTTGTAAGCTAATGACTCTTTACAACCTAATAAACTATGTTCAAAATTAAATCAATTTCAATCCATCTAGGCCATTGACATATTCACGCAATTCACAAAACGAAACCTAACAAACTATCATACAATATACAAAATTTACATTCAAAGCAAAACACATAACCCTCCCCACACTTGAGCAACACGTTGTTCTTAATATGAGAAGGAGGCAAACAAACACGTATGGAAAGAAGAAACAAAAATTAAAGTAGAAACAAAAATAAAATAAAGACTCAATTTAAAAAGGAAAAGGGTTAGAAACAAAGCCTCACAGTGATGGAGGCAGGGATGGTGTCGGAGGTGGCAATTAGATGCGTTGCGCCTCGAAGTAACGATGAATACGATATATATCCTAGCTCTGACGTTTTTGTGTTTGAGCCATCTCCTTCATTCTTCTAAAGTTCACGGAGATTTCCAGCCCGGTTCATCGGTATCTTCTTCCTCTTCAGACTCCTCACTAGTGAAGTCCTCTTTTGTTACTGAGGTTGCACTGTGCTCGAACTCATCTAACTAGCCCTAATTTTCACATGGGTCTTTTGGCTTATATCCCGAAGTTCCATGTTATGGGACTTAAGGATTTTAGCACGCCATGGATGATGGTGATTTAGAAAATCTGGGAGGTAGACGATTAAACTACTACAGTCCACGCCATAATACTCAGCAATGGCATAAATTGGGTACCCCATAACCAAATTGTTGCTCCTCTTATGTAGAGTTGCAACAATAGCATTCAACATATGTGGAGGTGCAAACTATGATGTTGTGATCCATGTACTACAAAAGGAAAAGTTCCTTTGTTGAGCACTTGTTGGTTTTTGATTTATCAAAAACCATTTGACCCATGAATTTGTGCAACAATAAGTGTTCATGGGTTCTTATGATATTGTTGTCGGCATTTTTAGTGTCGAATCGCTCTAACTCAGTAAGTTCATTCCAATAGCGAGAAGCACAAAAATCATCGTGTTGATCAATAATGGAAGACTAAGGGAACCCACAAATGTTGCACATGATTTCTATGTTTTCAGCTCATAATTCTATCCTCATAACCTAAACTACATTTCCTTAGGGTTACTAGGTTCGTAATAAAGTGAAGTGAAGAATTCTAGGGTGAGCTTCTGGTAGACAAGATATTGGAAGTGTATAAACTTCACCCACTGAATTCTTTTTGCTAAGTTCTCTACTCTATCTCGCAATTCTAGCCTATCAAGTATATTAAAATCAAAATATTTCAGGACTATAATTTGATTAACATTAAGGGATTGGAAACGAATACCTTCCTCCTCTGTGTAAATTGGGAATGTACTCTGAAGTCCGCTGCCCTGCTCCTTCGCCCTTATCTTGAGACTTGGTTTTGTCTCGATTATTATTTATGCTTTACTGACTGCTTAATGTGAGACATACTAGCTTGCAAGTAGGTGGAGTTGGAATAAAGTGGAAGTTGGAATTTGGTTAGAGAGAAGTGAGAGTGTTTGGAGGTTCTAAACTTAAAGAGATAAAGTTTGTAACACCCCACTATCACAGGATACGTACCGACATCCTGATTGATATCCGAATACGTACCCTATAAGGGTGGTGTGTTAGAGCAATCATATTCTCTTATAAGGCATCATAAAGAAAGACACAATATTTTAAAAACAAATTCCTCATTTCATTTCTTAAACAATATGTACATTGTAGCTTTACAATATCATCCAAATATGTACATCATCCAAAACCTAATATAAAACACACTACAAGGAAGAGGAATTATAAAAAATGTCTAACTAAATCCTTTAGTCTCAGCTGACCGACCTTTGAGTCATTTCTTCTTCATAAGAGTACAAGAATTATGCTTTTTGTAGGGTCTCTCAGTAGCTAATGTTCTCTCTCGGTTTTGTTGATTTTAACTAGAGGTAAGGGAGAACTATTATCTTTCTTTGACACAATAAAGGTTATTTGGTTGTCTTCGACCCTTAGAGTTAGTCTACCCCCATTAACATCAATTATTGAGCAAGCAGTAGCTAAGAAAGGTCGTCTAAGGACCATAGGGGTTTCCACATCTTCTCCAGTTTCCAATATAAAGAACTTTGTGGGGAAGGTAAGAATATCAATCTGTACTTATACATCTTTAATAATCTCCTTCAACTGATGAATTGTTTTGTCTGTCGTGTTGACTAGCATCTTTGTGGGTTCTAACTCTCTTAACCCCAATTTTTGACTAAAGGTATAGGGCATCATATTGATACTTGCTCCCAAATCTGTGAATGCCCCATCTATGTCGACTCCATTGATACTACAAGGAATGTAAAAATTCCCTGGCGAAGGATGAAGCCTTCATATTGTTGACTTGTCAAGTTAAGTTATCAGTTTTCACCTGCATCTTAGTCATTTGATCAATAACCACATTTCCTTTTTGTACTTAGAAAGTAGTGGTTTATCTACTCTGCTAGTTCGTCCATGGGCAGCTATTACTTGCCATCTCCTCTATCAACTCTTCTACTTCATCTACTGTAGCGCCCCTTACCGCAGGGTTTATACCGGGACGCCCGCAGGTCATTCCGGTACATATCCTATGACAAGGGTCCGCTACGATCGATCACTACGTTGCATCACATGGCATCATAATAATAAAACATCAATATAAAATCACGACTTTTTGAACCCAAAATTTTCCTCATTTCATTTCATCAAAATTAGAAATTTATACAACTGTCAGTTTTTCACTATCTGTACATCACTCTATAAACCTAGTACAACATGCTACATGAAAGAGGAAAGATACATCAGCTCTATCTAGGTCATCCCAAAAGTCCCAACTGACCAACCTGTGAGCCATGACTTCTCTCGCCAACACAATCTACACGGCTAGAAAAGTCCCTCTGGTGCTAAGAGTCTACTCTCAGACCTAAAAAATAGGTTGCAATTTTGGGTGAGTTTGCGAACTCAGTGAGGTAACCATCATCGATGGTTCACTCAATTCATGCAACACTCATTTCGCATAACACATAATTACATATGTCACAAATTCAAATTATCATAGATAACACTTTTTTTTCACATAAGCATAAGGCATTTTGCCTTTCACTCAATCAAAAAGATTTAACCAAATGCATATGAAATACGCATATGACACTTTTCCAATTTATTTTGGTGTTGTGACCGAGCGCCTGCACTGTCCCAATATGAGCACGTTAATCATTGAGCCTGAGGCTCTGAATCACTGTGGCGCTTGAGGCCCGAATACAAACATTGAGCTTTTTAGCTCTCAATGGCTGCTCCGGTCACAACTGTCATTATCTGGACATGCATTTATAAATGAAATGCATATGTGACAATTAAGCAGTATATGCAACACAATCAACATATGTGTCCCAAGTTATCACATCATAAACACATAGTTCTCATATTCACATACAATTAACACTTCTATGTCATAGCTCCCAGTATATCGGACCTTCTGTCTGGAATCCACAATCAAACCCCCCATTATTCACCACAAGAGTATAAACACATAATAATTGAGAGAACCATCTAGCTCGCTCACCAATAGCTTCCGAGCTAATTCCTGGAAGTCTCGGCAATGTCTGTAGGTTGACGTTCCAAAATCACCTCTATAACAATTAAAATACACAGATATTACAAATTGCACAATCAAAAATGTTTAATAATGCATATATAGAAATTAAAATATGTACAATGCATGTTCGTGACATTCCCGGTATTATCCCGTAAGTCTCATCATAAAATTTTCTCTAAATTTTAGAAATCCAAAGACACCAAAATCACTCTTTACGGATCTTTATAGGTCCGGATATAGCCAAAACAATGAAGGCCATTCATATTCTTTTAAATCGATTCAATGCCTAACTCTTCACATAAGTGTCCAAAAATCACAAATGAGGTCTCATTGGAAATATCATAGAAAACCCTAAAAGTTCCTTCAAGGACTCTCAAACCAATTTCAGCCCTAAGGGTGTCAAAAATTCAATCAAAGTTTCTGCCTAATCACAATTTTCCAAAACAATACAACATTCTTCTAAAAATCATATCTTCCCATTCCCTTTGCCAAAAATTCCAAGCTTTATATCAAAAGAAATATCA
>JANIHZ010000005.1:16346244-16360536 GCA_027478365.1 Erythroxylum rufum
ATAGATTGAACCTGTCAGTTGGTTTTTCTTTCAAGTTTTCTTTTTTGTGCATGATTGCTTTCCTAGTTCATAGATTCATAGATTGAACCTGTCACTTGGTTTTTCTTTCAAGTTTTCTTTTTTTTCTGAATGATTGCTTTCCTAGTTCATATATTCATAGATTGAACCTGTCACTTGGTTTTTCTTTCAAGTTTTCTTTTTTCTGCATGATTGCCTTCCTAGTTCATAGATTGACTTAAATTCATCTTTTTTATCAAATCTTTTGATTGAATGTGAGTTGTTTGGTGTAATTTATGGATTTAAACAGATCATTTTACTTGTTGCGTGCAGGAACAAAAGAAGCAATTTTAACGTTGATAGTTATAGTAAGAAGTTGTTAAGTACAACAATGGCTAATTATGGTGAAGGCAAGGTGCTTACTGCATCTGATTCCGAAGTAAGCTCGGTGTCAGGGCAGATGATTTTTGAGCCAATCCTGGAGGATGGAGTTTTCCGGTTTGATTGTTCTTCTGATGACAGAGTTGCTGCATTTCCCAGCTTTTCATTTATGAATCGCAAGGATAGGGATACACCTATTACTCCTCAGACTCACAGGGTTCCTTCTTATACCCCTGCTTTTCAACGCCTATCAGGGCAACAGATTGTCAAGCTTGAGGTTGGTTGATCAATTTCTGTTGTTGAACTGATATTTTAGTGGCTTGTTGATGCTTTTGTTTAGTCCAACCTAATCATTGGAATTAATGGCATGGATTTCCTCTTCTGGCTAGCTTCCTGCTGGTACCGCTTTTTATGGAACTGGAGAAGTTAGCGGACAGCTTGAGCGTACAGGGAAGAGGGTATGCCATTTTGTTTGATCATCGTGTTCACGAGTTCTCTAATTTTTATTTTTCTCTAAGCTGTAGGTGGGGTTATAGGCATTTTGGTTTTATTGTAGGTTTTTGCATGGAACACAGATGCATGGGGTTATGGCCCACGAACTACATCCTTGTACCAGTCTCATCCTTGGGTGATAGCTGTTCTTCCAGGTGGAGAAGCTCTGGGAGTTCTTGCTGACACAACTCTGCGTTGTGAGGTGATTCAGTGTTCTCAATGTATATGTGGTCTCTTTCAATGCCCAACCTTTATTATGATCTATGATCTTTAAATTATTATATGATGAATAAACAGATTGATTTGAGGAAGGAATCCGTAATTCAATTTATTGCCCCATCCTCATATCCTGTCATTACATTTGGTCCGTTTGCATCGCCAGTAGCTGTTTTAAAATGTTTATCTCATGCAATTGGTAAGTTACTAAGTGGCATTGATATTTGCTACTTAAATCTATTTTCTGTCACTTTTGCATTGTTATTCATGAATGTGTTAATGTTTTAGGCTTCGGATAATAGTTTATTAATGCCAACAGGAACTGTTTTTATGCCTCCAAAGTGGTCCTTGGGGTATCACCAATGTCGTTGGAGCTATGATTCTGATAAAAGAGTTCGCGAAGTAAGCTCTTTGGATCACTTTACTAAATTATGTTCTGTCCCTTTGTTCTTGACCAAGGAAACAAAACGTATCTATTGTTTAGAATTTCAACATCGTTATTCCATAAAGGTCTCTTTACTTCTCCAACAACATAATTCTCATGCTTGGGTTTCTTAATTTTACAGGTCGCCAGAACATTTCGGGAGAAGGGTATACCCTGTGATGTAATATGGATGGATATTGACTATATGGATGGTTTTCGCTGTTTTACTCTTGATAAGGCATGTTTTTGTTGAATATGTTTGTTGTGGTATTGAAGACTAGAATAAATTGGCCTTTACTTATTTTTTGCTTAGCTGCACTTGATGACTTGGTGTTACTAGCTTTCCATATTTAAGTAGTTGGCTTTAGATGGATTCCAAATTCAATGAGGAGATAGTCTAATTAACATATTGCTTTTGGGACATTCATTTATATCCAAGTTCAACCATGTGTTGCTACTTAATGGTAATTTTTTAGGGCGTTGCTTTGATAATGTCTGTCAAATTTTCATTATGAAGCCATGTTATTCAATCTTTGAATCTTGGATGTTGTACATCATTCCTTCCAAAAATCTATTTCATTAGGATATTGCTGGTTCCTGGGAATTAAGATTTGACCAATAAAATTACATATGTAATATTTTAGTTTCTGTGCTCTTATATGCATTTTCAATTAGACAGATACAAGCAAGATCTGTTGAATCAAGAGCTTTTCCATGTATAATTGGCTGTTGTCTTATAATAGACCTGCAATTTTTGCACTTGACAGTAAGATGTTACAATGATGTCCACAGGAACGTTTTCCAGATCCACAGACTTTGGTGAAAGATCTCCGTGATAGTGGATTTAAAGCTATTTGGATGCTTGATCCTGGTATCAAGCATGAAGAAGGTTATTTTGCCTATGATAGTGGTTCTGAGAATGATATCTGGATTCAGACGGCAGATGGAAAGCCATTTGTTGGTGTGTTTTCAAGTTTGCTACTCTTATTTGATGTGTTCTACTGCTCTATGTGTGTTTATGATTTGGGGCATGCCATGTTCTTTGAACATGTGTGTGCAGGTAATAGGTTTGGGGTTTAAAGTTATTCAATTTTCATGCATCATTGTTTTATTATTAATTTCAGGGGAGGTCTGGCCTGGACCATGTGTTTTCCCTGATTTCACACAGTCTAAAGCTCGCTCATGGTGGGCTAGTTCAGTTAAAGATTTCACTCTTAATGGTGTTGATGGTATCTGGAACGATATGAATGAGCCAGCTATTTTTAAGGTGATTTCTGTGGTTCTTGCTGTGTTCTTGTTGTGGCTTGCAATGATCCTTAGTCTAATTACTTCTCTCTCTCTAATTACTTCTCTCTCAGAGTGTGACAAAGACAATGCCTGAGGGCAATGTACATAGAGGAGATGCTGAATTTGGAGGTTGTCAGAATCACGCTTACTATCACAATGTACTCTTCCTGAGCCATGGTCTGCTAGTAACGTAATGATTCTAGAATGGATATGTATTCTTTTATTTTTCCTGAACATTAGAGAATCCGGACCACCCAATTGGTTGATAAACTTTGCTTGGTGTATTTGATGATGCATTTTGATGGTTCAACTATGATCCCATTGGTGATACTGAATTACTTTCGAATTCTAATGATTTTAGGTTTATGGCATGTTAATGGCAAGGTCAACATTTGAAGGCATGAAATTAGCTGACGAAAATAAGCGCCCTTTTGTTCTTACAAGAGCTGGATTTGTTGGTAGTCAAAGATATGCTGCAACATGGACAGGAGATAACCTCTCAACCTGGGAACATTTACACATGTCTGTGGCTATGGTACTTCAACTGGTATGTAAATTTTACTCTTTTAACTCTATTTTTTATTCTTTTGAAGTGATCCAAATGAAGTCAAGATTTTAGGAAGTATATGGATATGGTACTTCAACTGGTATGTAAATTTTACTCTTTTTGACTTCATTTGGATCACTTCAAAAGAATAAAAACTAGAGTATATACTTCCTTCTTACCCATTTTTTTGTTGTTTTGCCTTCTGCAACTGGAGCTCGTGATGCCATTCTCAGCAATAAGTTTGTTGATGGTTTCTTGTGTTCCCGACTATAAGTGATTATAGGAATGATGGAGGGTTGAGATTTGTAAAGTAAGGAATGATGGAGGGTTGAGATTTGTAAAGTAAGTGAAGGACCTAGGTTTTACTTGAGGATGTTGCGAGTGTGCCTCCTGTAAATTGAAAGTCTTTGCACACTCTTGTAAATTTAATGTCTTTGTTGTAATTGTTACGGTGATTAATTCATTTGTTTTATAGTTATTTTCAGCTATTACTTTCTGCTCCTTTGTCAAATCCTTTAATTTAAAATCTAATTTAAATGTAGGGACTCAGTGGTCAGCCACTTTCTGGGCCTGATATTGGTGGATATGCTGGAAATGCAACTCCAAAGCTTTTCGGAAGGTGGATGGGCATTGGTGCTATGTTTCCTTTCTGCCGTGCACATTCTGAAAAGGACACTAGCGATCATGAGCCATGGTCTTTTGGGGAAGAGGTTTGTCCCTCTTCGTACCAATTGAAAATTCCTGTCATGAAGATTTTGTGATTTCAGTTGCTCTTTAAAGTAATTCCATCTTAATACAACAATCATGAAGTGAAGATTTCATATTAATATTGTTTGTCATCATATACTTGTGTTTAGAGATGGATCTTTTATAAGCAAGAAATATTGATGAGAAAAATTGCTAAGAGATGTTAGCTTTCATATGAAATACTACCATGCATCTTTGTTAATACTTCCTGGTTAGTGATTACTTTAGTTATATAATTAGTTTACTTACTCCCTTCTGCTGGTCACCTATATACTAAATTAAGTTTTGTTTTTTTTTACAGTGTGAAGATGTTTGTCGTTTGGCATTGAAGAGGCGCTATCGACTTATACCTCACATATACACTTTATTTTATATGGCCCACACAACTGGTACTCCAGTAGCAGCTCCTACTTTCTTTGCTGGTATACTCTTGAGCTTTGAAATGATCAACATATGAATTCATGTAAAATGTCTGTTGTTCTCCGTGGTTTCTTGTTGTTCTTCGTGGTTTCTTATGGGTACCTGAAATTGCATCTGCAGATCCAAAAGATCCTAACTTAAGGATGCTTGAAAATTCCTTCCTGTTGGGACCTATTTTGATCACTGCAAGGTTTTCATCCTCCCCATTAACTTTTATGTTATAAGGTTAAGTTAGACACCTGTATGTGCTTGACTAATTGATTCATAGCATCCAATATGTTGATGGTATCTATATTTCTGTAATTCTTTTCTCCCACAGCAGGTTAATATAGAGTTATTTTTGTAGTCTAATCGTAAGAAGCTTCAGCTTGTAGCCAAGAGGTGATTTGTTTAATGCTTAGATGCTCTTTGCACGAAAGTGTTTGTTATTTTTTGTATCAGAGGTGGATAATATTTCTTTTAACATGCTACAGAGTTGTGAGAACACATTGGAGAGTTGTGTTTTGCATTCTATATTAACTGACATGCTACATAAGGAATTTTGTCTCCAGGGTTTCTAATTCAATAGACCATGAGTGGGCTTACTTTTGGGAGATGCTTCATATAACCATGCTGTACTCGTAGCAATTTATGGCTAATTTTACAGAAATGAGTCATAATTGCTGCAGAATATGTAAATATATTAGAGAAGCTTGTCATTTAGTGATTGATTTTGTAAAATAGGAAGCCATTTTATAGGGATTGATTAGAATCAATTATTATCAATTAGTCTTACTTTTCAATAGAGGATGACTAGTTCTGTATATATATAGGCAACTTGTGTCAATAAAAAATAATCAAGACAACACTTTTCTTATCTCTGTATTTTTTTCATGGTATAAAGCATCTTGTGTATCTGGGTGCTGCTTAGTGAGATTTTTTTTTCTCCTCTGCCATAGGGAGCAGAATTTGTGTGAGTTTTGGGTCATCCTTGTAGAGTGACCATTTGTTGCCAACCCCTAGAATTTGACCACTGAAAAGTCCTCACGTGAGCCTCACTCGCTGCTTGAAGCTTTCTACTTGTCTCTCACGTGCTGGCCTATGCAGTTGTTCCTGTCACTAGAAATTTCTCCGGTCACCTCTGATTGACTCACTTGGTTCCCTAAAATATCTGTGGTCAGTTTCATCATAATCTGTTCGGTTGTGAGGTGCAATTCTGAACCGGTTCAAATTTGGCCTCTTTAGTGTTTCTTTTAACTGAGCAATAGGTGTTGGGCTTTCCTTTCAATTTTAAACTTAATGTGGATGACGCTAAATCAATAGTTGTTTCTGATTTGATTCTGGTGATGTCCAAGATCATGGAACACAAGCTTAATGGGTCTAATTATTTGGAATAGAGTAAAACATTCTGTTTGTACTTGTGAAGCATTGATAAAGGAAATTACTTGATTGACAATCTTCCAAAAAATGATATAAAGTAGACATGGCTGAAAGATGATGTTTGTTTGATTTTACATATAAGAAACTCTATTGATAGTGAGGTAATTGATTTGATCAATCATTGTGAATTTGTTAAGGTGTTAATGGAATATCTAGATTTCTTGTATTCTGGAAAAAGGGATATTTCTCGCATTTATGTGGTTGGCAAAGCATTTTATCATGCAGAGAAACAAGACATCTCTTGCAAGCTATCTTATGGATTTTAATAAGACCTATGAGAAGCTCAATATGTTATTACGTTTTTAGTTCAAATATTAAAGAACAAGAAGCTCAATGAGAGAAGGATGGTTGTCATAAGTTTCCTTATTGGTATTCTTTCTGAATTTGAAACTGCGAAGTCTCAGATTCTTGCTCGTTATGAACTCACTTCTTTGAATGAAACATTTAGTGGAGTGCTTCGTGCAAAAATAGTCCACCTATTTGGTCTAATAGTGGTCTTGTCAGTCGAAACAACAAAAGGAGGTGGATCAAGCAATTTTAATAATAAAGGACAGAATTTGGGAGGGATTGTATGTCATTACTATCATAAGCTAGGACATGAAGTATGATTGTAGAAAGCTACATAATAAGAATAAGAGAAATCAGTCAGCTCATATTACATCTACAATCGACACATCTGCAAAGCATGTCTTTAATTTTTGCAAATGAATTTGCCAAGTTCTCTTAGTACCAAGAATCATTGCAGTCTTCATCTACCCCTGTCACTACTATCGTTGAGCTAGGTAAACCAAATATATGTCTCATTACTTCCTCCTCAAAATGAGTCATTGATTTTTGTGCCACAGATCATATGATAGGTAAGTCTAGTCTCTTCTCTACGTTTCAGCCACATTACATCTAATTCTCTTGTTACTTTAGCTGATCGGTCAAGCACAATCACCTAAACTCCATTTATCCCTTTGTCATTTGTCTTAAGTTTGCCTAATTTTTCCTCTAATTTAATTTCTATTACCAACTTACTCATACACTTAATTATTGTCTCTCTCTTTCCTGACTATTGCCATTTTTAGGATCTTGTGATGAAGAAGATTATTGATAAAGGGTACGAATTTGGAAGTCTTTACATCCTTGACATACAAGTGCCAAAGTCCATTGCTTGCTCTATATCGTCCTTTGAAGTACATTGTCTATTGAGGCATCCATCCCTTCCTTTGCTAAAAAAACTGTGTCTTCAATACTATAACTTGTCCTTAGATTGTGAGTCATGTCATTTTGCACAACATCATCGCAAGTCTTAAAGTCAATAAAAGAGTTAATTCTCCTTTGGAATTGATTCATTTAAATGTTTGGGGTCCTTGTCATGTCTCAAATTGGATATAAGCATTTTGTTATCTTTATGGATGATTATTCTCATATGACTCGACTATATTTAATGAAAAGTGGTCTTGAATTGTTTTCTCATTTTTGTGACTTTTGTGTTGAGATCAAAACTCAATTTAATTTCTCGGTTCACACATTACAAATATATAATGTTAAAGAATAATCCTATATGACCAAGAATGACATCCTTGATCAAACATTATGTAGATAAACCGTCACAAAACGATGTAGTAGAGAGAGAATGATGAGTTAGGAGCTCCAAAGAATGAAGAGAATGAAATTGTTATACTGAAGTAAGAAATTACAGAGTTTTCAAGCTCTGTCCCAGCTAATGCCGATAGTGCTAATTGCAACAATGATTGTAAAAAACAGATAAAAATTCCCCTTATTTCCTATAGTAATATATAGCAGCTATTCTGCCTCTCAATTGTTATTCAGTTATAACCGTATAACCGTTTTTGCTAACTTTCTTTCTCTCTCCTTCGTCTAGAATAAACCAATAGAGGTTTATTTCCTCCACTGTGATGCCCACGCTCGCTATCAGAGAACATACATCTTTTTGAGACTATAGGAGCTCTATTATTTTAAATGAATGTTCTTGAAATTTTTTACGCTGCTACAATTTCAACTTATTTTTTCATCAACTAAATGCTTTTATCTGTTCATGTTGAGACCCCTTACAACATTCTTTTTCATACTAAGTCATTGTTTCTTATTGAACCTTGAATATTCAGTTGCACGTACTTTGGGATCTTCATCCATAAGTCACTAAATTGTACCCTAGATCTTTGAAATGCATTTTCCTTGGTTATTATTGAAAACAAAATGTTTGTAGATGCCATTATTCTAGCCTTGGTGTTTCTTGTATTCGTCGGCAATATCTTCCTAGAAAACATACATTATTATCCAATCTCTACTTGTACAAGTCGGGGGGAGGATGATGATCTACTAATCTATATTGTCACATCCTTTTGTTCCTGTTCATGCTAAGCCCCTTATTGTTCATGTCTACCCTTGATGGTAAGATCCCCTTGATTCATGTCTTGGACCAGTATCTTCTTCATCAGATCCAATTTCTACTGATGATTTTTCTATTGCTCTTCACCAAGGTAAATGTCAGTGTACTTATCCCATTTCCTTGTTGTATGTTATGATCATTTGTCATCTTCCTTTTGTACTTTTATTTCCTCACTTGATTCCATCTTCCTTCTGAAAGTTGTTCATGAAGCCTTATCTCATTTTGACTAGCGTAATGTTATGATAGAAGAAATGAATGCTTTACTGACAATGGTATTTGAAACTTAGTACATTTGCCTCTAGAAAATGAGGTTATTGGATGTAAACGGGTTTTTACAGTTAAAGTAAACCCTAATGGATCAGTTGCCACTCTGAAAATTTGTCTTGTTGCTAAGTCTTAGGCACAGATATATGGTGTAGGTTATTTTGGTACCTTTTCTCCTATTGCTAATCATTCATTTGTCAGGCTATTTATCTCTGTAGTAGCTATTTAGAATTGACCCTTGCATCAGTTGGATATCAAAAATGCTTTTCTACATGGTGATCTCCAAGAAGTCTATATGGATTAACCTCTAGGGTTTGTTGATTAGGGGAAGAATGAGTAAGTCTATCGTTTTCAAAAATTTCTGTATAGCTTGAAACAAAGTCCTGGAGCTTGGTTTGAAAATTTTAGTTAGACAGTTGAAATATTTGGATCCAAGAAAAAGTAAGTTCTAATTACTTTGTCTTATACAGACAATCTAGAGCTAGTATCATTCTATTGGTAGTATATATGGATTCTATTGTTATTACTGGAAATGACACTACTAGGATCTCATGTCTTAAATCCTTTTTCCATTCTCAGTTTCAGACAAAAGATTTAAGGGCATTAAAATATTTCTTAAGAGTTGAGGTAACCAGAAGTAGGAAAGGAATATTCTTCTCTCAAAGGAAAAATGTACTTTACGTACTAACTAAGACAGAAAAATTGGGAGCTAAATTGTGCAGTACTTTAATGACTCATAATTTGCAACTTACATAAGATGGTAAGCCATTTGAAAATCCAAAGAAATATAGAAGGTTGGTTGGAAAGTTGAATTACCTTATAGTGACACGTCTAGATATTGCATCCCGTTAGCGGTGTAAGCCAATTTTTGTCTTCTTCAACAGTTAACCATTAGGCAAATTTAGATAAAATTTTTTGTTATTTGAAAGGAACTCCTAGATGAGACATTGTGTATAAAAATCATGGACATACTCATATTGAGTGTTATTCAAATGCAAATTGGGCATGATCTAAGGTTGACAGAAGATCCACTTTAAGATATTGTGTTTTTATTGGAGGAAATCTAGTTTCATAGAAAAGTAAGAAACAAAATGTTGTCTCATGTCAAGTGTAGGATCGGAAAATCAAGCTATGATGCAATCTGTTTGTGAGATAGTGTGGATCTATCACTTGGTGATTGAAATTGGTCTTAAGCCTTAAGTGTGGATCTATCACTTGTTGATTGAAGTTGGTCTTAAGCCTTTAGTACTACAAAACTGTGGCGTAATAACCAAGCTGACCTCCACATTGCATCTAATCTTGTATTTCATGAAAGAACCAACCATTTAGAAATTGATTGTCACTTTGTTCGAGAAAAACTACAACAGGGTTTAATTTTCACAGAGTATGTGAAAACTAGAGAATAATTGAGTGATATTTTCATGAAAGCTCTAAATGGAATTCGGGTTAGTTATATTTTGTAGCAAGATGTGTATGATTAATATCTATACTCCAGCATGAGGGAGAGTGTTCCAGAATATATAAATATATTAGAAAAATTGTGATTTAGGGACTGACTTTGTAAAATAGGAAACCATATTATAGAGATTGATTTTAATCAATTAGTCCTAGTTTCCTATAGAGACTGGTTTTGTATGTATACGTAGGCAACTTGTATCAATAAAAAATAATCAAGAAAACACTTCGATCATCATTCAGATATATATATATGCACGGTTGTTGTCTCACTTAAACGACTTCCACTAGGTAGACATATTTACAGCATTCAACAGCAGCTAAAATCAATAAATTGCTTGTGTATGATGATCTTTATGATGTAGATTATATCAACCGTGGATTGTTTGTGATTCTGTAGTTGCATGCATTTTGTAGTCTGCTGGTATTCATAAGTGTCTTAGTCTTGTACTATAATACCAAAGGATTTATACTGACGGGTTATCTTTTTAGTACTGTTCCTGACCAGGAAACGGGTAAATTACAGCACATGCTGCCCAGTGGAATCTGGTTGAGATTTGATTTTCATGACTCACATCCAGTATGTATTGCCCTTCTTGGTTTTCTGTTTTCCAAGATAAGCACACACATTTGTCATATGCCAGATAGACCCATCCATCATTCAATGCAACTGTGTTCTCCTACCCTCGTAAACCTTAACAGTTGTGTTATAACAGGATTTACCAGATTTGTATTTGCAAGGTGGATCAATAATTCCTTTGGGCCCCATTCATCAAAATGTTGGTGAAGCTAGTTTATCTGATGATTTGACACTCATCGTGGCATTGAATGAACATGGTAATGTGGTGAATCTTTACAAAGACTGGCCCTTTTTTCTTGTTTAGTATAGTGTAGAAATCTAAAACAGTCATAAATGCCAACTGTGGTTGTTTTGGATGAAGCATAAACAAGCTGCTCATGATAATTATTGTCATCAGAAAGTTGAATGTACTTTGTTTGAATTGGAAAATATTGCTCATTAGCTTTGTGTCCAATACTCAAGAAAATTTATAGTACTATGTTTAGGACATAGTGTAATGATCTTGAAGCTGTTTTGAACCAATACTTGATAAAATGTGATGAAATTAGTTGAACAGATCAGATTTGTACTATATTTCTGTGGCATATCACTGTTCTGTGAAAATAGTACTATTAGCCTTAACATATCCAAAACATTTATGATTGAGATCCCATGAGCAGACACTAATAGTCCCTTTGTGAAGAGGGTCTCAAGTTTATAAATCTTATGTTCACTAGACTGACTAACTAAATTCATCTCAGGAATCAGACTTGAGTATTGGCATTTTAAAATACTATGCATGGCAAATAGAAACTTATATTTGTTACTGTATTTCCAAGGTGGTCTCCAATGCATAATAGGTAAAGCAACCTTAATTGATGTCCCAGAACCGCTGACATGATCTTTTTGTTTTTCTTTGACTTAAGACTTGCTGTCTCAATCATGGGCACACATTAAGGCACGATTTTAAATCGGTCTAGGCCTTGTGGTCACTCTTCTTCTTTGTAGGTCAATCTGAAGGTCTACTATATGAAGATGATGGTGATGGCTATGAATTTACCAAGGGTGAGTATCTGTTAACGCACTATGTTGCAGAACTTCAATCATCAGTGGTTAGCATCAGGGTTTCTAAGAGTGAGGGTTTATGGAAGAGGCCCAAACGTCGTTTACATGTGCAATTATTACTGGGTGGAGGTGCTATGGTATATTTCTTTGTCAAAGGCAATACTAGCATTGTCTATACTTTTATAGTAAGCATCTTTTTTAGACCACCTCTTTCAATCTTCCCTACCAGATTGATTCATGGGGAATGGATGGAGATATTATACAACTCGTGATGCCTGGAAATGAATATCTTTCAAAACTGGTATCGACAAGTGAGAAAGAGTACAAGATACGCTTAGGTATGTTAACTCAAATCTATATGCCTTCTCATTTTTACCTTCTTTGTACTTTCTATAATTTTTAGCGAGACTGACAAACAATCTCTTGGGGTGCTCAATAGGGTTTAATTCTCCACATATCATATTTGTTCCGAGGTATGAGGAGTTTATCCATTCATTTTGTCCCTAGTAGGCCATTGTGACTTCTGGAAGGAATTGCTCTACTCTGTTTTGAGTCGGCATAAACTATAGGATGCTAAAAGGCTTTAGCATGGTTCTATGTTTTGTAAAATTTGATGCAAGTGATTGGATCACTCAATATCTCAGATTTACTTTTGTTGCTTATGCTTGCCTTCTATTTTACATGCCTTATAAAGGTTACCTTTTTTTAGCAATTAAATGTCATTAAAGAGCTTTACATGTTACTTTTCGTATATTATTTTGAGTTTTCTTTCTTATAAATGCAGAAAATGCTAAGCGAGTTCCAGATGTGGAAGAGGTTTTAGGAAACAAGGGACGAGAACTTTCGAGGACCCCTATTGAACTTAAAAATGGTTATTGGGCTACTAAAGTAGTTCCATGGATTGGTGGAAGAATTATTTCTATGGAGCACCTTCCTTCAGGTAATCTCTACAACCTTACTAATGCTTTTCTTTGTTTTTTTGGTATTCTCCCATCATAGTTACATCAAGTATGATTGATTCGACCTTTTTTGTTTTAAATTTAGGAGTCTTGCCAATGTTTATGGATCAAAAAAGGTTCAACCCTAATTGAGTTGACCAGATTTCTGACTAGATTCACATCTTTTTTTTCAAATCCGATCGAAAATCCAAATTTACTCCATATTACAAACAATCTCGTTCATTTATTGATTTGTACTCACATTTATACTTGCCTAGTCATCCAAAAGTTTTGCTGAATAACATTTTAGACCAAAATTAACATTTCCACATCTCTCTCTCGTCTCTCTTTTCCTTAGCTGCGCATTTTGCGTGCCACATGCTGTGTGCTGCTATTTTATGTTGTCTTATTTTCTCGCCGTCGATCCTAGTAAAGCAATTCTTCTCGTTGCTGATTCTAGTAAAGTTGATCATTAAACTGCATTTGATTGTGGAGATGGGAAATTATGTGGAGGTATTTAGAAGTTAAAGGAGTTCCAATGACCTGTATACGAGTTCTTAGGTATATGTATGAAGGTGTAAAGACAAGAGTAAGGATTATAGGAGGAGATACAAAACATTCTTCTATTGATATCGGGCTATATCAAGTCTTCTTACTGAGTCGTTTTTGGTTTGTAGTAGTAATGTGCGAGCTCATTAAGAATATCCAAAGGGATGTGCCTTGTTGTATGTTGTTTGCTGATGACATTGTTTTAGTAAACGAGACAAAAGAGAGTGTCAATGTCAAGCTAGAAATTTGGAGGGATACGTTAGAGTCGAAGGACTTTAAATTGAGCAAGACTAAGATTGAGTACTTACAATATAACTTTTCAGGCCATAGGGTGTCTTTTGATGCGGAGGTAAAGATAGATTTAGAAGTTATACCACAAAAAGAGTATTTTAAGCATCTGGGATCTATCGTCCAAAGCAATGGAGAGATCGATAATGACAGTTCACCATATTAGATCAGGGTGACTTAAAGTGCATTAGGAGTTCTATGTGACAAGAAAATACTACTCAAGCTTAAAAGTAAATTTTATCGCTTAGCGATTAAGTCAACCATGCTTTATGCGACAGAGTGTTGGTCCATTAAACAAATACATAGTCATAAGCTAATGGTGACGGAGATGAAGATGTTTCGTTAGATGTGCAACCTTATTAGAAGAGATAAGGTTAGGAATATAATGGTAAGAGATAAATTAAAGGTGGTTAATATTAATGAAAAATTAAAAGAGACAAGACTTAGGTAATTTGAACATGTTAAGAGGAGACACTTTGATGCTCTAATGAGAAAATGTGAGAAGACTGTACTTAGAAACTATAAGAGGAGAAAATGAATGCCTAAGAATTGGGAGAAAGTGAGAATGATATGACTCTACTAGAACTTACCGAGGACATGACCCTTGATAAAAAACTTTGACGTACTAAGATATGGATAAAGGATCTCACATAGAAAGATCCTTCTCGTTCTCATAGGTCTTTTAACATTTTTTTTAAAGTCTTATGTCTTCTATTTAGCCTAAACTTTTAACATGTAATATTTTCCACTTAGTTATTTAGCTTAGACATTTCTTTATTTAGTCTAAATACTTTCTTGTAATGACTGCTTTGATTTATTTATTTAGTTGTCTTTTTTTGTTTGTAT
>JANIHZ010000005.1:16360605-16372191 GCA_027478365.1 Erythroxylum rufum
TATCTTCTTCTTTTATGTCTATATTTTTAGTTTATTTTTAATTAGTATTATCTTATTATTTTAATATATATATGCATTTTTTTCATGTGGATTTATCGAACACAACTTCTCTACTAGTTGAGGGTAACACTGCGTGTCGCTGGATCTTCTCAGATCCCATGTTTTAGTAGGACTTTCATTGAGTTGTAGATTGGCCTCATATGACTCTCATTTGATTTAACGAACCTTAAAAACTCATTTAAAATTTAGGCAAAAATTTTATAATAAACTTTATCAACTTGGTTATACCCTAAATCCTTCTTTATCTCATATAATACCCTAAATCCTTCTTCACCTCATATATTTACTTATTAATTCCCAAAATCTAGATCTACTTCATCAATAATACTAATAACTCAATTCAAGATGCAATTTAAACTCACCACCAATAAAAAAGATTCAAATTTGCATACTTGACCTGTGGAGTATGGATAAAAGACTCATGATATTCGAGTATATATACAATCAACTTTATTCATTTGGCATAATGGCATAATGACACATCATATTTATATGCAGTCCATTTCAAATTTAACTAACATCTATATGTGTATAGTCTAGTTAAAATTTATTTTAAGTTTTATACAGTATATATCCAATGAACATTTACCCTTTATATCTTTTTTTTTGTTTTTTCTTGTTTGGTTCTTAACGGTTAAGTCACTTTGTAGTGAATCAATGACATAAGAGTAAAAGAAAAGAAGCAAGGTTACTTACTTTAATATGTTGCATCCTGTACCAATGCCTAATTTTTTGGCTCAGATATAAGCTTTTAGTTGATAACATGGGGATGAATATGGTACGTTAGGCAAGTTATTTCTGATAACAAATCCCCGGCATGAAAAATATCTTTCGTATACTCTCTTTCATATCCTAAAATAACAACAAAACGGGAAATAGAAACATACTATTCCAATTGTGCCCTTGTAATTGTGATCTAATCACATAACTGAAGCCATAAAATGTTTGCTTATATGCTTCAGATTCTCTATCCGCTACCATTATTGACACATTTCTTATGAACTCAATAACTAATATAAGAGCTCATTGCTGCAGATGCATAAATAGACACAAGTTAAGAGTAATATCAATGCAATCACTTTTAGCTGATCACATATATGTACCGGTTACATCAGATGCGGTGAATCTTTTTTATTTTTTAAGAAAGTAATGTCCCCTAGATAACACAAGCATTATATTTGTAGGCGAACATTTGATAAGAGGATGTACTAGCGTAAAAGTTAACTTGCTAATTGTTGACTAATTATCACCTTATATCTATGTTTTGAAAAAATTATTCTTCTTAGCAACTTGCTTTTTAATATGTGGTTTTATGTAGCATTTAGTCACAAAACGACTCACAAATATTTTTTTTTGGTTGGAATTCTTTCCCTTCTTAAGCTCTATAGTTACTACTTTAAAAACTTGTCTTTGACAAACTATCAACTATTTTTTTTTCAAAATTTTTTTGGATTACTTATTATTCATTTTAATACCCTTTGAATAGGTTAAACACATAGTGTTTTGGATAGACTTTTAAAAACAATAGTCCTCCTAGAGGAGATAATTATTGTAGAAATCTAAGATAACTTCCTAATCAACTATAGCCTCCAGCTCCTAACTACTCTCCTTGCAGGTATCTTCCTTATTGCATATCATTATTCCCCTCTTGCACAAAAAGTTGTCCTCAAAGTCAAATTTAGGGTAGGTCTTCTCAAAATCTTCATGAAATTCTTAAAGACACCTTCTCCATTGGGAGTTCTTGCACCAATAATTCCCATATTCCCCTGTTGAGCCTAGATCGTAAAATTTCTTCAAGAACCAAACTCACTTTGCCTGCAAACAATGGTGGAAGAGGGATCAAAGTTGCTGATGGAACTCGCTTGTACTCTTTTAGTTGTGACACATACATTACATCATGAATTTTACTTCTTGTTGGTAAGGCCAAACAATAAGCAACCTTGCCAACTTGTTGAACCACGTGAAATGGACTGAAATACTTAGGAGCTAGTTTTTAACAATCCCTACAAACCATTGATAAATGCCTATGGGGCTGTAATTTCAACCACACCCATGCCCCAACTAAAAAGGTGATCTCCTAATAATGAAGGTTATGTGATTGCTTCATTCTTGCTTGTGCCTAGATTAGTTGCCACCTCAATTCAACCAATACTTCATCCCACTCCAAAAGGGCTTGATCTAACACATCTAACTTTGTGACTTCTTGATCACAAGACACAGATGTTGGACTATACACTTCACAAAATGGTGTTGCTTACAATGTGGAATGAAGGGAGGTGTTATAACATAATTTAGCCTAAGGAATCCATTCCGCCCAACTCCATGGTTGATCCCCTACAAACATCACAAATACATCTCAATGGTCTTATTTACCACTTTTGTTTGACCATTTGATTGAGGATTATATGTAGAGGAATAAGCCAAATTTGTCCCATATAACAACTCCCTCTAAATTGTAATCATGAAGACTTTATCTCTTTCATGCACAGTTGACTCTAGAAGGCCATGCAATCTGAAAATCCTCTCAAAGAACACATGGGTCACAGAGATGGCAGTGTAAGGATGTGCAATGGGTGTAAAATGAGTCATTTAAAAAAATGAATCTACCATCACAAATAAGACAGACTTACCCCTCACCTTTGGCAACTTGTTAATGAAATTCATCAATATTTTGACACAAATTTGAGTGGGAATGTTCAAGGGCTATGTCAAACTTGTTGGATGGAGACTTTTTCATTTATTGTGTTGGAAAACACTACATTGTTTCACAAATTCTGCCACCATTCCCCTCATTCCTGCCTAATAAAAATCAGCCTTGACACAATGCAATATTTTATGGAGACCCTCATGTGTGGAGTTGTGAACTCTTGCTACGAATATGTGAATTATGGCTGAATCTGAGGGTAAATAGACCTTGCCCTTATACAAAATTAGTCCCTCCCGGATCGTCCATTTAGCTCTTGCCTCTCCCAATGCGACCTATTGTCGTAAATCTTACAAATTTGTCCTTGTTGCAATTTCTTCCCTTATTGCGTCAAAGAATGCCAATCATAGTTGGGAAATTACAATACTCATTGGGATAGTGCATCTGCCGCCCGATTTAAAGGACCTACCTGGTACTCCGCATTGAAGTCAAAATTCATCAATTTACTTACCCAATCCTATCAAAGGGATATAGATAAATGTTGTTCCAATATGTATTTAAGGCTAACATAATATGCTCTAATGAGGAATGGCCTACTCCATAAATTTGGAACCAATGTTGCACCGCCTTTGCCAGCTCAATCAATTTGCTTCGTATGTTGGCAATTTAAAGTGCCTCTTTGCGATCAGCTGACTAAAATATGCAATAAGGTGGCCTTTGAGTGTAAAACAGCTCCAATTCGTTTCCAGGAGGCATCACTCTCCACCATAAACCCTTTATCGAAATTGGGTAGTTGTAGAACTTGGGATTCGACCTAGGCTTTCTTAAGTGTGGAGAAGGTCTTGACAGCTGCTTTGTTTCACTAGAAGGAATTATTTTTGAGCAAATTTGTCAATGTGGCTGCTATTTCACAATAACTCTTGATGGATGGTTTGTAATACCTTGCTAATATGAGGAATCCATGAATGGTCATAATTGACTGAGGGGTTGGCCATTTAATTACTATTTGGACCTGTGAAAGATCCACTAGGATGCTTGTGCCATAAACAATGTGATGTAAAAGAACTTAAAGTCTATAGACGAAATAGAAGAGAAAAAAAAATCAACCACAGAAGATTGAAAATTGAGTTGACAATAAAGATAAGGGCTGAAATTTAGATTATGTTAGGATTCCTTATTAGATAAAAAAATAGTAGTGAGTTAAATATGTTATTCTATTTTAGATATGTTATCCTAGTTGTTTAGGATTTAAACTTAATAGAAATTTTTGTAGAACAGGATTGAAATTTGTTAGGAACTATTTCCTACTAGAATAAGGGTTGTAAGAACTTCTCTACAAATATGTGTATGTTTAGCCATTCAAGGAGGAGCAATCCTGAATTTTTCCTATAAACTTGAGTTTTCAACTAGAAGTTATGATATTTTCTTTTAAGAGTGATTTCTTAAACCCTAGGAGTGATTCTAGATTTCTACCCTCCATTCTTTGTGTTCTTCAATAAATTTCAGCAAACCTAACCTAAGTTACAGTCATCTTAAACCTAAATTCTAGTCATATTAAATCCTGAAATTCTAAGCTTAAATTTTCAGCAATCAATTCCTAAAATTCCAACTATACCAAATCTGAAATTTCAGCATTCCTAGCTAAAATATAGACCTTAAACTTGATATTCTAGTAGCCTAATCTCAGTCATATTTTCTAATTTTGTGATTTTTAGCTACTAGTTGATACTTCTTCTATTTGTCTTACATTACAATATGACCTAAGTATGTCACCTGGGAACCCCCAAAGGTGCATTTTAATGCACCTCTTAACAAACAAGCAATGAGCTTGCTATAAATTCAAAATCGTGCATAAGTGCTATAAATGTTCAACCTATATGTTATTATATGCTATCTTATAAAAACTAAGTCAAACTTACGCAAGTGAGATTGAAAAATCTCGTTCATTAAGTCTTGAAAGGTTGATGGAGCATTAATGAGGTCGAAAGGCATGATAAAAAACTCAAAATGGTCATGATGGGTTGGGGTGTCGTTTTCTCTACAGTTATCACACCCATTTGAACCTAATGATATCTTGACCTCAATTCTAGCTTGGAAAAATACCTTACTCCATATAATTCATCCATCAATTCCTCCACCATTGGAATAAGAAACTTATAAAACTATAATTGTGCCTCCCAATTAAGATGGAATGTATCAACCCCACCTTCTCTCTTTTAGGCGTTCGTTGATTTATAAAGAACTGCTCGCACTTATAAATCCAAATCAACGAATCATCAG
The DNA here is from genome assembly GCA_027478365.1 of Erythroxylum rufum. Lineage (NCBI taxonomy): Eukaryota > Viridiplantae > Streptophyta > Magnoliopsida > Malpighiales > Erythroxylaceae > Erythroxylum > Erythroxylum rufum. Next base: position 16,365,590 of record JANIHZ010000005.1, read on the forward strand.
TATCATCATAAAAGGAAATTTTAATTTAGAATACTTGAGAACAATAGTCCCTTCATCTTGCCCAATACTTTTTTCCTCCTTTTTGTTCCCTATAGGAGCGACTATTGCTCCCTACCCTATTGTTTTTATTGCGCCCCTTCAACTCTACGAATCTTTTTGCTGGATTGTTGGTATCCTTCACTACAGAAAACCTTTACTTGATATTTCTTATGACCACATCCATTTGGCTTAACAAGTCTACAGAGTCATCTATGATGTCTGGCTATGATATCAAATTAATGTGGTTTAGTGTAGGATTTAGTTACGGGATGACTCACAGGAAATTCTCATTTTCCTTGCTGGAGTTCTTCCACTTCTTAGGCCTTATGATTGTTGTTTAGAAAATTCTTCTTTGACAAGTTTTCTATAGAAAAATTTTGGTCTCGTTCTTATTCATCGTAATAGCCTTGTAATAGTTTTCAATACATAGAATGTTTTGGAACTAAAATAGAATAAGAACCCCTAAATAAATTTGTTCATCCTAACTTATTCTCTTACTAAAAGTAAACTGTTAAAAGTAATAAACTTCTTAAATAAGATAACTACTGTAGAAAGATAAGATAACTTACTAATTAGCTACTACCATCAGTTCCTAACTGCTCTCCTTATATATTTTTTTCCCTAAGAACGCACCTTGCATTTCACTTATACAAATGAAAACTACTTGACATGGCAACAACGCTAATGCCCTTTTCATATCATTGTCTACAATGACATTACCTGCTGGGCAAACAATAATTCAACTCACTAATAGGATCAATAATAACATATGTGGGGTATAAAAAGGACGCAAAAAATTATTCAACTCACTAGCAAGTATCAATCAAAAGACATTACAAAAAAAAAAGGGATAAAAAACACTGATCTAATTTTACTAAATTCTTCCATGTTTCAAAAATTGTGGGAAGTCTGAACGATGGTCTAGAATTCTCCTAGAATCTTTTATGCTAGCTTTCTACTCTAAAAATGCTAACAAATGACACACATGTAGAGCTTTCTTCACTTGAACATCCATGTTGGGGGTGATTGGAAATTAGTAAACTACAAGGGAGGTTTGTGTACTAATATGCAAATATGATAAATCAACAAATCATTAAATCAATATATCAATATATTTGACACACATCACTTATGTTGTTTGTTAATTCTCATAATCACTACCCTTTGACATGGTTATTCACATGAAGAAAGCTCGCCACATGTGTGCTCTATCAACATTTTTAATGAAGAAAATTAACTGAGGGGTTTGGAGGAATTTTAGGTAAATATGAGGACTTTCAACAAGTATTTTGAAACATAGGGACTTTAATGGAATTGGTCAATCCACATAGAAGTTTGGTGTTTTTTTTAATCCAAATGTAATATATAGTAATCATCCCTAAATAAATTGATATGGAACCACTTGCATTTTGAGTTAATAACAGGAGAATTCATCTTTGAAACTCAAAAACCTATAGAAATTATTAGTATCACTAAGTGATCCTCAACATTCTGAAGTGTTCCTCTAATAGGGGACCACTACTCCAAAATAAGTGGGTATAGAAATGCTACTTCTCTTAATTCAATAAAAATAAGAAGAATAGATAGAGAGTGGAGAAGAAAATTTAAAAAATAATTAAATGGACTGACCTATTGAGTTTCTTCACCAAAGGAAGCATGCAATGAGTAGACAGAGGATCCTATGTCTTGAGAGGTCTCTAGTATATATAGATCGTAATAGAGAGGAGTTGGATTCGGAATGTAGGGAGAAAAATTCTAAAGTTCTTAAATTTAGGAGTTTCTGGTGGCGTTGCAAACTAGGGTACCAACATATCATGAGTGGGTTCTCTAACTTGAAAAAACGGTTACATTAGTTCTGCTTGATAGGAGTTTGGGTCTCTGTCAGCCTGAAGTTCAGATGGTATAGTTTTAGAAACATCAATGTCTTTAAGTTATGCAAACGCTAGTGAGCAAAACATATTTTTTGGTCTTAAATTATGCAAACGGTAGTGAGCAAAACATATTTTTTGCTTATAACTTTTCGTTGGAAATGGGGTACATAATTATGCAAAAAATTCTTTCAAGTTATCGAAGAAACATTATGTTGTGTTACTTGGTTGGCGAGAATTTTTTTAGGGTTAATTACATTGGAATCTCTTGTTGTTTGATTTTTTTAATTTCAATTCTCATGTTCTGAAAATTATTAAAATTATCCCTAGTGGTATTGTTTAGTTATCACACAATTTCTTCTGTTATATTCTGTTAATTTATTTTGTCTATTTATAACTTCAAGATAACATTGTATTGAAACTTAAAAATTTCAATGTTATATCATTTTAGGTGAAAAAGAAGATATAAAATTAACGGAATATGACCTTTCGCCTTTATAATAAAATATCATAGAAAGTTATGATTGAGGAGGTCTTTTCTTTGGCTCTATATGGAAAAAGAAGCTCAAACGTCGTTGAATAACTTCCCTTTCAAAATTAGCTTATTGGCAATAGGAGAAATACCAATAAGCTAATTTTGAAAGGGAAGTTATTCAACGGCTTTCGAGCTTCTTTTCCCATATAGAACCAAAGAAAAGAAGCTATAGGAGAAAATGCTGACGTTCCCTACAGAGGTCTTGTATTAGTAAGAAATAGTTCAGATAGTCTGTATTGGATATATACATCACATCGTTCCCCTTGTTTTCATATCAGTAAATTAGTGGGATCATATTGTCTAAAAAGGCACTGCAAACTTTGAGGATTCTGTAACTTAAAGAGTAGTTTCTCTATGATAAAGAGCACAGCAAATCCTTGTCTGTTATTGCTTATTTATTGCTGATGTAAAAATTGCAGGAACCCAATGGCTGCATAGCAGGATTGATATCAGTGGATATGAAGAGTACAGTGGTATTGAGTATCGATCAGCAGGATGTACTGAAGAATACAGCATCATCAAGTAAGCTGTCACCAGAGATTTTCTCTTTCTATAGTGATTGGTGGAAATAAGAATTAATAATTTCTAAAATAAGGACCATCTATCTTCTATATGTAAAGGCAAAGTAGAAAATAAAGATGGTTGTATTTCTCCATCGAGACTGAACACCAGCAAGAAACACGTACTAAATCCCGCATGTTTAGAAATTCTTGCTTCCTCACTGTTCAGGTATATGAAAACACAAGACAGTTTCGTGGACCATCGTCTGATCGCCTCCTTTTACCTTCCAAATAGGAAATCTAAAAGTCACTAGAACATCAAATAGCCTTTTATATGTTCCCAACAGTACGAAAATTTTAGATGATTATTGGACTAGTGTCCAATATCTTTTGCAGTTACCTACAGCAGCAGGAACATAATTTGAGTTCACTAAAGCTAATAAAAAAAGGGGGACTTGTGCAATAGTTCATGAATAAGTCCTGAGAGTTAGCAAGCAAACATAAAGCTACATTGTAGTTCTTTACCAACAGCGAAAGTTCATCCATTATTCAATTAAAAATGGCAGACGGGATAATTTTGAGAGTTGAGCCTTCTCTTCGTTGATACAACAATGTAACATGTTGCTGTAGAATTGTGTGCTAGATGATTTCTTTGATGTTATATATGGAATCATAAAACTTTTGCTTATTTTCATACCCCAAGAAAATGTATTAGCTAGATCAAGGTAATTTTAGAACAAGCATAGTATCTCATTTAGGATTCCGTATAAATACATTTAGAATAGACATTTAAGACCAACGTATTCAATTTGTTTTAATTTTTAATTTTTAATTTTTAAGAGATTGCCATTCTGCTCTAAAATTATGATTCTGTGTTGTAGGCGGGATCTTGAGCATGCAGGGGAAGAAGAATCTCTTATCCTAGAAGGTAATATTGGTGGTGGATTGATTATTCAGCGTGAGATCTCAATTCCAAAGGATGATCCAAACATTCTTCAGATCAATTCCAGCATTATAGCTCAAAAAGTTGGTGCTGGTTCTGGAGGATTTTCAAGGTTATAACCAGAAATATACCAAAACTGAGGATCATAATTATGCATGCTTAAAACTCTTTCATGAAGAGACATCTACATGCAATCAGCATCACTTGCAAAATGAAATCCTTTATCTGGATTATCTGGGAGCTTAAACTCTTCCATTGAGTATGCACCCTTGATACATTGGCACTATTCCCTATCACGATAGAAGTGTGCCCTGGCATCATATTTGCGTGAAAATTTTATTTGGGACATCAAAATCCTTACTTGATGGAATACAGTTGTCCAGCATATACATCAAAATTGATGTTTCATGGTTTTTATTCTGCATCTCATCATATTCTAAGTGGATAGACAATCCGCCTTTCGTGACTTTTGTGTTTGCTACTTATTCAACTGTTACTGGAAGTATACATGGAAACTTCTCGTCCACAAAATAACCACCTTCAAGTTCTATGACACGTGCTTGTGTAGATTGATCATAATTCCATATTTCTTCGTACTGTTATACGTGATGTTTTTCTTTCTTCACAGTATGTAATATAAATAATTGATTATGCATCGGATCCCTGGTCTTTTCTTTTGATGATTAGATAAGACAGGAAATATGATATCATAATTTAGAAAAATAGGCATTAGAACTAGAGTTAATTGGGATTGCACATCAAAAGTTGATAATTGGTTTGATTACATATTAGTAGAGATCTGTGGAGAATGGATTTACACTATTTTGTAATATCTTGAGCAATTTTTTATTTGGATCTCTTTCTTTACTGTTTTTATTCTTTTTTCTTGGTGTTACGCTCTTCAGAACAACAGTCTGTTTGGTCTTTTGATTTATGTGTCAGTACAAGTATTGTAATCCATGCTTCTCTATTGCTTTCGTTTTGTAGGCTGGTTTGCTTGAGAATACACCCTACTTTCAACCTCTTGCACCCTACCGAAACTTTTGTCTCGTTCTCCTCCATTGATGGATCAAAGCATGAAATTTGGCCTGAATCCGGCGACCAATTGTTTGAGGGGAGCCCTCTGCCAAATGGTAAGTTTTACATGTTGAGTTTCCTACTTGCTATACTTATCATAGTCATTTTAATCTCAAGAGTGTGAAGCATCTATGTAATGTGTCCAAGTTTTGTCTATGCATACAATATCAGGCGAATGGATGCTGGTTGACAAATGCCAGGGTGTTGCTTTAGTCAATCGATTTAACATCCAAGAGGTGTCCAAGTGTTGCATCTTCTGGGGAACAGGGACTGTTAACTTGGAGCTATGGTCTGAAGAGAGGCCTGTTTCAAAGGAATCACCTATCAGGATCTCCCATCAGTACCAGGTCAAGGGAGTGTAGGTCTCGACTTCTTAAATCTTTACTTACACACTGATACTGTTCTTACTACAAGCAGTCACGCGGCCAAGAGGAGTAGTTTTATGTTTGTTGCGAGTCGAATGCATAACCTTACCTTAAATAATTTGCGATTTGAAAATAAAAGAAATGAGAAATCGTATGTCTACTTCTAAGTATCACAGCCAATTATAACATTTCTTATTTATTTGAGAACATAAAATCAACGCTTCACCGTACGCTAAAAATAAGCTTAAAACCCTTGACAGTAGGAGAGTTTTTAACTGACAAACATGTAATGAACAATATTGTTCATAATAAAATATCATTCTCAAATAAATAATTTTAAAATTCAAATTTCTTTGAGAATCTCGAACTTGTCAACTCCATAAAACTTACAGACTTATTTATCGTGATTTGCTCTCGTCAAATAAGTGAAACATACAAGATCTAGCAGCTTTAGTTTCAAAAAAAGTTGAAATGAGACATCTACATCTACAGCTACAATTCAAATCATTTCAAATATTTTTGGTGAAAAATGTCTATCTATTCATTGTCTAGCCTTTTTGAAATTTCTCCGACAATTCTCTTGTACCAATCACAATTTATATGTCAGATTTTTGTGACCAAAAGGTTTACAATAATTTTTTTGTAAAAATACAAAGAGAATGGTACGGACAATTGATTTCTCTCTACCAACCCTCGTTAAACGGGAAGTCTTGTCAATTGGGATTCATCGACTTGTTGACTATTCTCTATGAAACTTCTCACAAATTATTTTAAATCTTTGCTTCTTCACAAATTTTTAATGACTCAATTTATAAGTACTTTTGTGAATTCTTATATGAAATCTTTTGATTCTTCAATACTAATCCTTAACGCTAATTTATGACTCACAAAGAATCCTCTTGAGTAGCATCTAATCAATCTCCATTAAAGAAGTAATTAGTGATGATGAAAGAATGTATTGTCCTCAACCACCTATTTATCCTCAAAATAAAGAAATATGTATCATTCTATATTTTATATTTTATTTTTGTTGGATGACGTTTTACCTAAAAATTGAGCTTGGCTACTTTTGAAAGTCAATGACCTGGAGTTCAAGTTAATAAATTTCTTAGACAGTTCATAGCCAAATTTGTTAGCATTCTAAAAGATTGGTAGATAAATTTAAGCAATTATCATCAACTTCAATTCTATAACACTCGTAGAAATTGATATTGTATTGAGATTTATATATCTTGAATTAAGTGGTCCTTTTGATCATTGCAATGATGTTCTTAT
>JANIHZ010000005.1:16381360-16394507 GCA_027478365.1 Erythroxylum rufum
CCTTTATCTTTTCAAAATTTGATTTAAAATCAGGTTTTTACAATTACAAGTTCGTCTGCAAAACATATACAAAATTGCATTTTTTATTACAGACAACTATTTCTAATAGATATTTATGCCTTTTTAACTTAAAATAAAACGTTCTTCATTTTAACATGCAATAAACACGATATTCAAACATTGATTCCACATGGTTGATCTACATTGGTGATATACTATTGTTCTTTCTTAATAAAATTCTCATCAAAAGTTGTTACAACGATTTTATAAGATTGTTTGGAAAATCAAATATAAATGTTATATTTAAAATTGTATCTAATAGAACATAAATATTATATCTAAAAGGGGATGAATCTTATCATGAATAAAATTTCTCTTATAAATCTTATCAAATAATAATGAATTTATTAAGAATTTAAAAAGCTTCGATCTTTTAAACAAAAGAAGAACTAAAATGAAAGAAAGATATAATATATTTTATTATTCATAAACTTCAGAAATTGCCATTTACATAGTAAGACTTAAAGAACAACAGTTAATAAACACCGAATGCGCATGAGGTTTAGTAGCAAACATCACAACAATGAATCAGTAGCAGAATCATCATGCAAATCAAAGGCCACATGAACTTACAAGTCCAGACTCCTTAATAAAGACTACTGCAATATAATGTGGAATGGATAAGCCTATTCTTTATAAGCTTCTAATGTTTGGCTTTCAATACCTACAGCTCTTTGTAGCTATTTTGGAACTTTGCTTGCTATTCATGGCCTAATTCATTATTATTATTTCCTAAAAATGAAACAAATCTTTTCCATATCCTCTATATTAGTATAGTATATTCCATTTCTAACCTCATTTCCTCCAAGGATGCCATTATTTTAATGATAGCCAAGAGGAGCAGGAGATTCCCTCAGCTCCTTCCCCTGATAGCGTATGTCCGAAGCAAAGTGATTGACATCTCTGTGATGGGCTTCGTCAGCTCTAACTACCTGAACAACATCTCGTAGAGTGGCATTGGGGGCCAAGCGCCAGTAGTCAATGGCAATAGCAGGGGCAGGGACGTTTTCAATGTTGCCCTTGTCCATTTCCTTGAGGAATTCGGTGTAGGAGTGTATAGCTTCCTCCTCCAGATACCCCACCATCCTATGAGCGAACTTTGGCGATATGAGATACCCAAGAAAGTACGCATTGAAGAAGATGCCTTGCACTGTGAAAACAAGTGCACGTTCGTACCACCTTGGCTTCGCCACCTCCATGAATGTCATCAAATGCATACGCTCATTCTCAGCCTCCTCAAGCAGAGCTTTGATCCACCCGCCGCTGTGCTCGAACCGTCGCAGTGACTGGCAGTGCAGCAGCATCCCTCCCACCATCCCCGGCACCGCTGCCACTGTTTCTAGCATCATTGCCCGGCAGCCATATCGCCTCTGTCCGTTTCCCGTCACAAAACACGAAACAATAAAGATAATACATCTCCATTACAAAACTTGTAAAACCGAAGAGCCCAATTCGAATAAGAAATGAAAGCGAAACAGGTCCAATCCATGGATCTTCTCACAAGTTATTAATTGACAGTATGAAATATTATTCTTAGAGCATTATGAACACAAATTTATTGCTATAATTAGCGCTGTATATGCTGAAACAGAAATTGAAAGTCTCAAGTTAATTCAACCAAGAAGAACAAATAAAAAGGATGTATATATGTACATATATACCTGAAAGAACAAGTCAGTGGGCCACCTGAGAGCTTTGACAGTCCAGAAAGCCATCTTATCCAAGAACGTCGTCGGAACGTGATGCTTCTTCAGGTCTATTGACAAGTCCGCCGCATAAGTCTCCCATGGCTATCATTTTCAAGAAACCAAAGTTCCATAATATTAACAACCAATTACTTTTACGTTAATATTAACAAAACAAGATAGGAAGGATCAATTTAGTAGTTTTATGAACATTAACTGAATAGTGTTTTAATATTGCGATAAGTATACAGTTGCTCCCTTAATCATATTCGTTATTACTGTTAATTTTGGCCAAATACTCCTAAACTAACTTACCCTAAAGCAACTCCATTTCCACTCAGTACCATCATCTTTAGTTATCTTGCTAGTCTTCACGCCCCAGTAACTCACTATCCCCTTCTCCTCTTCCTTCTTCCCTCCGCCGGTCAGCGGCGTCGCCTTCTTCTCCTCCTCCTGCTCCTTCTCCATCAGCGTCATAGTGCTAGCCTTGCGCACAGTGCCGAAAACCGGCGCCCTGATCCAGAAAGCAGCAACGTCGGAGACAACCGCTCCTGTCGGAGTTCCATGAAGAAGGATTCTCGAAGTCGTTGATGCCTTGGAGGTAACCGTCGAGAAGTAGCGTATTCCGACCAACGAGGCAACGGTACCTGACAGCCTTGTTGCACTAGATTTACAACCGATCATGATGTTTCACGAATGTGAATATCAAGTATGACGGTTTTGGGCAATGTATATATATATATATATGTGCAGTTATGAATGGCGGTGGTGAGAGCTGACGACGTTGGCTGCACGTAATGAACATGATCGTGGGCCAGGCTGGAAGTGCTGAATGACGGTGTAACCCCTGAGAGAAGCGAAACAGGTATGGGGTTACTAGGACAGTTGATACTTTGATAGGGCAGCGTTAGGAATTGTGAAAGAAACTTCCAGGGAATTTGGTGTTTTTAACTTGGGGACCAAGTTTCAAATAAATTAAGCAGACTTTTGTTTATTATTTGCCAGTTGTATTTCTAACATAAAGAAGCTTACCTGTTCAATTTACGTATTCCGACTGCCAAGAGATAAAAGGTTAGTTTCTGGATTTCCATTTCTCTTGATTCCTGAAACAAACAAAAATCCCAAATCTAGCCATTATTAATGTTCTTACCGATTACTTTTTACTTGATATAGAATATCCGAGCATATACTCTGCTTTCTTTAATCTTGTAAATAATAAGTTATACACTTGTACACGGATGCAAGGCTTTGAACGCTCTTCAATTAGTGGTAATATAATATATAAATACCATGAAGTCTTTATATAAATATTTATTATTTAAAAAAATTAGATAAGAATTTTTAATGAAACATGGGACTATAAGTATATAATTGTATATAAAGGTTATCATATAAAGTTGAGCTCAATTAATTAAAGTTGTCTAATATGGTTATATTATTTTGTGCTTATGTATTTATTTTAAATGTGAGTTTTATATGTGTAAAGACAAGGTTTATAATTTTTAGTTTTATTATAGGCCAAACTAGAAATTAATTAAGGTTTTACCCTCATAAAAGTAGTTATAGTCTTCAAATTAAACGTACGCACAATTCTTTCTGACATTCCATCATCAGATAAAAAATAAAGAGTCAGGAGAAAATTTTGAAAAAGTTACATTCTAATTTGGAAGATAAATTGTAAGATTTCAGTGCAGATTTCACAATAGATTCAAGTATGCTTGTGCAATAAATCTAAGTATTCTTAATGATTTGATATAATTAATTTGTGATTGGTGACAATTTTCACCGTTAGGGATTAAATTCTATCATGTAGTATCAGAGCCTCTTTCATATTAGATCATTGAGAAATTTTAATTATTTGTCTTCCATGTTTACAATGGATTCAGTGAATGTATAAGGGCCAAAAATATTGAACTTTTTTTTAAAAAAATTTGGTAACTTTACATTGACGGTGGCATGTGGTGATGCTGTTGATGGATAGAAAGAAGCGAGGAACACATTAGGCATATGTTTTTGTCTGTTCAATGCTTTGTATGCATTCAGATACGATCGGATGTTTTCAAAAGCCTTTCATCTTTATCCAATAACCAATAAAGGTTCTTTCTATTTTTATTAATAAAATCACGCTATTTGTTATGTACATTAACCATCGAATAAAGATGATATTAGATAATAACCAAAAACTAATGTATTTGGGTTTATAATTTAACCATCAGATAAAGACCAGAAACAAACATAAAGCTTTAGCATCTTGGAAAGTTTTAAAATTATACTTATTAATATGCATATTATGGATTAATATCACGAGGAATAAGTTTTGGGTTCCAAAATTTATAATTTCTGGTTTGATTTGTAAAATTTTAACTTAATTCTTAATTTGAGTTGATAGGATTGCTAGTGTTATAGCATCAAGAAATTAGAGCTATGACGCTTTCATACAGCTTATGCAAAATTTGGTTATTTTAGTTTCAGATTTTGCTAATTTAAAGAAATATATAGCATTTGAAATTAATTTTATTGAAGCAACATGTCGTCAAAGCAACCTCTCTTGTAAAAATTAATTTAACTTAGAATATTAAAAAGTTTTGTGTGTACATTATTCATGCAAATATTGACTGACCCAAAGGAAAGTTAATATTTGGCCCGGATTGTAAATACACTTATGGTGGTAAATGTGTGGCAATTATTCAGTATAATTTGTGAACATTAAATCAGTGCAAAGAAAGGTTTATTGTTTGACATGCCTTATTGTTAGTGTTTGATCACTACACCAAGGTACCACTTATAAGTTAATGTTGTTGTCCAAAGACTAAATATTAATGTTATGCTAGGTATCTTATGATGTGGCCCTACTATTATCTGTATATAATTAATTTGGCATATTATATTGTTGTATATGTGAGTAATTAGATTTTGTTTGTTTTACTCTCTGTTTTGTTCATGGTTTTGCTGCAAATATCTCTACTAGTATTAATTCAATTCTTATGCTTAATGGCACCAATTTTAAGTCATGGAAGGAGAACGTTTTAATTGTTCTCAGAGTTATAGACTTAGATCTTGCTTTACAAGTCTATCAACATGATCCACTTATTGGTGAGAGTACTTCTGATCAATAGAGGGAGATGAAAAAGTGGAAAAGGTCGAATCGTATAAGCTTGATGATCATGAAACGTATCATTCCAAAAGCTTTTCTGGGCACTATGTCTAATCAAATTACTACAACTAAGGATCATGAGAAAATATTTGCCAAAAATGAAAAGGCTCAAACAAGTATACTTTTGGCAAAGTTTATCTCAATGAGGTATGTAAGAAAAGGAAATATAAGAGAGTACATTATGAAAATGTCTCACATTGCTTCAAAATTGAAAACACTTAAGTTGGAATTATCCGAAGACTTGCTAGTGCATCTAGTTTTGATATCTTTTCTGGTACAGTACAGTCAATTCAAGGTGAGCTATAATTGTCAAAAGGAGATATAATCTCTTAATAAGCTTATCTCACACTGTGACCAAGAAGAGGAAAGGTTGAAGCATGATAAAGCAGAAAGTGCTCACTTGGCTATAACATCTAAGGACAAAAGGAATAAAAGAAAAAAAACTAAGGAAGTTATTTTTTTGGGTAACACAAAAGAAATAACAAAAGGAAGAAAATCCAGATGGCTATTACTTTTGTGGTGCTGAAGGTCATGTAAAGAAGTAGTGTGCAAATTATCACGTATGGCGTGCAAAGAAAGGTATGCCTCTTATTTTGGTTTGTTCTGAGGATAATTTGACTTCGGTACCTAGACATACCTGTGGTTAGATTCTGGTGCAACAACTCACATCAGTAAGTTTATGCAAGGTTGCTTGAGTTGCCGAAAAGCAAGTGATGGTGAAAGATACATCTATATAGGTGACGCTAAGCTGGTAGATGTCGAAGCAATAGGGACTTTTAGATTATTGTTAAGAACTGGATTTTATTTGGATTTAGTTGAGACTTTCGTTGTACGGTCTTTTAGACGGAATTTGATTTCTATTTCTGCTTTGGACAAATCTGGTTATTGTTGTTCATTTGAAAATGGAATATTTAATCTCTTTCAAAATTCAAATTTGGTTGGTGCCGATTTTTTATCAGTTTACGATAATCTATATTTGCTTGACACTAATGCTTCATTTAATGAAGCCTTGCATGTGGGTAAACGAAGTTTAAAGTGTAAATTAATCGGCGATAATTCTACCTCATTATGGCACAAGAGATTAGGTCACATCTCTGAAAGGAGAATTGAGAGACTTGTGTCTAAAGGAATTCTCGATCCTCTTGATTTAACATATTTTGATACTTATGTAAATTGTATTAAGGGGAAGCAAACAAATGTTAGGAGATTGAGTGCCAATAGGGCTTCAGACATCTTAGAAGTTATCCATACAGATATTTTTTTTCATCTGTTTTTATCTAACAACATAAATGGGGTTACATCTCATGATTATATATGACTGTTATGTAAACACATAATTATGTATTGCTCCATCCATAATGCATTAATGTTGACTTTAACTTTTAGCAAGATGTATCACTTAATAATGGTTGCCCAATTTTTAGAATGTGATAATCATTGCATTGCCTTTTATTTTAACTTGCATGTATGCTTATATTTATAGGTTTTAATGGTTCAATATGGAAGTATAAGGCTTTTTCATACTAGAAATTCATATTGGAGCCTGAATTCAAATATGTTGGTAGGGATATTGCTACATTTGACAATGCTAATATTGACTATATTAGTAATAGACAAATAAATGAGATGGGATTGGAGTTATGGTATGATCAAATTGATAAGATATATTATAAAGAACCTGGTTTAAACTTTAAGGAGTCATTTAAAGTTATAAACTCAAATGAAAGTTGTATTAGGCTAGCAAACCTAATGCAAATATATGGGATTGTTGATGTATATGTAACTCATCATGTAGGCACACTTATCCATGCTATTGATGATGATGAACAAGGTGTTAATATGGAGGGACAAGGTGCACAAACAGATGAGAATATATAGGGAGAAGGTGTATAAATGGATGAGAATTTAGAGGGAGAAGGTGCACAAATGGATAAGAATTTGGAGGAACTAAGTGCATAATTTTAATTAAACTTCTATGTAGATAGTCCAGATGACTATCATCTAGTTGAAAACGAATCATCATATTGTGGTAGTCCTATTAGCACTGATGAATATCCTAATGGGGAGGAGGTAGGTAAAGCTTTATATATACCTAGCTCAACTGTTAGGGATAATCCTATAGAGGTACACATAAGTGAAGGTTAGGAATGGAGTTCAGGACTGCAAAAGAATTTAAAGATATTGTTGTTAATTATGCAATATATATTGGATACAATGTTAAGTTGAAAAAAATGTGAGAGTAATCAGATTAGGTATGTGTCTATTGATGGATGCCTCTGGGTTTTGTATTCTACATATAATAAGAACGAGAGATGTTTCAGGGTGAAAACATATGATGTAGAGTTGATACTCCTTCACCTAAAATAGTTATGCCCAATAGATTGAAAATTGCAAGAAGAAAACAACAAGATGAGTTGAAGAAAATGAAAAATCTAAGAAAATTGAGTCCCATCATAACTCCAAAAACTGCAACAACAACACTTCAACTCAACATGCTGAGGCTTCTTTACAGGTATGTATACCTTACTTCAATCATATGAATACAGTTTTATAAACATATAGCTACTAATGTTTATCATTATGTTAATCAAGTTAGAACAAAGGCAACTTCACAGGTATACTAGGTTTCAGTTTTATATTACTTATTATTGGTTTTAATGACTGACAAAGTTGTTTTTATTATAAATACAGTTAAGCGATGTGAATTTGGTTGATGATAATGTTGTAGTGAGTCAACAAAGCAATATTGTAAGCAATGTGTTTTTTTTAATCAATTTGTCTAAGTTTAAATAATAAAAATGTGTTTTTACTATTTTATCTTCCATTTTCTAGGTTGGTACATTTGGAGATGCCAATAAAAAAACGTTTGGAGATGTCCACAAAAATTTCAATTATCATTTTAGCCAAGGTCTTTACGATTTAGAGAACGTTCCAATATTACTTCACAACAATTAGAAGCTGAAGCAAGCAAAAGGATAACATCATTGACATAATCATCATAACCTGATCTTTCATAGTAAAGTACAAATGAAGCAAACATAGATTAGTTATATACATACAATGTAAATATTTGTGTTGTATATATACAAATGTTTGTGTTGTTTACGTATAATGTAAATGTTGATTTTTTTGTCAAAATCAATATGAGTTGTTACGTAACGTCTCTCTCTCTCTACCTCTATCTCTCCTTTACATTGCTTATTTGTGCATATTTGACAACATATGTAATGAGTTAATTATTCATTATCTATTGGTTATATATAGTAGTTTTTTTTGGCTTCATTACATTATTCATATACAAATTTCAAAATCAAAATTTTCGTAATATATTTGAAATTAATATTTACCATTACATTGTTGAAATTCAATACAATATCCGTATAATATAATTACAAATAAAAATTCTTATAACCATAACAAATCCTATTACCATGTTCATATACTTAATTTCTTTTGTCATTAAAAAGCTTCATTTGTTCTTCAAACTTTTTATTTGTGCTTCTTTCAACCTCTTTCTTTAACATTGATAATTCACTTCTCAAATTTTGAATCACTTGAATGGGTCTCTCAGTAAATTCTTCAATGTACCATTTGAAAAAGTTGCATCTCCCAACCTAAAACATTCAATTTCATTAAAAAAAAACCTAAAACACAACTTTAACATCCAACTTCATTAATCAAATAACAATAAATTGTCATTGGATAATTGAGGCATCCATAAAATCTCCGACTACAATTATGATCACTCCATGAAGTCCTTAATAGGGCCTTTAGCCAACAATAGCGAATGACATTGTCTGATTTTGAACTCACTGTTATATTGATGATTAAGATTCCATTTGTACACTTAAGAAAATCACGATGTAAATTTGTCTACAAAGACTCACTGTTGTATTAATGATTAAGGTTCCATTTGCACACTTAAGAAAATCACGATGTAAATTTGTCTACAAAGACAACATCAATGCTAAATATAAGATAATTTTTCATAGGTGATGAATATAAAAATCCTAACTTTCCTTATGTTTATCTTCATCGAGTAAGTTACTCAAAATACTTGTCCTATTTTATGTAATATACTCTCAATGTTTAATGTGGTATCAAATGCATATGTTTTCCTCCAAAAACCACAAATTCTACATCTAAAAGAGCTTCCATGCATAACTTTTTTTTATCAATTCTGTGCATAACTTATTGCATTTAGAGATCTAATCTTTCTAGAAACACTATCAATATAAAGACTTTCCTTCATTAATTCACTTTTTTCTTGTAGTTATAATTAATTAGGATTATTGACTTATGCAACATCATTACATCTTACCTCCTTATGAATACTTTCTAAGGAACCATCTTCACTTTCTCTCACTTTCTTTTTCTCTTGTTCCTGATTATTGCTTGTTGATTGTTCCTCTACTATCAACCTTCAATGCATGATATAAAGAAATAGAGAATATCTCTCATTTATTTAAAGGCTTTTTCCTGAATTAAGGTTGTAGTTGAAGAAATTCATTTATTAAACATTTGATATTCAATCTATTAAAGATTTATTTGAAGCTCGTTTATTTATATAACCAAGTATGTCAAGTTATGTTTGAACAATGAGAGTCTAACTCAATTCAACTAATAATGAACTTAATGCAAGAGTTATTTAAACAATATTAAACCAAGCTCAAATATGTAAGAATATAGTCTAATACTGGTAATTGTAGAATAATTGAAGCTAAAAAATCACTATTTATATGCTCCATTACTCATATTATGTACTTATATTGAATATCAAAAATAGTACCATGAGGGAGGTGACCTCTTTGATGAACTTGCGTAACTTGACATACATTTCAAATGATTGACTTCAATCTATTATAATTAAATTCTTCAATATCAAAATTTCCACACTTTGGTCCAATATCAATAATTTTATGGCAAAACCAAGCAAATTAATGACCCATTTCATCACAACTGACATAATTTGAAGAGAGAAAGCATAAACACACAAAAGTTTATTCAATAAATATGCCTAAGATCAACATAAATGTCTAGTGTACTCCATTCTCATTAATTTATTATAGTATTTCACTTTACAAGAATATAACATACAACATATTGGCATCTAAAACATATAAGTAACACAACAAAACAAACAAAAGAATAGTACATGTCTTACAAAAGGCACAAGACTAGAATGACAAAGGGAATTAAAAGCATACCCTTTTCTTTTCTTTACCCTTTTTATTCTGTATGTGGTGTTTGAAACCTTGTTTTCAGAACCTCCAACCATTTTCAATATACAAACAATTACTTTTATTGATTTAGTTCATCCTTATGTTGATGTTCTAACTGTGACTTCAACAACTTTGTTTCAAGTATAAATTTCTTCTCATGCATGTTAAGGTTATAAACAACTCATCTAATGCTAAACCAAATATCGCAGACACTCACATATGAGAGTGGCTATTAGATGACAATGCTTATGGCGGATACCCTCCAAATCCGGTGCCTTTGAACCTTGTAATGATAGCAACGAGTGAGAGCGACGAAGGGATATAAAAAGGTGAGGGATTCTAGAGGTGAGCGACTGAGAGATAGTGAGAGATTTCAGACGCAGAAATAGAAGACGATGAGGGATTCAAAACAAAAGCTAAACAAAACGGTAAGGGTGGGATCATTTTGTTAAGTAACACGGTGATGACTATTTTTGATTAGTTAACTTAACTTAATATTTCTTTAAGTTAAGACGTGTTTAAAGATTAATTAAAAAGGGTAAGTCTCACTTTTATAAATAAAATAAGTTTTTCATATTTTTTGAAAAAGTAGGTTCTACCTGGCCACGTCAACAATGGTGTGGTACTATGGGACCCAAAAAATAAAAATTATTAAAAATGCCCGGTCAGTGCTAACTTGATACTTGAGGTCTAATTTTAACATTTTTCTAAATGTTAGGGTTTGTTAAACTTGTTGATTGATTTGTAAAACTTAGAGTTAAAATTGATCATTTTGTCTTTTTATCATGGAAATTCAGTTATTTGCATGTTTACACGTTAAACATGTCAAAGTTGTATATTCATGCTTCAAGATACTTTTTTTATATAAGGCTCCCACTTTGTAGGGATGAGGTTCATTGATATATGCAACCTTATCTTTATATTTTTATAAAGAGACTATTTTAATCTGTAACATTTTAGTCACAAAGGTTATTTTGATATTTTTCAATCAATTTTGGAGATACAAATATTCATAGCTATAAAATATAAGTATAATAAATACGAAATCAAGCAACACAAATCTAAAATAGGTTTAAATAATTAATTAACCATCATAAAGTTCAAAATATTTTTAAGCAAAACAATGAACAAACATTTTCTTTTGTTGTTCCTTCTCGGTTGACGTGGATTTGGAGTGTTTTGGGGTTTGTTGCCGCAAAATGAGCTACGGGGAACCACTAGAGTCGAATGAATAAGGCCAAGTTTAAATATTCGTATTTTCCGAGAGCTGAAATGGTTGGCTCAAGTTAAGACCAGCCTGTCCTATCAAATTATCATTATATTACATTAAAATCCTTGGACAATGACAACCCATGACCATTTTAAAATATCTTCCTTCACCAAAAGAAAAGATATCCATGACCATTTTAAAATATCTTCGTTCACCAAAAAAATATATATATATCTTCTACGGAAATGCCGCCGGCCCAAGAATGAAGATGTTAAATGAGTTGCTTTAAGTTTCCAAACATTAACTCAAAAATTGCATTTAATTGATTTAATTATGCTTTTTTACTAAATACCATTAGTAATAGGGTTTGTGTTATTATGCACACTAGGAAGCAACCGTGCCAGGTGCCACCTGCAGAACTCAGTATATGAAATATCTTACTGAAAGTAGCTCAATGCCGCCCTCGTTTTAACACCGTCAAGGGAGAGCATTGTCCGTTTGTTGTTTACCAAAGAACAGAACACAAATTTCAACATGTCAGTCGTCTCATTCAATTTTTTGATCAAAACCCATCGTCCTTTTCTATGAAAGTGTTGACTTAACCAATAAGAAAGTCAAGAACGGAAACAAAATGAAGTGCAAAGAAAAGCTAATTGCTTGTTAGCCTCATCCGCCAGTCTCTTCTTCATGGCATCAACAGGGACACAGTGTCCACCCTTCGAATTCTCAAGTAGTTATTACAGAGTATCTGGGAATGGAGTTGAGTGTGGTAGGCAGAGCAGCTTCTTTGGAGGCAAAGCAGTTCTTAATCAAGGTGTTGGTCACTCTATAATACTTGGGTTTGGTGCCTTCTTTGCAATCTTCACTTCTTTCCTGGTACTTGCTCCTCCTACCTACACCTTTCAGTAGTTTCTTACCTAAAGTTCAGTTCTTTCTGCGTCTCTTTAAGTTCTAGTTCGTGTTGTTGCACAAAACCATATAATAGAATCTCCAAGGTCATGCTTTTAATATTTTGTACTCGTACAACTGATGATTGCGTACTTGCAATGCTCTTGATTTCCGACATAAAGAGATCTATGATTTCTGATCATGGAATCTAAATTCTAACTTTGAACTATCTGCTCAGTAAGACTAGTATCTGGCAAGTAGCACGCTGACCTAGTCAAATCTTCACAGACATGACTGTAGTGCTAATTCTGTAGATTGATGAAATAATGATAGCTATGTACAGAATTCTGCTATCTTTTAGAATCCTTTGTGGAAGTGATCCAATTGTTTTGTTTTGTTTTGTTTTGTTTTTTTGTGTTTCTGTAGTATGTTGATGGATTTTCTGGATAGACTTCGTTAAGGTACCGTAATATGTACCCTGCTAATGGATTAGGAGAGTCCTAGAGAAGAAATCTTTTAGAACAGTGTTGTATCTCTCCATTTTAGCTGAACGCTACAAGATGTATTAAGGAGCAGAAGTCACAAGAACTCTGCTAAGGCTGCAAAACGGGCAGTTAAATGATGGGTCAGAATTCTTTAGTATAGTGAATCACTCTAGTCTGGTGTGTACTTGTTGTTTCCCATTTGTAAATAACTGGCCTTCTCCTCTTTGAGACAAAGGAGGTGATCACATATTTGATTGAGAAAATACAACTGTCTGAAAAGTTAAGAAGCATACTGGAAAAGGTTATTATTTGTCCTTGAAACTTTCTTCAGTTATTCTTCATTTTGTTTTGTAAATGCACTAATAGTTGTCAAGATAAGGTTACAAGTTACTCCTGTAAATTAGCTAGGCTACAAGTTAGGCTGTTGTTTACTCCTGTAAATT
>JANIHZ010000005.1:16394607-16410221 GCA_027478365.1 Erythroxylum rufum
GCTTCAAGATTATTTTCCTCTATTTCAATTATATTTTATTAATTATTTAAACCTATTTTAGATTTGTGTTTCTTGATTTCATATTTATTATGAGACAAACAACCTAACTAGAAAAAACTTACCCGTGGCTACTTTTTTCAAACTTAAGAAAGGTAAGCGTATCAAAAGAAAATGAGCAAAGCAAGACCACCCCGCTGTCGTATCGAATCAAAGGCCCGTGCTACCATCTCAGGATGCAAGCCTTGCTTGAGTCGAACAAGGTGGGATCAGTCACTTGTCTAGATTTCCTTTAGAAAGTAAAGCAGGTTGAGCTATTTTAACTTGTAAGCATACCTATATTATATAGCTATGAATATTTATATCACTTTTTAGATTTATTCAAATGAAAATCATCAATTAGATTTAAATATATATGTGTGTGTGTATTGGTAAATTTTTTTTCTTTACAATAATGTGTAACAAATTGCTCGAGAAAACCAAAATAAGTTATTTCCAAAATTGATTGAAGAATATCAAAATAAATTTTAAGATTAAACCACCGTAGAGTTTAAAATGCTTTTAAGCAAAACAATGGAGAAACATTTTCTTTTAGTTTCAGTCATTGTTCCTTCTCGGTTGACGTGGATTTGGAGTGTTTTGGGGTTTGTCGCCGCAAAATTAGCTACAAGGAACAACTAGTGTTGAACGAATAAGGCAAAGTTTGAGTATTCGTATTCTCGGAGAGCTCAAGTTAAGACCAAATTGTCCTATCAAATTACCCTAATATTACATTAAAGTCATTGGACAATGACAACACAAGACCATTTTAAAATAACTTCCACAGAAATGCTGCCGGCTCAAGGTGTTAATGAGTTGCTTTAAGTTTCCAAAAATTGCATTTAATTGATTTTAGTCATGCATTTTTACTAAATACCTTGTGTGTGCAAGTAATAAAAAAGTTTGTGGAAGAGAGAGAATGAGCTAAAAAGAGAGAGAAACTAGTGAGAGACAAGGTGACGAAAACACGGTTTCCATTCTTTAGCTTTCGCAGACTTTTGTGGAATTTCTTCTTCGGTGCTGGGGTTTCGTTCCTGGGTATTCTGCTCTAGATGTTAGCTAGCAGCCTCTATGGAGGCCCTTGCTTGGGAGGGACAACTCCATAAGCGGGTGCGCACCTGCGATGACCATGAGGAGGAGACCGCCACTCCATCTCCACCGCCGTATTGTGCCGCTGTGATGGGGCCTACAGCTGTTGTGAGTACTTTTAACGACTGGCCTGAAGATGAGGTCATTGCCACTGACGACGGCGATATCAACGTTTCGACGGACCAGGGGGACGCATCACCCTCTCTGCCTTTTTCAAGAACAAGTTGGATGCGCAATGGAAACACGCTGTGGTGGTTAAGCTGCTAGGATGAAAGATCGGCTTCCAGCTTTTGTGTAAGCGCTTGGCGGCGCTTTGGTACCCGCAGGGACAGATGAAGGTAGTTGGTTTGAAATTTGATTACTTCCTCGTCAGGTTCCAAGAGGAAGCGGATTGCTTGGCAGTGTTGACGCAGGGGCCATAGGTTATTTTCGGCCAGGTCCTATCCGTCCAACAGTGGCAGCCTAGTTTCAGACCCTCCCATGGGGTGATAACCCGTGCGGTGGTATGGGTTCACATCTTCAACTCTCCTATCACACGTTATCATCCCCAAATACTTACCGCGGTTGGCAACTTGGTGGGTACAACAGTCAGAATTGATGTCGCAACTGTGCTGAAGTCCCGGGGCAAGTATGCGAGGTTGGTTGTGGACGTTGATCTTCCTTCCCCATTGCGCCACAGCGTCGAGCTTGATGGCGAGACCATGCTCCTAGCGTATGAAGGCCTCCCGCAGCTTTGCTTTGCTTATGGGAGGATCGACCATGTGAAGACTGAGTGTCCCCAGGCCTCCCATCCTCCACCGGCACCTAGGTCAGGTGATGGAGCACTGCCGACACAGGTGACAACAACTCCCCCTCTAGGTGCATAGGCAACGGTTACGCATTCTAACAGCTATGGTGAGTGGACGCAGGTCACTCGGAAAGGTTCAAGGACACCATAGCCTAGAGGTGCAGCTAATGGAAGGGACAGGACAAATACAAATCAGGGAGGCTTGAGGTTCGCCACACTGGATTGTCAGGCCACCTAGGAAGGTCAGGTTCAGGTCACGTCCACGGGCCTACCAGCTAACAAACCTTTTGGTAATTGGAATCTCTCCACAGCCAACTTAATTGTGTCCAAAGGAAAACAGGATCTTCTGGGCATCGTGTTTGAATCCCCTGGGCCCAAAAAACACGCGAAGCCATCTTCAAGAGGCCCCAAAGAAGCTCTTATTTGAACCCATAACGGGGACAACTCCCAGGCCTGGGCCCAAGCAGTGACCAGCGAGCCTCAAGTTACCCCACTCCAACTCCAGCCATCCCTCCAACAAAATCACATGGCTATAGACATCTCCTCCCACATCGAAATGGTGTGTGATCGCCAAATTTTAGAGGAATGCCAAGCCTATATTGAGGCCCATCTCCATCCAATGGAGGGCATCGACGACAGGAGGTGCACCCCACCTAGGCCGGCCCTACAGATCCTGGGCCGGAGCCTCCGGATCTAGCTTCGAGTGGCGTGGAGGTTTAGATGCAATTGCGGGCCGATGTGGCCCAAGAAGTGATAATCTCGGACGAGGGTACTACGTCCACTACCTTAGGAGGTACCGTTTCCACCTCTATTGTAGCTTAGCCTTCTCAGTTTTTGTTAGATTTATGTCTATCTTAATTTGGAACTGCTAGGGGGCTGGGGGCTGGGGGCTCCAGCTTCCTAACCGTACTGCGTAACCATTTACATACGTATAAGCCGAGTATTCTGGTCTTGCTGGAGATGGGTATTAGTGGTCCTCGGACCAATGCAGTCACTTATTCTTTGGGCTTTGACCTCTCCTTTCGGGTTGAAGCAGTCAGTTTCTCGGGTGGGATTTGGCTCCTTTGGAAAAATGACGTGGGTCTCTCCATTGGCATTGCTCATCGTCAATTCATCCATACCACTATCAATTTTGTGTTGGGCTCGTGTGAGTTCACTGCGGTCTATGCTAGCCTCAGCAGACTTCCCAGTCTTTGCTTTGGCCCACATTAAGTTGGGTAGGCCGCACTACCCATCATCCTTAGCTAGTTGGAGGAGACTTTAACGCAAAGCTAGCCCATTCGGACAAGATCGGAGGTGCCCGGTCCACTCGAGTCGTGAGCATGCCTTTTAAGGACTGGGTCCATGCCAGTGGCCTTCATGATCTGGGCTATGTAGGGTCAAAATATACGTGGCGTCATAGTATGGTTACAGCCCACCTGGATCGTGTTTTCGGTTCGTCCGCCTGGCTTCATGAGCTCCCCCATATGACGAACCAACATCTACCTTTTCTGGGTTCGGATCATTGACCCTTGCTGGTTCAAATACGTCCTTCGACGCCTCGTCCCTTGAGCATTCTGCCCTTTCACTTCCAGAATGCTTGGCTCTCTCACCCAGATTTTGAGGCGGTGGTTGCGGACCATTGGCTACTGCACGCTAATACGATGAGTCAATCACTAGCCACATTCTCCCAACAGCCGACAAGATGGAATAACGAAGATTTTGGTAACATTTTCCACAAAAAACGGTGACTGTTGGCGCGCTTTGAGGGCATACAACGTAACATGATGGACGATAATTTAGACTCCCTCCTCGCACTTGAGGAAAAACTGAATGAGGACCTAAGCCAGGTCCTGTGCGAGGAGGAATTGTTTTGGCACTAGAAAGCTCGTTGCGACTGGATCTCAAAAGGGGACCGTAACATAAAATTCTACCATACCATCACCCTATCTCGGTATAAGAAATTATTGGTGGAGCGGCTCCTGGATTCTACTGGGAGCCCTGTTATCGATCCTGAACAACTTGGCCAGCTAGCCCGCTCTTACTTTGTCCAACTGTATACTTCTGCAGCGGAGGCCCCCCCTCCTCAATTTCCCTATCACCGCTGTTTTTCCTTTAATTCCCGACGCTAGGCTCCAAGAGCTTACTCTGCCCCTTCATGACCTTGAAGCCAAGACTATTGTTTTTCATATGAATCCCCATAAGGCCCCAGGGGTTGACAGCGTTAACGATTTATTTTTCCAGCATCAATGGGGCAAGGTTGGGCCCTCTATGGTGAATTTCCTTCAACAGATCTTTACTCAGGGATGATGGGAAGCAGCGTTAAATCATACCATTCTTGTCCTGATCCCTAAAAACCCCTCCCCGACTAAAATGGAGCATTTCTGTCCCATTATTCTTTGCAATGTTCTCTACAAAGTCATTTCCAAAATTGTGGTAAACCGATTAAAGCCTCTGATGTCGGCTCTCGTGGCAGAGACTCAATGCAGCTTCATTCCTTGTAGGCATATCACCGACCATATTATTATAGCCCAGGAGGTCATCCATACAATGCGTAAGAAAAAAGGAAAGACTGGTTATCTCGCGATAAAGGTGGACCTTGAGAAAGCTTATGACCGGCTCCGTTAGGAGTTTATCCTGAGCACCTTACAGGATATTGGGTTGCCTGAGGAGCTTATCAAAGTTATCATGCAGTGTGTGACTACAGTTACTATGCAAGTTGTTTGGCAGGGCAACTAGACTTCTCCTTTTAACCCCTCCCGAGGTCTTCATCAAGGAGACCCGCTTTCGCCTTACCTCTTTGTTCTGTGCATGGAACGTCTGGGTCATAGCATCTCCCAAGCAGTGGAACAAGGTTCCTGGAAGCCGATTAGGCTGAGTGCCAATAGCCCCCATCTCCCATTTGTTCTTTGCAGATGATCTGATCCTCTTTGCTGAAGTGACAAAAGCACAAGCGCATTTAATTACTAACACTTTAGAGGTGTTCTGTGCAGCTTCTGGGCAGAGAGTTAACATTGACAAAACTAGGATTTATTTCTCCCAGAATGTTGCTCCTAATACTGCGCGCAGGATTAGCCAACTTTTACGCATATCCAGTACGAGGAATCTCAGGAGGTACTTAGGTGTCCCCCTGATTCATGAGCATACCACGCGGAGTACCTACCAACATATATTGAATACAACCCAAAAGAAACTTTCCGGTTGGAAGGCCAAGACCCTTCCTTTAGCAGGGCGAGTGACACTAGCCCAATCTGTCCTAGAAGCCCTTCGCCTATACTCTATGCAAATTGTGCACCTCCCAAGGCAATTCTGTGATGAGTTCACCACTTCCAGCCCATATGCTCTACGCTATAGTTTCGGATTATACTACCGTAGCGGGCAGTTGGCAATGACATATGTTCCAATAGTACCTCCCCTCTGCGGTTTGCCTCGACCTTGTAGCGTCCCAACCTATCTTGGCGCATACAGAGGAGGATACTCCCTTTTGGGGGCTTACTACAAATGGGAGATTTACGACGGCGTCCACGTATGATCTTATCGCGGATCAACACTCGTCCAATGAGAGCCAAATGTGGGAGTTAATCTAGAAGTGGGCAGGACCCCAAAAAATTTGGGCCTTCTTGTGGTTACTTCTCAAGCAAAAGCTTATGACCAACCACCAGCGAATGACTCATCATCTCACCCTAGACAGCAAGTGCCCTTTTTGTAATCAAGAGGAGACAATCTTACATGCCTTTCGGGATTGTTTGCAAGTCAAAACCTTCTGGGGCAAGTTTCCACCCGAAGTGATTAACCCATACTTTTTTCAGTATGACGTAGTGTCATGGGTGACTGCCAATCTCACGTCCCACTTTCAAGTTCACCAGTCTCCGTGGGCTACTTTTTACGGGGTAGCCTACTGGTTCCTGTGGAAGTGGTAGAACTGTAGCATATTTTAGGAGGACTTTCAGTGGCCTGTCGAAGGTCACCATGCAGTTATGGATTACATTACCTGGATTTAAAGAGCAAGAATAGTGGAATGGAGTGTTTTTGGAGGCCCCGGGGTAGTAGCAAGCCCACAGATAGGGTGGTCCAAGTCGCTGGAGGGCTGGGTCAAGTTGAATACTGACGACGCAGTTAAGCAAGGTCAACACCTTGCTACTAGAGGAGGGTTGATACGGGACTGCCAGAGCCAGTGGTGTGGTGGTTTTCTTCATTGGATTGGAAGAAGCTCACCTCTTAAGGCAGAACTTTGGGGAGTCCAATCGGGTCTCTAACTGGCTTGGGGCCTCTGTTATCAACATCTCATTCTCGAAGTCGACTCCCTCGAGATGATCAATATTCTTTTTACTTCTCATTGCTCAAAAACTGATTAGTATGTTTTGGTGGCAGGTATCAGGAGTCTCCTACGTCAACCCTAGGAGGTGCAACTTCAGCATGTGTACCGAGAAGGCAACCAGAGTGCAGATAGTCTGGCCTCTCTTGCAGCATTTGCTAGTCCTGGCCTACATTTCCTTCTAGAGCCTCCGACTTTAGTCTAGGCCTACATGCAACATAATACTCACAGATTTTTTGTATCGCAGACACTGAGGTAGTTAGGACAGTTGTGTTTTGTTTTCTTTCTCGTGTAAGCACAAATAAAAAATAAAATAAAAGAGTTGGTGTTATTATGCACATTGGGAAGCAACCGTGCCACCTGCAAATAAATTGGCTACTCACTGTATGAAACATCTTACTGAAAGTAGTTTAATGCCCTTGTTTTGGCAGTGTCAAGGGAGAGGATTGATTGTAATGGTCATATTCACCTAGTTAAGTATGTTGCATGACATTGTCCGTCAGAACACAAATTTCAACATGTCAGTCGTCTTATTCAATTTTTGATCAAAACCCATCGTCCTTTTCAATGAATCTTTTGGACTAATATAAGAACGTCAAGAACAGAAACAAAATGAAGTGCAAAGAAAAGCTAATTGCTTGTCAGCCTCATCCGCCAGTTGCTTCTTCATGGCATCAATAGGGTCACGGTGTCCACCCTTCGAATTCTCAAGTAGTTATTATAGGGCATCTGGGAATGGGGTTGAGTGTGGTAGGCAGAGCAGCTTCTTTGGAGGCAAAGCAGTTCTTATTCAAGGTGTTGGTTACTCTGTAATACTTGGGTTTGGTGCCTTCTTTGCAATCTTCACTTCTTTCCTGGTACTTGCTCCTCCTACATTTCTACATCTCTCTAAGTTCTATTTCGTGTTGTTCCATATATTAGAAGCTCAAAGTTCATGCTTTTAATACAACTGATGACTGCGTACTTGTATTGCTCTCGATTTCCGTCATAAGAGATATATGGTTTCTGTTCATGGAATCTAAATTCTAACTTTGAACTATCTGCTCAGTAAGACTAATATCTGGCAGGTAGCAACTTAAATACTGACCTAGTGCAAATCTTCACAGACATGACTGTAGTGCTAATTCTGTAGATTGATGGAATAATGGTAGCTATGTACAGAATTCTGCTATCTTTTAAAAGCCTCTGTGGAAGTGATTCAACTTTTTATTAATTGTTTCCGTGGTATGTTGATGGATTTTCGGGTTAGACTTCATTAAGGTACCGTAATATGTTCCCTGCTAATCGATTAGGAGAGTCATAGAGAAGACATCTTTTAGAACAGTGTGTATCTCTCCGTTTTAGCTAAACGCTACAAATTGTATTAAAGAGCAGAAGTCACAGGAACTCTGCTAAGGCTGCAAAACGGGTAGTTAAATGATGGGTCAGAATTCTTCAGTATAGCGAATCACTTTCGTCTGGTGTGTACTTCTTTTTTCCCATGTGTAAATAACTGGCCTTCTCCTCTTTGAGACAAAGCATAAGCAATTCCTGCATCATTTGGAGGTGATCACATATTTGATTGGGAAAGAAAATGCAACTGTCTGTAGAGTTAAGAAGCATAATGGAAAAGGTTATTATTTGTCGTTGAAACGTTCTTGATTTATTCTCCATTTTGTTATATTGTAAATGCACCAATAGTTATCTCACATACATAGAGTTTCACATTTCCATTAACTTACTGATATCAGTTTACTAAGTTAAAAGTTGCTTCAAATTGTTATAGAGACAACTCCAAGTTTCCCTTTGATTACCGCTCATTTCTTGCTGTGCTGGTTGTCCGTGGGTTCAGGTATGGCTGGAGAAAAGGTACGTTGGATCCCGCCATACATCAGAATGGTTCAACACTGCGGGAAGGAATGTCAAGACCGGACTTATAGCTAGTGTGATTGTATCACAGGCAATGCCTCCTGATTGGTTCATTTCTTTCTTTTAGTTTGCAGTGATTTGCACTAACCTAGTTTTGTTTTTTTACTTCTCATCATTGATAATGCAGTGGACATGTGCTGCTACAATTTTGCAAAGCTCCAATGTAGCCTGGGAATATGGAATTAGTGGGCCATTTTGGTATGCTAGTGGCGCTGCTATCCAGGTACGTCAAGCTTAACATTCCTCTCTTATATCTTGATACTGGACTTCCTCAAGTTGTAACGCTTGTTTTGAACGGTAGAAATGACAATTTACTGCTCATTTCTGACTATTTTAAACAACAGGTACTTTTGTTTGGTGTAATAGCTATAGAGATCAAAAGAAAGGTTCCTCATGCACATACAGTTTGTGAGATTGTAAAAGCTCGGTATGTTCAAGTGTCACTGTAATCTCGATCAAGTAGTACCCCGATGCTTATCATTTAGGAGAGCAGGGAACTATTTATAGCTTCTTTTATCTTTTATATACTAATAATCTCTTCAGTTGGGGAACCCCTGCACATATTGTGTTCCTTGCTTTCTGCTTTTTGACAAATCTTATTGTAATGGGGATGCTGCTTCTTGGTAGTTCGGCGGTCGTGAATGCCCTTACTGGAGTCAACATCTATGCTGCTAGCCTTCTGATACCACTTGGAGTGATAGTTTATACTCTGGCTGGTGGTCTAAAAGCAACATTCTTGGCAAGTTATATACACTCAGTTATAGGTACATGGATTTGTCATTCGAATCTTTTTCTTGGGGAGGTCGATGATGCTATTGATATTTTCTGACTGACATGCTACTGATATTTTCTGATTGACATATTTTTGCTCATCTTTATAACCATTTCATGTTTTAGTACATGCGATGCTAGTTATCTTCGTGTACCTAGTTTACACAGCAAGTGGTAAGCTTGGAAGTCCCAGCGTTGTATACAATCACCTAAAGGAGGTAGCAAGTAAATCAAGAATATGCCTGGAGCCAATCTCTCATAAAGGACAATTTTGTGGTCCTGTTAACGGAAATTACAAAGGGTCTTACCTGACAATGCTGAGTTCAGGTGGGCTTGTTTTTGGGGTTATAAATGTTATTGGGAACTTCGGCATCGTTTTTGTTGACAATGTAAGCTTAGCATAATGCATCTCCTTATTGTTATTAAGAACTAATTACATTCCTTTTCACTCGTTCATGCACCTATATTTTTTTGTTTCTTTTTCACTGACATTGATTTGTTTAGGGATATTGGATGAGTGCTATAGCCGCAAGACCATCATCAACCCATAAGGACTACTTACTCGGTGGGCTTGTGTGGTTTGCTGTGCCATTCTCATTGGCAACAGCTTTGGGTCTAGGAGCACTTGCACTTGATTTACCAATAACAGAGACTGAGGCAAGTCATGGCCTTGTTCCTCCTGGCACTGCTATAGCCCTGATGGGGAAGGGAGGATCAATTCTTCTGCTGACTATGCTTTTTATGTAAGCTTCTTTTTATGCTAGCTCAGTAAACTTGAATTTACGACTAAGATTAATAAAGTATGCAGTTTGTTTACAAATTAAACTATATATAACCATGCTAATCATATTGTAAGCTCACATTATAGAATAAAAATCATTCCCATGAGATAATCATATATATGATAGAAAACGTTAGTCTGACAAGCCCTCTGCAGATTTATCATTCAAATTCTATCTACTTTGAGAAGTATGGAATTATTAAGTTAATAATGTCCAATTCTTTGTCTCTAGATTTTTTAATGCTTTAGACAATTCTGCAATCTTTATCACACTCTTAATTGTCACTCACACAGTTCTAACATCTAAAGTTGAGTGACAGAACAGTTCCATCCATAAAAAATCTGATCTTCATTTATACAAGGATATATAAAATGTTGGAATGATCTGAATTTTTAACTCCTCAGAACTCCAGTTTAAAGTACCATCTTTACCTATCCATACGGTAGCATTTAACTTTTCACATCTATTTGTACTTGGATGTCTGTTTAATGATCAGGGCTGTGACATCTGTTGGATCCTCTGAGCTGATTGCAGTATCATCATTATGCACTTATGATATATATCGCACTTACATAGATCCAGATGCGAGTGGTAAGAAAATCCTCAACGTTTCAAGGGCTGTGTCCTAGGATTTGGATGTTTCATGGGATTATTAGTAGTAATTCTTAACAAAGTTGGGGTGTCATTGGGTTCGATGTATCTTGCAATGGGAGTGCTTATTGGTTCAGTTGTTCTTCCAATTTCTTTTATGCTTCTGTGGAAGAAAGCAAATGTTGTAGGTGCCATTCCTGGAGCAACTATTGGTTGTGTTCTTGGGATTATAAGTTGGTTATCGGTTACAAAAGTTGAGTATGGACGTATTAGACTTGACACGACTGGCAGAAATGCACCAATGCTTGCTGGGAACCTTGTGTCCATCCTTACTGGAAGAGCCATTCATGCTGTATGCAGTCTTAGGTGGCCTCATAACTATGAATGGGATACCACCAAGTGGATCGCAATGGTTGAAAAGGAAAAGATTGAGCTACCAGAAGATGAGTTCAAGGAAGAAAAACTCTTGAAAGCAAAATCCTGGATTGTTAAATGGGGTGTTGGCTTCACTGTTTTGATTGTTGTTTTATGGCCTCTCCTGACTCTTCCTGCAGGTAAATGGAATCACTCTATCTTGGTTAAGAAAAGTTTAAAAGTCTTTTGAAGATTCCAGGGGTTTAAATCCTTTTGAGATGTTGTGTATGTAACGACAAAGAGAGTCATAAGTTATCATATGCTTGCAGTGGTGTCTCAGTAATGTTGACTAGAACTTTGCTTGTAATTGTAGGTGAATTTAGCAAGGGCTACTTCACATTCTGGGCTGTGATTGCAATAGCTTGGGGTATAGTTGGGTCTATAGTAATTATTGCTTTACCATTGATTGAAAGCTGGGAAACCCTCAGCAGTGTCTTTCTAGGCAAGTTTACAAATGATAGGCCGATGGCAAGATTGAGGAGTTGAATACAGAGCTGCAAGCAATCATTTTGGCGGTTCCTGAAGCTTAAAGGTACCACTTGCTTGAGAAAGAGAAGGTCAAGAAAGACTTAGCTTGGTATCAATCCTTACAGTCGTAAATATATGTAGGAAAATTATCAACTTTCACTGCCAAATTTCTATTGTACGCACTTGCCATGTATCCTGGATTTCAAGTAAGAACATATGAAAAACAAATTTGAACAAGATATGCTGCCAATGATTCTAAAAATAATCTTTGGGGTTAGGTAATTCTTAGTGATAGCTAATAAGTAAGTCTCACCTGAAAAGAAAAAACATGTCATAAGTCTATGCAGACAAGAAAACATATTGTTCTAATTATAAAGTTTCATGAATAAAAGGAAAACATGCAATTATGAGTCCTACGCATAAAAGAAAACCTATAATTACGAGTCCTATGCATAAAGAAATGCATGCAATATATGTTTCGAATACATAAAAGGAAAACATTGAATTATTAAGTTCTAAACATAAAGGAACTTATTTTTTTAAAAAAAGTCCCAAACATAAAGGATAAAGGAATGTACTTGGATACACTATAGATATAATAATGTACATATACTATTCCTCTCTAATGCCCATGGCCATGGTGTACAATACACTAAAATAGAGGACTTACTCCTATAGTTCATGTTGGCATGCCAAATATGGTCAAAGCCTGGAAGATTGTAGCGGATGGTTGTCTAGACAAGGAGTTCTGTCTTGATATAGCTGGACAAGCTCACTCATTGGCTACCCACAACGACACATTGTTTACAGGAGCGAAGGACGGTTCAATATACCCATGGAACTTCAATTTAGAGTGTTTTTAACAAAGTTCGCAACTCTCGAAGGACACACCGAACCAGTTGTGTGCTTGACCGTAGGAGCGGGAAAGTTATTCTCTGTTATGGACACTAATGGGCTGATTGAATCCGAATTGAGCATTGAGGAACCGACTGAAGGATCCAAGTCTCGTTTGGGCCAGAATGCACTTAGAAGAGGCCAAAGAATCAGGAAAGCCAACATCAAATATGCTGAGTATGTTGCTGTAGGGACCACTGCAGCTGACGCCTAACGGTTTGGAGAATTGTTGAGAGAATATAGGATAGGAAACGAGAGTGTGTTGTGATGAAGAATGATTATTGTGTGATCTTCTGATTTCTCTTCCCCTTCACTGTATTCTCTCTCATCTCATCGTTCTTGCTTCCAATAATAGAATCGATCAGCTGCTCTGTTTTGCTGTCACTCTGTTATTGTAGTTTGAATTCTTATTGAAATATCATCCGTAACACTGGTGCTTTCATTGCACTTTGGCTCAGATGGCTGAAGGGACTCGTTTGAAGGTCTTGGACGACAACATGAAGACGTTGACCTCCGACGTGAAAGGCATGAGCGAGGCACAGTTGAGTTTACGTCGGGATGTTGATGTCATTGCTTCTTCCCTGGAAACATTGAAAGCAATGCAGCAAAAGGTTATTGGTCGCATCTCTTCACTGCAATCGCATCAACATATGCTCGTTCCAGAGGAGTCGAAACCTGAGTTTGGTGCTTCATCGGCAGCAGGTGACAGTATTTTGGGTCGCCATAAACCGGCACTGGTGCAATTAGCTCGATTTTCGGGTCTAAATCCAGAGAGGTGGGTAGCTCAGGCTAATTGCTACTTCGCTTTTTACTCGATTCGGGATGCCGATCGTCTCACCATCTCGTCGTTTTATTTTGACGATGCGGCGACGGACTGGTATGACTGGGTTCATCGCCACCATCAGCTCATGACATGGTCGGCTTTTACAGCGGAGATAATTGTTCGTTTCCGCTCTCATGTTTTAGAAGGACCGGAAGGTTTACTTGCGAAGCTTCAGCAGACATCATCGGTTAGCGAGTATCGTAGTCGGTTCGAGTCGATCTCTAATCGGGCGATGTTGTTGCCGCCTCAGTTTCTCGTCCACTGCTTCGTTTCCGGGCTCCGAGCAGACATCAAGCACTCTGTGCTTATTTACCAACCCAGTAATCTGGAGGACGCCATGGGTCTCGCACATCTGCATGAACAGCGTATTCTGTTAGAGCGTGGAGTGGGCCGGCCCAGTCTGGGCAACACAAAGCCTTTACTTCCAACACCTAAAACGACCCCATTTCCAGCCACCCCAACCCCACCATTACGTACTGTTTCCCCCACTTCTGAACCAAAGCTTGGGTTTCGCCGACTTTCCCCAGCAGAGGTAGCTCACAAGCGTGCCAATGGGTTATGCTTTAAATGTGATGAAAAATATACTTTCGATCACAAATGCAAGGCTAGTCTGCAGTTACTTCTCTTCGACGATGAGCCACCACCGCTGGAATTGCCTAATCCGCCAACTATTCTTTCTGATTCCGACGCGACATTGGCTGAAAAATTATAGTTGGACGACATGCACTCACAATCAGCAATCTCTTACAACGCAATGGCAGGGGGTTGCTCGTCCACTACCTTACGATTCACAGGTTCGATTCACGGGAAACATATTCAGATTTTGTTGGACGGCGACAGTACTCACAGCTTCGCTCAGTCCCGAATTGCCGATTTCTTGAATTTGACTGTGGAACAGATTGCATCATTTTCGATTATGGTCGGTAGCGGTGAAAAACTTCCCTGTACCGGGGTGGCTAAGAATGTACAGCTAGTGATTCAGGGTCAACTTATTTCGGTGGATTTGTTTGTCCTTTCTCTTCAGGGTTGGGATATCGTTCTGGGGGTTTCTTGGTTGGCTCATTTGGGTCCGGTTGTCACGGATTATGCGAAGGCACGGTTCGAGTTCACCTTGGATGGCAAGCGAATTTCGTGACAAGGCAATACGGATAAGGTTGCTCATCCGATTCATTTTAATGGGTTCCGTCGTCTGCAATCCACGGATACCATTGCTGAATTGTACCGCTTGGAAATGAGTTCCGGACTGCCTCCTGAATCTTCTCCTTGTGCACCAGAGATGGCTGCTCTTTTACAGGAATTTGCTCACATCTTTAATCCACCCACAGGGTTACCACCTCCCCGATCCCAAGACCATAGCATGCCCTTGCTTCCTGACAGTAGTCCGATTACGGTCCGACCCTATTGATACCCACATTTTAAGAAGCACGAGATCGAAAGGTTCGTTGCGGACATGCTTCATCAGGGCATTATAAGACCAAGTAGTAGCCCCTTCTCTTCTCCCGTTTTACTGGTTTGGAAGAAAGACGGCACCTGGCGATTCTGTGTCGACTATCGAGCACTCAATGCTATCACGATTCGCGATCGCTTTTCGATCCCTTCGATTGACGAATTGTTTGATGAGCTTCATGGTGCCATGTTCTTTACGAAATTTGACCTCTTAGCTGGATATCATCAAACACGAATTAAAGTGGGCGATGAGGCGAAAACCACGTTTCGAACACACGATGGTCATTACGAATTCCTTGTAATGCCTTTCGGGTTATCGAATGCGCCTTCCACCTTTCAGAGACTAATGAACGATGTCTTTCGACCCTTCCTCCGGAAATTCGTTTTGGTATTTTTTGATGATGTGTTGGTTTATAGTCAGTCTTGGGAGGCTCATGTTCAGCGTGTTCGAACTGTTCTTCAGATTTTTAATGACCATCAGCTTGTTGCGAAGAAGTCTAAGTGTGTTTTCGGTCAGACTTCCGTGGGGTATTTAGGACATGTGATTTCTGCAGCAGGGGTCTCCGTCGACCCTGAAAAAATAGTGGCTATTCAGCAATGGCCAATCCCGAAATGTCTTAAAGATGTCCGAAGTTTTCTGGGACTTGCCGGCTACTATCGTCGGTTTATTCGGAATTTTGCTTCGATAGCGGGTTTGACGGATTTGTTACGAAAAGACTCTTTTGTGTGGACTGACATCACTCTCACTGCCTTTGTTCGTCTCAAACA
Organism: Erythroxylum rufum; assembly: GCA_027478365.1. Lineage (NCBI taxonomy): Eukaryota > Viridiplantae > Streptophyta > Magnoliopsida > Malpighiales > Erythroxylaceae > Erythroxylum > Erythroxylum rufum. The sequence goes on from JANIHZ010000005.1 coordinate 16,409,679, forward strand.
GTTGCTGAGTTCGACACCGGTTCTTCAATTACCGGATTTTTCTAAGCCATTCACGGTGGAAACGGATGCATCGGGAGTGGGTATCGGTGCGGTACTTTCTCAGGACGGTCATCCACGCATGCAACAAGCGTCGGCATATCACCGTGAAATGTTTGTCATCACGCAATCGGTAGCAAAATGGCGTCAGTATTTACTTGGCCGTAAGTTCCTTATTATTACCGATCAAAAATCATTGAAAAATTTGAAGGATCAGATCATTCAAACACCAGAGCAACATAAATGGTTGGGTAAGCTCCTTGGGTTCGATTTTGACATCACTTATCGACCTGGTAAGGGCAACCTTGCCGCAGATGCCCTTTCTCGCATTCCTTCTTCTCAACTTATGGCTTGTTCGCGACAAGAATTTGCACTGTTTGATCAGCTTCGCAAAGCTAATAAGGACTTACCTGAGTTGCTGGAATTGCAACTGTAGAATTATAAGGACTAACCTTAATGCGGAAGTACCGGATCAATTTGCTGTTTGCTAGTCTTCAGATTTCGGTA
>JANIHZ010000005.1:16643680-16653801 GCA_027478365.1 Erythroxylum rufum
AAACAATCGGCTGCAAAATTACCTTCTCGAAGCACATGTCGAATAGAGCAACTCCAATCCCTAGCAAGTAAGGCTTGAATATCCACAACCAAAACAGACAGAGGATGTGAAAGGAGAACACCACAAGTTACCATCCGTACCGCCCCCATGCTATTGGATTCGACAATGACTTGCCGAAAATCGTGATTCCACGCAAAAATCAAACCATCTCGAATGGACCATATGAAGCCATACTTTGGTAATAAAATCTATAAAATTGAAAATAAGATGTGATTACTGATGAGTGATAATAGTGTATATATATATTTACATGACTCCATAGGAACAAAGTTAGGTTTTGTACACTCAACTCCAACGGAAATTCAAAACCCCACAAACTGATTTTTATAGTGTGATGTTAGCTCTTGAGTTTAATCCAAAGAAAAAAAGATGTCAACATGAAAATCTAGTCTCAGCGGCACAAAAACATCTCTATCATTGCTTCCATCACAACTTTTTGTCCTACGTACCCAAAATCTACATTTTTAATCTACATATAATTTTTTATTTAATTCATTTAAATAATATTTTTTCCTCCATAGTCATTTCTTTTCTCGGAGACACTATTTCTTAACCATGGAATTGGCCTCCGGGGATGTATTCTACAATCAAATTACCCTAAAGAAAATGACAAATGTAGAATCTTATATAATTGAGCGATCCCCCTAAACTCCAATATACCCGTATCTCTTTCCTGATAATGAAACTATACCATACCTATTATTACACACCATAAATAGTCTATATACCAAGGGTATTTTGCTCGAGACCCAAGAATTGATTATATATCTTTTTTTTGGGTGTGTAATATTATTGTATAGTAATTACACGAAAACAATAATATAGACCTTTTGGTATTTGTAACATGGGTAGCAAAGCTCCTAACTTCAAAGGAATCTATCATTTTCCAAACTTCAATATAAAGTTAATATAATATAATATGAAAAGAAAATGATATTGATGTTTTCAATCCAACTCAAAAAAATTCATACATTCAATCAAGCAACGTGTTCAATGTATAAGGTATTCTTCTGGGGGTACAGCATGTTGTAATCCCGTCCCGTGTGCTTGGAACTATAAAGTTTCCTTGGTATAGTTTAGCTGAGGATTATTTCTGATTCTTCCCTCAAAACTTCACTTGTTTTAGATGACATGTAACCTTGTGGGAGTTGATTTTTTGTTTTTGTTTTTGTAATGTTACTGTAAATTGTTTGGCATATTATATTTATATATGCATACAAATGCAAATGTTGTTTTTGGTGTTGTTGTTATTAGTACCATTTGCCTTTACGACCACTTGCGGTTTCTATCTTCTTGCGTATGTACAAATGCAATGGTCAACTGATTGCCGGTTAAAGGGTGAGTAGGTACAAATACAGTCTCCTGTCACGACCAATTTCTCTGTTCTAGTTTCTTGCAGAGGAGGTGTTTTCTTCATTGCCAAAGTCATTACTTTTTATCGTTTTTCCTATATAGGAGTAGCGCTTGACTAGAGTTTCAGCATCTAGACTGCAGAGGTTATAGGATTCCCAGCCTTTTCCTTTATGAAATAAATGTTTGGGATCATGCTTTCTATTGATAGGAACGATCCAGACATCATGTATTGAGGAGTTTGGTCTTGGTTTTTGTCGAAACTTATTATTATGGTCAATGATGGAAACAAGGGAAGGTTGGTAGATGATTCGTTCGTGAAGTCGGAGAGTGAAGGTGAGCACTATAGGAGCTTCTATCAGTGGGGTGAAGGAGAGAAAATTCAGATGGACACACAGGGAAGAGGGTTTTCAGACATGTACAGGAACACAAGTGAAGAGTTGTTTATCAAATCCTTGATGGAGACATCAATCGGCATGTCTGCACCTACCATGGAAATGTTGGGATTCAAGAATCTTTCTCAGAACCTTCGCACAGATAGCGAAGAGCTCTTCAAAAGTTGGCTTACAAATGGAGAGGCAAGCAACCCAAAATAAAGAAACTTCTTTTATGAGTTGATAGTCATGCAATATTCAGCTTGGAATGTTATTTTCAGCTCTTTTCCTTCTTTAACAAAAAGAAAAGTGTGTTTTGTTGCAGGCACTTCTTTGTTTGAAAATTGTCATTTTTATTCGTTTCTTTCCAAAAAATTGCAGCAGAATTTTTTGCTTGACCAAACGAAATTATGTCAAGAAACTGATTCAAGCATGAGCGACTAACAATCTGAAATAGCAAGTTTTAGCAATTCAATACCAGTTGTTCATACGTGGTGTTTGATTAAACTATTAATTTTCTTTTCCAATTTCCCCTTGCAATTCTGAATCTGATTGCTGCATTTCTAATTCCTCTTCCAGACTAATGTCTATCCATCAGGCACAGCACATAGGGCACGGCAATCATCACGGAGGTTAGTGGATTTATTTAAGTCATTGAATTGATTCCATCTATGCTTGCTACTAACCATCTATGCATAGTCCCTACAAATTGATAATAGAAAGTCTTAACTTGTTGATCACACTTGCATCGTTATAGCAACATTTGAAATTCCGAAAGCATTTGGTTTTGAATTGAAGCTTTGTGCTTTCAGAAAGATACTTGTGAGTTGTGTCACCTTTTTAGGAGTTAATGATCTTTCTTTTCCTTTTTTCTAGTGTAATTAATTCCAATTGCAGCACCGCCATTTGTTGAATTATAGTTCAGTTCTATAAGGCATCTCTGTCCAAAAATATATCACAATTTTCGTTACAGGATTTCCACTGAGCTATCAAATCTGTCAAATCAGCACCATGGGGGAACACTGCAAAAGAAAAGAAGCAATGATGTATTTGCACAAATCAATCCAGTAGACGAAGAAATCTCTGAAGATCTCAATCAAGACTCAATCAGGTTTCTGCAGCCCCCTTTCTATCTGCTCTACGTAATTTGACGTCTGCAGATCCTAGTATCTAGTACCGATGAGCATCCTGATGTTCACTCTTAATTTCCTTGTAATGATTGCCAGGAATGCTGTGGAGAGAAGTATGCAAGCCAGTAATTTATATCTGGCCAAGGTTTTTGATGTTTTGTTATTCAGTGAAACTTGAGGTTAAGGAGGATTCTTTGAAGGTTTCTTATGTCATCTTTGATTTTATACAGGCCTGGTTTCATAGTTGTCAACCCATGACGAGAAGTAGATCGTCTGAGCTACGGTATCAACGTTCTCAACAACAGTAAAATTGTTGGAGCTGCTGATATAGTATTTCTGTATTTCTTGCAGAAATGTTGATATTACATATGGTAGAGATCATCATTTTCTAATAGGAGACGGCTTCTTTTTCAGGAAAAGGTATGCTGCCATGCAAACTTCTCACTCAACTTTAGGCATGGGACCAGTGCAGACTGCTTCTGAGGTTGGTATAAACAATTTGAAACAAGAATTCGCAGATCCAAACGGTTTCGCCGACCTCCGAATGCATGACGCTGCCAATCAATTGGATGCATTCATTTCCACCCCTAATTCTTCTTCGTCTACCTTCAACAACCCACAGTTGGGAAATGGGGACAGAGTTTCCTCTGTTGTAAACATACTAAAGGGTACACTAGAACGCAAGAAACTAAACAAACAGATAGACAAAGAAACTGTTGAAGATAGTTGTAACGCACTTCCCCTAGCTCAAGAAGTAATAGTCAACTATGGTTATGTTCAAAGAAACGGAAATAGCATTTTTGAGACTCCAGGCACTTATCAAGAAATAAGCCCTGTCCAACTTAAAGGTCCTAGGATATTGCAGAGCTTTCAAGGATCCATACCTTTTGACTTGGAAGGTTTTGGAAATCCTGTAAATGCAACTCAACTAACTGCAGTTTCCCGAGAACCTTCTCAGAGTGAATCTTCTGCAGCTGCACCAGTGGTTTCATCTGGTTTTGATGTATGCGACGGTCCCAGCAACTCAAATCAAGCGCCAACCATCTGCGAGAGCTCGAGAATAGAGGTTGAAAACCGAAGAAGCTCAGAAAATGGATCTAGAGTTAAAGGTACATACAATCATCTGCATATATTACTAGTTTGCTTCTTCAGATGCCAATTTTTCTCCACATCTGATCTGAAAATTAAGAGGGATGTTCATTACACTCACTTTCTTATCAGTTCACTTTGAGGTGAAGTACTATTTAAAATAGATAACGTTAATTTGATAATTTTTCTCAACTGTCAAATTCTTCTATGTTGCTTTGCATATACCACACGACCCTTCTTAACTTCCTGCTACTAACTATGGGTTCACCAGTATATCTTATCACTTTGAAGAAGAGCCGAGCATTTAACCATGGAACCTCTTCATTCTACAAAAAATGCACCTCACATTCTGTATGTAGATGACAACAACATAGAATTTCAACTCAGCCTTTGCCACATACAATCATGGACAAAATCCAGAAATTCCTGCCATAAGTTGATAGGAGTTCTTTGGCTCTGAATAGCAGAACCATTTTACACTTTGAAATTGTAGATGAATCCTAGTTCATGTGTTGTTGAAGAGAAGTTATTCAAATGCAGATATCAGAGAGCGGATAATTGACAACTTGAAGGATGATAGAAAGGTATTCCTATTTCTTTGATGGAAAAAAAAATACTTAGACCAAATCTTTTGTTCCATTCCCTTGATTTAATCTAATAATTTGGTGTAGAAGGGAGGTCTAGTCCGATATGGATCTGAGACATCAGCTGTTTCAGGTAATCACTTTATCCTGTGAACTTTTCTGGCATGACATGGAACTCTTCGATATTTGTTGTTCTCTGTAGGACTGCATTAACGAAACAATTGTCCAGTGCTTCACCTTTTAGTTCTCCTCTTAAATGATAAACACACTCAAACTGCAAATGTATGTGATGTTGAATCTTTTTAATGCACATCAGCGTTAAAATTGAATCGTCTTTCTAACGTCTCAATAAGCAATTAAGATTTAACGTTAAGAGAGTGAAATAATTCCACATCTTGTCGTGTTTGCTTCCGTTATGCGATCATATTAACTGTGTAGTACTCGATGAAGAATAAATAGTTTTTACATTGCGGATGTTATTTAGTAATTGTTATGTGTCACATCATTCTCTCTGACCAACAATTATTCTGCCAGTTGAAAAGGTGGATCCAACTAAAAAACGCAGAGTGGAGCGCTCGCGAAAGTAAGCATGGTCATATTCGTATCATCTTCGTCATTGGAAATTTTTCATATCATTTGGAAGCTTAGGCCTAATTTATCAGATTGCTGCCAATTACGAAGTGTCTGTCATTTTTCCAGTGCTTAGGCCAGTGACTCATATGGAGTTCTTTTTCTGCACATGAAAGAAAGAAAGCATCAAAAGAGAAATTAAGAAAATTTTAATTAAAAACTACTCTCCATAGACTTTGATTTTGCTATCCCAGAATAGCTCAAGTCAGGATTATGAAATACTTTTCTGAATGTGTTGAATACACGACATGAGTGCAGAAAAATGAATTAGAAACTGAATCCACCGACGTAAATACAGAGGTCAATCAATACATGTATAGATATGATTATGCCCAGGAAGCTTTGACTTACATTGCATTTTCTTGGGGATGTAGAATGGCCGAGGCAAAAGAAAGAAACTTGGTTCCGGCAGTTCCGTCTGATATGCAAGCAGTGTTGAAGAGATGTGAAAATCTTGAAAAGGAAGTCCGGTCACTCAAACTTAACTTATCTTTTATGAATAGGTAATGCCGTACTTGTTCACTTGCAATTGCGTTATCAGAAACTCGGAATAAGTTTTGTCAGCCAACATTATGGCCCAGTGGTTCAGTTTTTCTTTGCTGTCTCAGTTCTGTAAATTGTTAGGACTCCAATTACAAGGTGTTCTGCTTTGAGAGTTTATGCAATAACTGGACCCTTGTGGAATTATATTTCAGGAAGGATTCTGAGCAGACTAAGCAGATTGAAGAACTTCAGAAACAGAATGAGGAATTGACGGAAGAAAAAGAACGCCTGCTGGAAGAAATTGAGAGGATCCTTTCAGAAACAGGCAAGATGTAACTTAATATTTCATTTTACATCTTAGTACAAAGCCCAAAGAGCAAATATTTGGTAGAAAGCTGAAAATTTTTTCAAGGAGGTTGAGCATATGATATCGTAAGCAACGCTTGTATGAAGGAGAAAATATGGAGCCTGGTAGCCATGTTGTAGCATTATGTGTGCCTGAAGTCACTAGTCCCCCAGTATATAAGATGCATGGCAAACTGTATATATCTGTTCAACTCTAATTGCAACCTCACAATTTGACTTTGGCAAAGAAGTAAAAATGTCGAAGCTCAGATTTGCCATGAATTTAAACATTTTTGCTCAAAGCCGTTATTCTAACATCTCAAAAGCTTTATGCATGAACCAAAGCTTGTTGAATACCAATGATAAATGCAGAAAAAAGTAAAGTGGCTACTAGCACGTCACTAGTGCCTAATTGTGGAAAACTCGGATTTCCGATCAGTGACAGTGAGCTTCCAATTCAGGAAGCACTCAATGGCTAATTGGTAAAAGCACAAGATGGATATAAGAAATAAAAAGGAAAACTATTCTGGAAGCCAATTTAGTACTAAATGAACATGGTTTTCCTTCTATTATCCTTGGCATAGGAACAGTTGAGAAATAGAACAGAGAAGAAATATAGATGCAACATTCTATCTAAACCAAACAAACCCCTGCTAAATCTAAATACATGACCTTTTTATTTTTCGAAATCGGACCATAATTTCTGCCTCCACTTACGAATTTCTGTTCCTCTGTGTCCCTTTGAGAAATGCACTTCTAGTAGCATGTAGGTGTTTGAGAACATCTGCCATGTCCATTCTTTCTTCGGGCAAATCCCCCGAACAGATGACCCCAATTCCGAAAATTGAAGCATAACACCCGCCTAGTTGAATCCTTGATGAAGTGGCCTCGGTTGTATCATCATCTTGCAGCAATAAGAGCTTGGGATCTATGATCTGGACCGCTCCATGCGGAAGAGACATTTTAACAAACGCATGTAGTCCCTTAGTCTTGCTAAACATTTCGTCAGTGGGTCTCTTTCCTGTGAACATTTCAAGCAGCAGAATCCCATAGCTGTATATGTCACCTTTTATTGATGGTTCTCCACCCAATCCATATTCTGCAAGTTGAAACATGTTTATGAGCTGCAGGTACTATTGAAGTTCTTAGCCCATTAGTTTGAGAATTACCTGGAGCAACATAGCCAATTGTTCCTCTAATGCCAATTGAACTAGAGGCTAAGCCAAAAGGGTTGCTTGTATTTGCTGAAAGAAGCTTTGCGAGGCCAAAATCACCCACATGTGCAGTGAGGTCATTGTCAATGAGAATGTTGCTGGGTTTTAAATCACAGTGAACAATTTGTGTATCGCAGTGATGATGCAGATAATCCAAAGCAGCTGCCACATCTATTGCTATGTTCAGTCTCTGCATAAAGTTCAAGTGTTTTGCTTGTTGGGGGTCATCATGAGATGGGCTTGAGTGTAACCAAATGTCCAAATTACCATTTGGCATGAACTCAAATACCAGAGCTTTGAAGTCATTGCCTTTGTGATCAATACTTGAGCAAGAAGTAATAACCTTGATTAGATTCCGATGTCTAATCCTCCTCAGAGCGTCACATTCTGCAATGAAACTTCTGCTGGCTCCTGGTTGGTGAAGCTTCAACACCTTCACAGCAATGACTTGCTCATCTTCAGTGACCCCTTTGTAAACAAAGCCGTATCTTCCCTCACCAATGAAGTTTGCTGGAGAAAATTCACCAGTAGCTCGATGAAGCTGCCAATAAGAGATTTTTGGTATATGGCTTCCCAGTGACGAGGCAGATGATGCTTTTTTCTCTTTGGACCTTCTCCTTCTTAAGTGAATGGCAATAAAACCTGCTAAAAGCAAGGTGATAAAGACAGGAATACTAGCTATGACTGTAATTACTCTATGAGAAAGATGTGTCCTTTGTTTCTTTACATTTTGTGGGCAAGGAGGCAACTGGAGTTCCTTAACCCCTCCACAAAGATTTTTGTTTCCAGCAATTGAAAAAGCACTCATGTTTGAGAAGACTCCTGTCCTAGGTACCTCGCCCTCAAAACTATTGAAAGAAAGATTGATATACGAAATGAAAGGTAGTTCACCTAAAAACTTTGGAATGTTGCCAGAGAGATTATTACGAGAAAGATCTAGGAAGCGAATACCTCTAAGTTTACTAAAGGATTGAGGAATGGTTCCTTGGAAATGATTTCCATTCATGAACAAGGAATCCAACTCTTGGCAATCACCGAGGGAACTTGGAACCTCTCCAGAGAACTTGTTTTCTGAAAATTCCAATACCACAACATTCTTCATTTTGCTCATTTGGGATGGCAATCTTCCTGACAATTTATTCCATCCTACAGACATGCCGATAGTAAGTGAGGGAAGGTTCACGATACTTTCAGGTATGGTTCCGATGAGGTTGTTAAAGGAGAGATCGATACCTTCAAGGCTTGTGCAATTACCGAAAGAAGTAGGTATCCTTCCTTCTAACATATTTCCCCACAATGAAAGAATGCCTAGAAGAGTAATGTTGCCAAAAGAGGATGGGATTTTACCAGAGATATTGTTGCTGTAAAGATAGAGTCTTTCTAACCCAATAAGTTGTCCTATGGAGTCAGGAATTTCTCCAGTGAGATTGTTGTCGCCTAATTGGACATACTTCAAGTTGACTAGGTTTCCTATGCCTTGAGGTATGCTTCCATATATCTCGTTATCACCAAGCAATAAATCCGAAAGTGTAGTGGAGAGATTGGCAACTGAATTTGGGAGCACTACTCTAAGCTGGTTTCCACCTAATTGCAGCATTTGTAGGCTAGTACAATTGGACAATGAAGTAAAAAGGCTCAAATTGTTGCCACTATTAACTCCAAGCCTGTTTTGAGATGCTTTAAGTTTCTGCAGCTGTTTGAGATTACCTAAATATGGCATTGGTCCAGTAAAAGAATTATTAGTTAGCTCAAGGATTATAAGTCCCGAAGCATTGATGAGTGATGATGGAAGTGGTCCTGAGAACTGGTTGGCCGCAAAGCAAAGCGCTTGGAGCATTGGAAGTCTAAGTCCCAGATCATCGGGAAGCTGTCCATGCAATGAGTTTGAGGAGACACAGAAAAGTGACAAGGAGGATAAGTTGTAAATAGGAGTGGGAATCATACCAGACAGCTTATTTCCGCCAAGGTTCAAGTGTCTTAAGTTGGTCAGGCGTCCAAGATCAGCAGGAATATCTCCTTGAAGATTGTTTTCCGTCAAAGAAAGAACAATGAGCATGGAAAGGTTTCCAAAAGAAGGCGGAATTTCTCCTACAAAATGGTTTCCACCAAGGTGTAATTTTGTAAGTTTTGACAGATAACTAAGCTCTAACGGAATCTTCCCTTCAAGTTGGTTAAGATAGACGAGAATGGTTTGAAGTTGTGAACAATGAGATAAGTTGGTAGGAATGTGTCCCTGAAAGGAATTATTCACGAGCGAAAGATGACGTAGTCGAGACAGGTGACTGATTTCTTTTGGGATCGAACCATGGAATTTATTCTCACCCAGTTTAATCACCCTAAGAAATGTAAGGTTCCCTATGTGTGGAGGCAGGACGCCCACCAAATTGAAGGAACTGAGGTCTAGGCCGGTCACTCTTTCGTGTCTACTGCTGCAGCGAATCCCCCTCCATTTGCAGAAATGAACAGAGTCGTTCCAAGAATCTAGGGCTCGAAAGCTGGCGTTAGTGTCATGATGAATGACATTTTTTAAGGCAAGCAAAGCCTGCCTATCCGTATCATTTGTAAATGCAGGTCTAGTGGCTATGACGACTGTAAAAACCAGGAAGACAAGAAAGAAAAGAAGTGAGCTCCCAAGTTGGTTCATGAGCATGTCTGTCCAATGAAAACCAGGTTTTGAGGTGATGAATTAAGCTTATGAATAGAATATACTTATAAGAGCATTTGATACGTTAATAAGACTTTGAATCCAAGTCGTAAGTCCGTGTTCTGAAACTGGGTGAGAATAACACTGTCCTAAATAACACTGTCCTACTCTGTCTTATTAACAAACGCCATCGTTTTCTAACCAAAATTTTCGTTCAT
>JANIHZ010000005.1:16691520-16715218 GCA_027478365.1 Erythroxylum rufum
ATTATTCGTAATAAAAATATTTATTATTATTTTCAAAATTTTGAAAAAAAAAGGGGAGAAGGAGAGGCAGGAGAGAGGGTGGGAATTTTTTAAAATTTTGCAAAAAATTCTCCTAATTTTTTAAAACTTTCGGTATTGACCGGTACCGACTAGTATTTAAACCTGATACTACCGACTCCGATACCGTACTAATTTTATCGTACTAGACAGAATCCAGATCAGTATTATATACTCTATATAATAACAACAAACAAATGTTAATCTCATTTGACCGTTAAGTCGTAATGTCTTCTCTCGATAAAATTGAGAGTATGTTCTTTTAGCTTTTACTAAATTGTCGAAATAATAATAAATAGCATTCTTAAATTTACTTACAAGACTCGACACTCTTCCTATAAATTAAAATTATGTATATTTTATTTTCACCCATATTTTTCTACTATACATAAGAAAAAATATGATTAATGCATTTTAAAATAATTATCAAGAAAACTAAACAATTCTCTGAATGATTAGTGATAGTTGTCTTTTCCCGAAGATTTTCTGTTTTTCACTTGCATTCACCTTTTCCTGTCAACCCAGACTACCTTCTTCGAGTTCGCCCCATTCTTTATCAACTACAGAATTCTGCAGACTCCAAACTCCTTTCTAAACTTCCATCTTCCGCTTTCCATCTCACCCATGAATTCTTCTCTAAGTTTGTAACAAACTCCCTTACTCATCCACAATTTACCGCTTCTTTCAATACATAGAGCATTCTTCTCATCCACAATTTAACGGCACAGGCAGTTGTTTCACCCAAAAAATGTTTACACTTCTTAAAGCTTCAAATTTTAATTTAGTAGATAAGGCACCAAGTAAGCTTTATGCCTCAAAGAGAGGGTTTTGCAATTTAGAAAAAGTTAAAAGGCAAAACCAAGGAAAGAGTAGAGACAAAACAGGGAAAACAACTCAAACTCTAAGATTTAGAATCCAACATGGATAAAGCTCAAGCTCAAGCTTGGAGCTTTATCCATGTTGTACACAATTGTAATTGCAACTTTCTAGCTTTTAAAAAGTTGATTATTAGAAAGCATCAGTGTCTAATTGAGAGAAAAAGATTACCGATTAACGCTATGCTAGGTTGAATGGTTATTAATAAAATATAATGGAATGTAATATTATTCTATCGTTTAAGACGTGGGTTTATAATGAAATAAAATAAAAATATGATAGAAATGAAATGTTTCACATTACATCTCATTTCATTCTAAACAGTAAAAATAAGTTACCTTCGATTTAGAGAGTTTATAATGGAATGTAAAATGATAAACAACATTTCACTATATTACATTATGAACCCTTCTTTTAAATAATATTTCACTATATTATATTATATTATGAACCCTTCTTTCAAGTAATATTTTATTATATTATATTATGAATCCTTCCATCTCTCCTAAATAACAATTTTATAATATTACATTCATTTACATTTCATTTCATTATAAAATATTCTATTTCATTCAATTAAACGTAGCCTAAATAAAAAAGACAGTTGAGTTTTACATCAAAATTACCGCAATGGCAATTCAAATAAGTGAAACCAAACTTTTTAAATCCAAATAGGAGAACTTTCAGGATCATTAAAATTGGATTAAGGAGAGATAGAGCATGAAAAAGATAGGACGAAGAAGAAGCAATTAAGTAAAACAGAAGATAAAGAAGTAATTCTCTGCAGACAAGATGAAGAAGCAGGGCGATAAATAGGAAAATCCAAGATAATACAAACCAAGGAAGCGATCGATGCTAGGCGAGGGAGAAAGAAAATAGACGAAGTTCTTACGTAGAAGAAAAGGAATCCCTTCAAGATTGGGGTTTTTCATTTTTTAAATTTATTACGCGATAAACATAAAACACATGACAACTAATCACGTCCAGATTAAAAATTAGAGCATTTTAATATCATTCTTTAAGTTTGGGCTAATATTATAAAATTGAATAAAATTTAGAATTTTTTAATTATTGTAAGATTGTAAAAATCGCATAATTAAACATTTTCCTATTTCATTCAATAGTCAATACAAGGAACTCAATTTACTGGGCAATTTTGGCCCCAAAGGCAATGAAGTTCACACCAACATCATCAGAAAGAGACCATCGTCCTGTCAAGGGGTTGTAAAAGAATCCAGCCATCTCTTTGACCTGGATACACACAATTCAAAACAAAAGACTTTATCACAGAAAGATAAGATGCAGTGCAAGTATTGCAAGGGTCAAGATCCAATCTTACATCAATGGAAACACGTTGTAGGATCAGCACTAGCTCTTCTGGAGTTAGGAAACTTGACCATTGATGCGTTCCCTTAGGAAGCTGCCAATGGTTTGTATGTCAAGAGTCCTCAGAAACTAAACTTTGGGAGTTACAGCACAACAAACCAAATAGTAAAGAAAGTAGAGAAAGTTGAAATTATTGGATATGGGTGCAACAAGTGTTCTCTACAGCACTGTCAATGATGCATTTCTTTTGTGCCCAGGAGTACTGAGGAACATAATTTTAATGCATTCTCGTGTCTAACAGTGGACCAACTATAAGGAAGTGAATTTGTCATGGAAACTCTAAGATGACATCCTTTAAGTGCGTTTTAAACATCAAAAAAGGACAAAGAGCAACAGTAAGAATTGCTCAGGAACCATCGCTGGCAAATGAGGCCTATCTAAGTGATGTCACAAAGCCCTAGCTAATTCTATCCATAGTTGATATCGAATCAAGACCATTACCGAAGTCCCTGCTCTTGTAATTATTTCAGAAGCATTCTATATAAGTTTCTTTTTCAAACAAGACCCGTTTGTTTTAAACCCTATCGCATGTAATCAACATTGACAATCAGGAAGCCTTGACAATGAAGGTGTTGTTTGGTGAAGGCAAGAAACTATCAATAATTACTACAAAACTGGAAGATTAAGAGCCATACCCAATTAAGAATGTACTCTGCAGCAACAATTGCAGTTGCATACGCTCTTACAGAGCGGTTGATTGTTGAAATCAGAACAGCTCCCCCAGGATCAGTTAATGCAGAGAGAGACTTACAGAACTCAGCAGGATCTGCTACATGCTCAATTACCTGAAGTTTAAACTTATCAGCTCATAAGTGAACTGAGAGCAGGCACCGCAAATAAGTTGAGAAAATTAAAAGTAAGGTAAAAGAATACATCAAGAAAGACCCGAGTTTCAACCTGTACTTTCATACCCTCAATGAATACACAATCAATCTTCCCATTATTAGAGTGAACTGATTTCCCCTAGATAAAATATAAATTAACATAGTATACATAGATAAAGGCACAATTTCACATTTATGTTCAGAATAAAATCCACAAACAAATCTTTCTTTCTTGGAAGCTGTATATTGCATGGATATCCAGTAACTGAGAGAGACAGATCACACCTCTAGTGCAATCACAGCATCAAATTTCCTCTGTTCTTCAACCAGCATTTCTGTCATCAAGTTGCACTTGTATGAGTTACCTTTATTCCAATTATACAGTGGTCATGTACTTGACTCAAAAAGAATGAAACTAAGGATCTTGGATTTTTCATTACAATGCAAAACAAAGATGAAATCACAGAGACCATGAGGTAGAGGACATAAAATGGAAAAGTGATGAATGTCTTTCCACTTGATAATGATTCATGCATCTCAATAACCACTTTCTGGGTTCATCACTTGATGCACATGAAGAGATGCATGCAAAATAAACATAAAGTATTTAATGACATGAGTGAGTGAGCATGCAGTCGATCACCATTGACTATGAAGGTCCGATCAGCTCACATCAAGTAATGGATATTGATAGACCAAGAATTACACAGTAGAGAGGTTCTTCAAAAACAAATGCATTGCATCTCACAAACTGCATGCTGAAAATTGAGCAAAGGAGAAAATGAAGTACAGTGAACTAATGAGTTCCATCTATCAAAAAGTAATACAATGTTTAGTTTCTAAGATGGGCAAGCTTGCTAGAAGAGGAAACATTGACAACTTGGCAAGAATCAGGTTGCTGAAAGGATTGAAAAATAAGCAGAAGAGTCTTGTACCAGCTGTTGTGCAACAGTATTCAATTGGCGAAGTTGCTGAATCCAAATCCTGTAGAGAGAAAAAGATTATTATAATAACTGAAGCAAGACCATTTTAAATATGACAAGTTAAAAAGCTTTAGACCTAACAATAGTATATTCCAAAAAGATGATGCTGAACTGGAATAACTTGGATTTCATGATTAATGAAAACAGGAAATAAGTAAAAATTTTAAAAAATTTGAAAAATAATCCTCTATCTTGGTAATGTCAGATGTGTAACCCGATGTCCCAAAGTCAACTGAACTTGACATCAAACTAACTGTTTCAACATCAACTGTTCTTATAAGCTGATTGAATAAGGTTCTCGATTTCGGATATGCAAGGCTAAAATGTGCAGGAAAGATGAAAAGAAAGTTGATCTCAAGCTATACATCATTCTCAAGTCAGTTGCCCAGTTTTCCTACATCCATCAGCTAAATGGAGATTTATCACGGCCCCACTACTTTTCAGAGATTGACAAGACAAAGAATGCCCACACAGAATAATTTCTACGACTGGAACAGCGGCCATCAAATTGCAATCATATATTGCTTGTAAAAATATTTCACTGCAAATTAGCAAATACCCTGTACTGAGTAGAAAGAATTTAGTTATCTTTTACAAAGATCAAAATTAGAATTCCAGTATACACATCCATATAGAACGTTATATTATAACCATACAGCATGAATGCGTGCAATATTGATATTTTTCTCCACGGCATCGGCTCCTGTAACGGTTGCTCCCATTCGAGCTAAAGGCTGCAACACAAGAGAAGAAGCGGAACCAGTTCCAGCGACAAATATTAGTATCAATCATGACATCTTAGTTATTCAACAGACAGATTACACATAAAAGTCCAACCAAACAGACAAGTATCATTGAGAATAAGAAAATAATATGTCAGCTTTAAGTAGGATATTTGATTGTTTTATCAGTCCAGAAAAACGTCTAGAAAAGTTGCAGCGATGTTTATAGTCTCCTTTTCCATACATACCAACTCAAATTTCCATCTACCTATTTCCCATCTGATTTATTTTCCTAGGCTGTATCCCTCAGCCACTGAACACGTTAGAGTTGGTAAGTCACATATAATAGTGTATTGACGGCTACATAATTCTCTTGTTTGTTGATCATATTGTAATCCAAGCTAGTGGAGAGTCCAAAGCAGTTAAGCAAAGCAAATGGTAAACCTCCGAAAGAATTCCACCACCACAGCCAACATCAAGAACGTGTATGCCTTCTAAAGGCCTAGGCAACAGCGGATCCTTCCTGAAACAAATAAAGCTAATAAGTTACAAATTAAAGCCCCGGTATCCAAATTTAGAGGAAAAAAATGTAAAATAAACGTCGAACAAAGTATCTAGCTAATGAACAACTTCTCTTTTAGCATAAATTACAATAACTCTGCAAGACAATTGCACCCAATTTATTCTTTAGGCACCAGACAAAACAAAAAATGAAATTCAGAAATTCTATATCCAAAGACACGTTAATATAATCACCTAATAATTTTTTTTTTCGAAAAATAAATCACCTAATAGTTAAATCTTCAAAATGATGCAAAATTATTATTTCGTAGAAGATCATAGAGAGTACCTGAAATGTCGACAAAGAGTAGACCGAATGAAAGCAACTCTTGTCGGATTCATGGCGTGCAGTGGTCTAAATGGCCCTTCACTATCCCACCTATTCATTTTCACAATTTTACAAAGACAATTAACAAGAAGCTAGAAAAAGATTGTACAAAGTTCCATAAACAAGAATCATCAAATTAAAAAAAAAAAGGTAGCAGCAATTACCAAGTATCAGCAATGGCGGAGAATTTAGCGAGCTCAATATCTTTCAAAGACGACTTGGTTTGTGATTGGTTTTGCGTCTGAGTACTATCACCGGAAGATGGACAATGAAGGGTAGTGGTGGAAATAAGTCGAAAACAGCAAAGATTGGGACTTTGACTCTGAGAAGTTATGGCATTAAGGAGTTGGAGTGTATGATAAGGTTTGGGTGAGAATTTAGAAACATGGGTACTTGATATTGCTCGGAGTTGGGCCACTAGCTTGGAGGCCATGGCAAAAATGTGAATGCTTCCTTAGAGAGATAAACAAAATACGCTTTGCTGGGATATCAAACAAGCTGTGCGTGGGTAAAGCATTTCCTCGAGCAGGTGGTGGGCAAAAGCGACGGTTCGGCTGCGACACGTCTCTCCCTCCAAGAGGATTTTGTTAGATATTAGTTTATTGGAAGTATAAATTTTATAGACAATTTCTTTTTTGTTTTTATTTTTGTATAACGGAAACAATTAATTAGTCATAACTGAAGAATGTGGCCTTATTGTATCAGTTCAAAAATCTGTAGGTCCTTCGCCATGGGCCCTCTGTTAACGGTCCACCTGGATGCATGGTTGAAACTCCAAAGTGTGCTACCTCATCAAAACCTGGGATAAATCAAATCCATGGTGCCTCTCGTACTGGTAATCATGATATGGGAAGATATACTGCAAAAAAAATTGCCTGCTTTCCACCAGAAAGCAGAAACTGCTAAGGATTTTCTGGGTTTGTACCATTAAATGCTTCATACAGCAATGAGATCGCAGGCGTGTGCAATCCTAAATCAGAAATTTCACGGTTTTCTCCAGGAAACTATTTCTCATCCCCTCAGTCCGCATATCAGCAACCACCACCAATGGGCACCAACGGAGGACCAGTGGCTAGGAATGAAGCTTCCCCCAGGATAATTCCACTTGCTGCTTTGAATCCATACGAGGGTAGTTGGAAAATTAAGGCTAGGTTGACAGCAAAGGGAGAACTAAGGCACTATAACAATCCTCGTGCTGATGATAAAGTGTTGTCTTTTGATCTACTCGATTCTGATGGTGGAGAAATCGGGATAACTTGTTTCAATGCTGTGGCTGACCGATTCTACCACCGGCTTGAAGCTGGTAGGGTGAACTTGATTTCCGAGGGAAGCTTTAAACATGCTCAGAAAAATTTTAACTGCCTTTGTAATGATGTTGACATAATTTTAGAGAGCAGTTCAATAATTTAGCGATACTTTGATGATGAAAAATCCATCCCAAGCCAACAATTTCATTTTCACCCAATAAGTGACGTTGAAGGCATGAATAACAAGTGTGTGAATGTATGGGCAGAGTGTTAAGCTAACCCTTTGGGGTTATTTCTGCAGAGAAGGTCAAATACTACAAACTGTGTGTGATTCTGGGGGTTTTCCAGTTATACTATGTGATAGTATAAGTAATTTTAATGTTAAGGACAGTGGGCACTATCTCTACCAGTCAGCTGCTTATTGAACCAGATTTTCCTGAAGCTCAGAAGCTAACGGATTCGTTTAACAAGTAAGGAAGGAACACTCCGACTGACTCCTATGTAGGACAGATTGGAGCACTGTGAGTGCAATTGTTATATACATAAGATCTGATAAATTCTGTTATACGGCCTGCTACATCATGGCTGGAGATTAACCATGCAATAAGAAGGTTACTAATGCTGGGGATAGTAAGTGGCGATGTGAAAAATGTGATCAGTCTGTTTCTGAACGTGATTATAGGTACATGCTTCAGATTCAGGTACAGGCCCATACTGGCATAAGAAGGGTGACAGCATTTTAGGAGTATGTCAGGAGATAATGGGTTTTACTGCAAAAGATTTGCATCATATGAAATTTGAAAAGCAAGATAATGAGAGCTTTTCAAAAATTATCCATCAAGTTCTGTTCGGCAGATATATGTTTCCGTTGAAAGTGGAAGTGGAGACGTCCAGTGATGAAGAACAAGTAAAATCTACGGTCGTCGAAGCAGAAAAGTTTTAACTATTCATCCCTGTCCAGGTTTCTTCTGAAGATTTAGAGGTAAGTCGAAGCAACAGATTGGTGGTTTCTGATGTCACTCGAATGCAAATGGAGTTGAAGTTCATAAAATAGTGGCTCATTTTCTCAAAGATAAGTGGCTTATGAAGTCGCCGGATATTAAGGAAGTTGAAATTTTAACCTATATAGAATGCTTGGACGAGAAGCACCTTTTTTCTTTTTGCACTGACCGAATCTCGTATATTTTATGTCAGCTACAGTGTTTCTTTCAGTTATTTGGCTGGTATATTAAATTTTTTAATGCATATAGTTGCTGCTCATGTGAATGCCAAAGTTGCTGCTGTAGAAGTGTAAACTGGTACATTTATTCCAATGAGGACTTGGTCTGCAAGGTGCAAATACCTCAGTTTCCACTCAAGATACAGAAATGGATAAGAAATAAAAGGTTTATACATATTTTAAAGATCAGCAGTCCCAAATGTGTCCTTATTCCATTGCGTCCATTGCAACTTCTAATATGAATATCAGTAGCACATGTTGGAGGATGATGCAGCGGCTCCACTGCCCTTGATACCGAGTGGGTCCCATGTTCTTTCTGCACCAAAGTGACTGCCGGTAATGCCATCGACCTGGTTAGGGCTACACCCTGCAATAGCAATAGCAGCAGCAGCAGCTACTGCTGTCTGTGCTACCACCCTTTCCCTGTCTGCTCCTACTTTAAGGCGATGCCTTTCTGCTCTTGAACCAATAACCTGGCCCAGGATAGAAGCTCCAATGGTCAATGCCATTGCAGTCTTAGGCATCACAACAGACTTCCTAAGCATGGCTATGAAAGGCACAGCTGCATGCACCGCTGCAAACCATGACACAGAGAACTTCCGTGTGTGCTCCCTCCAAACACCCAAGGGCACATTCACTGCCATCCCAAGGAGAGCAATCACAAGCATCTTTTCAGGTAGTGGCTGAGGTCGCAAAGTTTTTACAAGGGCTGTTCGGGCCAGAGCCGCCCTTGCGGCAACCACAGCAGGTGGGCATCTAAGCTTTATGCCAGGAGGCGGCTGCAGAGCTGATGCTACAAGTGGCAAGACACGACTAACAGCTCTGTATGATTTTGCAATCGGACAGTTGCCTGTTTCTAGCCACTCATTTCCCAGGGCCTCGTGTTTTGAGGTACTTCCTTTCTGGAAGATTAGAATGCAATATATAAGTACAACAGTAATCGTACATCTAAACTACGATGCTTGTGGATTCCAGGAGTAAAATGATACCAGCACTTAATTCTGTCAAGTTTCACAAACACGCCACGCCAGATGATTTTCAAACTGTACATTTAATATTCAAACTGAACAACATTTAAATGGAACTTTCAAAATGAAAATATGGCATCAATAGTGTGCTTGTAGGAAACCACCAGTACCAGTGTTCATTAATGCCACCCCAGCAACCATTTTCATTCCCTTTCTTTCCTCCATTTCAATCTAGAGTTAATTGACTTTAAAATGATTAAAATGGAAATATTGTAAATCACCTCAGAAGATGGATCTCTCTTGTTACTTGATTCTGATTTCTTTTGTTTCTTCTTCCACTTATCGTTGAAGGAACCAAAGCTAAAAGGCCCACCCGGCCCAAAAACAGATAGACTTATGGTGGCAGTTTTAGCCGCTAATGGGTTAAACTGAGGTTCAGGCACAAGTTCTACGCTGTCATTATGAACATTAGACTTGTCCGAAAGTGGGACAATCCCATCTTTACCATGAAAAAGCTTAAATGCATTATCAAAATTTGGACCATCTTCAAATATAGGGCCTTTAGATCCGCGTGCCTGAGAAATAAAACAAAATACTTTCGCATCAGGTGCAAAACCAGCTTCATTTCTTCAAGATTAGAAACAATTAGAACAAAGGATGGTGTCAACTCAAAAGAGAAATAACTTACAGGGATGGGAAAGTTCACGGGTGAAAACGAAAAGCATGTCGGCTTATTGATGTTCTTTAGAAATGGGCATTTTTGAATGGTCCCCTCATCAAAGTTACATTTAGATGTGTCCTCATTCATTACCCTGAACAAAAACTGCATGGCTTCTTCTCTGCAAACAACGTTGCAAAATTAAGAGAGTAACCTCAGTTAAATTAAGCAACATAGAATAGAATGACGAAGAAGAAGAAAAAGAAGAAGAAGAAGAAGAAGAAGGGAAGCAAATCCTACAATCTTCTTTTCTTCTAAGACTGTACAAGTCAGTTTCTCTTGCTAGCCACTACTTATTAAACATTTTCAGAAGAAAGGATCCAATATTTCTGGGGATAAATAAAAGGAAGCCACACCACGAGACTCTAAATGATCTTAATACTATAATCAACAAATCATAAAAGAAAATCTACTAAGAGTTACAGTTTCATATTATAAGCTCAATAATGAAAGGCATAAACAGCAAAATTAGAGGAAAAAAATCAGAAGATGACAACATAGAGTTAAAAGTAATTTGTCAAAGCATTTAAATGGACTTAGTGATGCAAAATTTACGAGTTTATAAAAGAAATAAAGAGGCAAAATCACTCAGCCACAAGTTGTAATTTGGTGGGATGAAAATTTGGAGTTGAGGTGACAACAAAAACAGCAAGGACTGAAATTTACTTTATCTGCGTTTCCTCATTGTTATAGAATAATTATGAAACTATAAGTGTCGTGGGTGGTGAAGGTGAATGAGCAGATTGAGGGCAGTAAGTAGAGCAGAAATGAAGAAGCAGAACGAGAAGAGCAGCGAGAGAGAGTCACGAGAGAGAATTATCTATATATATTTTTTATTCAAAGCCTTATAATATGGCTGTTACAACTACTAATACTTAAGATATAGATTTTAATCAATGCCTTACAATATTGTCTTTACAACAGCTAATACTCAGTACACTATTCCCTCCTCTTCTGGCAGGTGGTCATATCCGATATGGATTGTTATAATTGTTGTTATTAATAAACGACGAATTTTCTTACATTCTTACCTAAATGAGCTAATTAATTCGACATCACTTATATCTCTTCCTCCTAATCTCTATTCTCTTCCCACTTTTTCTTTGTTGTAACATTACCTTCCCTTTCAAAAACCTTGTCCACAAGGTTGATCTCTGGGAACTTCCTTTGTAATTCTAATAGGGTCTCCCATATCGCGTTCTTCTTTATCTCTCCAGACAACGTCTCACCATCCTTCTGCTTAAAATAGCCAATGGTGCCTTGTCTTTATTAATAAGTGATGAAGGTTATCGAGAGGATGTTGGTATTTTATCCGACAAATATTCCTTAAACTGGGATACGTGAAATGTACAATGACTAAGAGACCCTTCTAGTAGTTAGAGCTTGTTTGTGACTCTACCAATTTTATCAATAATCTGGTAAGGTCAATAATACAAAGGAGATATCTTCTAATGTACCCTTCTTTGTAGTGAGTGTTGCTTTTAGGACTGTAGTTACCCACCATGAATTTTTTATCTGATTTCTTTTGATCCGCCTGTTGCTTCATTCTCTGTTGTGCTCTATTCAAATGAAACTTAGCAACTTGAAGAGCCATTTCTCGATCCTACATGGGCTGGTCTACCAGAAAATTATATGAATCGCCCGCAAAGTAGGGTATATAAACAGGTGGAGGATATCCATAGAGAATCTTGAAAGGAATAGAATGGATGGTTGAATGGTAATTTGTAGTGTACCATCCCGACCATTTCTCGAGAACATCTCTGCAAAAAAATATATAAGTTTCCATAGTTTTGTTAATTGTCTTGGTCTGCCCATCAGTACGGGGATGGTAAGATGTTGAAAACCTTAGACTAACCCCGAGAAGTTTGAACACTTCCTGCCAAAAAATGTTCAAGAAGGGAATGTCCCTATCGCTCACAATTGTCTCTGGCATCCCATGGAGCTTGAATACATGATTAATGAAAATATGAGCTATTTCTTAAGTTGTATAAGGGTGTTTAATAGTCATCAAATAAGAGTACTTACTGAATCTATCCACAATTACAAAGATAGCAAAACCCTTAGACAATAGCAAAACTTTAACAAAATCCATGCTAATTTCCCCCCAACAACCTTAGGGTATAGGGAGAGTTTGAAGTAAGCCTGGATAAGCCACATTTAAGCCTAGGTAAGCCGCATTATAATGCGTGTTCCTTTGCCAAACTAAACACTTCATAATGTAATTCCTCACATCCTTGGCCAGATTCCTCCAGTGAAACAAGTTTTGGACTCACTTAATAGAAGCCATTACACCTAAGTGACCTCCTTGTGGGTTGTCATGAGCCAAGGATTTTAACTTTCCCGTTAATTCTTGATCATGGCTCACTACTGTGTGTCCCTTCCACCTCACCAGACCATCCTTCCATTCATACGATCCTGAATTCAGTTCTTTGGTTTCCATCTTCCTTATAAGATCCTGAATTTTGGCATCCTTCTCCTACTCTTTAATCTCTTCCATGGGAAGTGTATGCACTTAGGATACTGACAAGGTTAACAACCCCTTGCTTGCGATGCAAGACAATGCATCAACAGCTTGATTCTCCAACCCACTCTGATAAATAACTTTGAAGTCATATACCCTGTTAATTTTGGCAACCATGATTGTTGAAAAAGAGTTGTAATCTTTGTTCCAATAGACACTTAAGGCTTCTATGATCTGTTTGTCTCTTGAAGGGACAACCAGTAAAGTAACGGTGTCATTATTTGATTGCCTTGATAACTGCTAGGAATTCCTTTTCATAGGTTAATAACCCCAAGTGCTTAGGTACCAAAGCTTTACTCAAGAAGGCAATTGGATGTTGGTTTTATTGGAGTATTGCTCCGATGCCCAACCTACATACATTTGCCTCGATGGTGAGTCACTATGAAAAGTCTGGTAAGGCTAATACATGAGTTGATGTTAATGCCTTCTTAAGTTGTTCAAATGCCTCTTGTTGCTTCTCTTTTCATTTATAGGTTCCCAATGCTTGCTTCTTCAACAATTCAATTACAGGTTTAGCCACCACCCCATAATGCTTGATGAACCTCCTATAGTATCCGTTTAATCTTAAGAACCCTTTTAATTCTTTCAAGGATTGAGGTCTTGGTCATTGTTGGATTCTTTTAATCTTGTTAGAATTTGAAGAGACTCCCATGGAAGAAATAGAATGACCCAAATAATTGATTTGTCTTACTCCAAAGGTGCACTTGCTTCCCTTAATGAATAGTTGGTGAGGGTGTAATGTTTGTAGAATCTGAAGTAGATGTTCTAGGTGTTGTTGGAAAGTGCTACTACAAATGAGAAAATTGTTGAAGAAAACCAAGAGAAAGAGGAATTTAAAGATATGGCTTAAAAATCTCATTCATGAGACTCTAAAACATTGAAGGAGCATAAGTGAGCCCAAAAGACATCACTAGAAACTCATAATGACCCTCCTGTGTTCGAAATGTAATCTTAGGAATGTCAAACCTTCATGCAAAATTTATGGTATTTGGATCCAACTTAGAATACCAACTGGATCCCTGTAATTCGTCCAACAACTACTCAATCAAAGATATAAGGAATTTACTCTTAATAGTGTGCTTATTTAATTCTTTATAATCCACACATTCTCCAGATGTTTATAATCCACACACATTCTCCAAGTATTATCCTTCTTCTTGGCTAATACTATCGGGGAAGCATAAGGGCTCAAGCTTTGTCAAATGAATCCCTAATCCATGAGTTCCTTAATAGCCTTCTCGATTGCATCTTTTTGTTCACCAAAATACCGATTTGATTTGATGTTGACGGCATATATTCCTTCTTTGAGTTGAATCTTGCGAATTTCTAGGTGGGAGTTCAGTAGGTTCTTTGAAAACCTAACTAAAGTTTGCTAACAAATCATTCAATTCCTCCAAAGTATTGGAATAATCTTCTAGGCCCACTTGTTGCATGTGAAAATCGATGGGAAATGATAGCATCATGTATAGAGCTGCTTTTATTAAGTTGTTCATAAGTTTGTTGAAACCTTTACTTGAGATCACCTTAGTTGACTAATTTGGTTTTTTCGTCAATGTTACCATCTCTCCTACACACACAAACTTCGTGGTGGGATTCATGAAGTTACAAATCACATTGGGTCACCAACCATTGAACCCCCAAAACCATGTTGCACCCTCCTAGCTAAATGATCAACACATTGGTACTAAATTTGAGGCCTTGCATGCTCCAAGTAAAGTCCTTACAAGCTTGGGCAGTGCAATTTTAAACCCCCTCCTACTGTGATCTATATAGGTTGGACTTCTGTGAAATTCATTCCACCCTTCTTAACAACTACTTCATCCACAAAATTACGGGTACTCCCACTATCAATCAAGATATGTAGGGGTCTACTCTGGTGAGTGCCTATGACTCTAATGTGCCTATATTCTTCTTGATCCTTCAACCCCATCACAACTTGTAAAGAAACATTGGTCTTAATGGTTCCTATTCTTCTTCTTCATCTGGTTCTTCTATTTCTAACTCTCCCAATCCTTCCTCTTCCACCATGAATAACTGGAATTGCTTCTTTTTACACTTGTGCCCAGGTGCGTATTGTTTGTCACACCAACAATACAATCCCTTTGCCCTCTTGTCATCAAACTCCTTGCTACTCACAGATGTTTGTCCTCTAATTCTTAAAATAATGATTTTCACCTATACCGCTTTGGTTATTCGAAGTTGGTAGTATGCCAACCTCCATGTTAGTCTTGGGTGGTGAGGCAATCAAGGTTGGTGCCCTGCTTAACATCATGTTCCCTACTCCAGTTTGTTATGGATATGGTTTAAACCACCCTTATTTTGATAGGGAAGTGCACTGGCTTCAAGAATGGCTTTTTGTTTCCTTTCCTGGCAAGCACATATTCCTGTTGTAGATTTTGAGGTTCCATCATCTTGATAGTTAACTCCCAACTCCGGTTTCAATCCTTTCAAAAAAATCCCACCATGTAATTTTTTGGAAGTGAAAGTTTATTCAAATGCTTGTCAAATAGAACGTAATACTCCAATACTGAGCCCATTTGTTTGGGCTCCTTTAGATTTCTGACTAGATTGTCAAAGATGTCTTCATCAAACCTCTTACTAAGGAGGTTTGCAAACTCAAACCATTCTATAGCCTCCAGGTTTTCTATTCCTCAACTATATTTCACTCTTGAGCTTAACCTTTTAAATGCGTGAAAGCTATTCCAACCTCCAAACTGTTCGGGGTGTGATCTTATGAGAAAAACTATTCGTATTTGTAGATCCATGCTTTTATGCCCACTCCCTCAAACACTAGGAAATTTATTCCACTGAATTAGGCTAGTTCTGCATAGCCTTTACTCTCTCCTACAACTTTAGTCACCTCACCTATATTCTCTTTCCTCTTCTTCTACATCAGTTATTGGAACATAGTTTTCATATCATTAATCTCCATTTCTTATTTATCACTTCGATGTGTCCTTCTATTAGTAGTCTCTCAGTTCTCATTTGAGCTTTTAGTAAATTCTTCATGCCTTTTTCTATTTGACGCAACTCTACACATTTGGTGCCTTCCACCATAACAATATGTCAAGGCTCGATTGCACTGATACCAACTATTATAGAATAATGTGGGTGGCGAAGGTGAATTAGCATAATTGAAGGAAGTAGAGCATAAATGAAGAAGGAGAAGAGGAGAGCGAGAAAAAAGAGAGAGAAATATCCAAATACAAATCTTATTCAATGCCTTATGATGTGGCCATTACAACGACTCATACATAGTGCACTATTCCCTCCCTTTCTGATATGTGGTCATGTTGGTTAAGGGTTGTTATAATCATTATTATTACACAATGCATTTTCTTACATTCTTACTTAAATGAGCTACTTAATCCAACATTGCTTATACCATCTTCCTCCTAATCTTTATCCTCTTCTCGCTTCTTCTTTGTTGCAACACTTATTAAATATGAAGTAATGATAAATTAAATATATTATCCTAGTTATTTAGGATTTAAACTCATTTAAGAATAAAGAATCCTTATTAGAGTAGGATTCAATAATATTTTGGATATTAAATTAGGAATCCCTTTCCTACTAAAATAAGTTGTCCAAGAACTTTTCCACATATGCATGGGCGTTGTATGTCATGTACTTAGCTCATCAATAAAAAAGAACCTAAATTTTCTCTATAAGCTTGAGATTTCAATTGGAAGCTGCGATGCTTTCTTTCTAAAGTGATTTTTAGACTCTATAAGTAATTTATAATTCCCTATCCTCCATTTATTGTTTCATCACTAAAATTCCAACACTTCTAGACTACATTTTCAATAATCAAAACCCTAAAATTTTCGCAAACATAAAATTCAAATTCCAACAGCCAGAATTCATAAATTTTGTAAGTTTTAACAACTAATTTGATATATTTCTACTTGTTTTACATTAACTTAGTATCAACTTAGTTCATAGACACATAATAGAAGGGTGTATAGAAGAGTACTTAGCGACTAAGAGCAACAAAAAATACTTCTAAAAATTATGAAAATTTTGAGCTTTAAGGACCCTCTTTCACAAGGTGCTCCAATAACTAGTCCAAAAAATAAAACCGAACAGCAAAATACACTTGATATTGAGGGGGGAGAAGGTGAAATCCAAGGTGAAGAAGCTGAAACTAATTGATAGCTAGTGGGATTAAGAAATCAATGTCAACCAAGAGATCCAAGACCAAGAAACCAACCAGAAGAACTTGAAGAGCACATACAAGATTTCAGAGGTCATGATAGAGCTGAAACACATGACGTAGCAGATGATATTACTAAGAAAGTTTGTGTTGAAGCACCTGATTTTGCAGAAAAGATGGACTCACACTTATTTTTGGACTGGACAAAAGCAATTGAAGATGTATTTGATCAGTACAACATATCAAAAGATCCAAAAAAAAAAGTCCAATTTGCAAACATGAAGCAAGTTGAACATGCTAAAATTTGGTGGTTATCAATAGAGAATAGGTTTTGAAAAATAGGTCAACCACCAATTGTTGATTGGGATGAGATGACGCTGAAATTATCGGTAAAATACTTACCATTTCATTATCAAGAAGATGTCCAAGTTCAACTCAAAACACTTCGACAAGGAATTCTTTCTATAACAGAATAGACGAAAATATTTGATAAATTTTCTATCTGTTGTGAAGGAATGGAATCTAAACAATAATTCATGTCTCAGTAAAAAAAAATGACTTAAGGACAAAAATTTGCAAGGAACTAGCAATGCAAAGGATTTACACCCTAGAAGATACATGTCACTTGGCTTTCAGAGCAGAACAACACTTAGGATAGCAAGTAACTAAAAATTTTAAAGTCAAGTCGAGGAGTGTGACATAAAGATAACTACAAATCTGTTTTTAGACCAACACCTAATGGATCCAACTTTGCACCAAATAACAACTACAAAGCTTCTCAAGGAGCTAAACCTAAAGGCAAACCTATAGTTATGACCAAGAAAAAAGGCCAAACAAGAGGCAATCCTTTGCTTATGAATGTACTGTGAAAATCAGAGAATAGTTAACTGAGGGCTTGATAATAACTTAAGATCCTTGTAGCCTTTATATAGAACCAATTATATAAGGAAAAAGATCTTAGGAATAAAGAGAAAATCACACAATAAGGAGGAGATCATACTTTTCCTAATATAGATATTTCCTAACATCTAATACAGATCTTTCATACACTCCCCCTCAAGCTAGAGCATACATTTATATCTTTAAGATTTTTCTTCTCACAATTGATTTAGAACTGTACATTTATATCTTTAAGAATGACAATTAATTTCCTAGGATTCCACTCTCCTAGGAAAGAAAAAGTTTCCTAGGATTCCACATTATCCTAAGAAAAGAATACAGTCTCCCAAGATCCCACACTCTCTTAGGAAAGGAGAAAAATCTCGTAAGATCCCACAATCTCTATTAAGGAAGGCAATCTTTAAATCATACTACAAAAATTGCCAGTCAAAGTGAGTAGCCAAGGACAAAATCCTCACAATATTAATTTTTATCATTAGGGCAAATGTCTCCTAGTTATCATTCCTATAAGTTTCAGTGTGTCCTTTTGCAACTAACCGTGTCTTACATCTCTCTAGTGATCCATCAACTATATATTTTAGTGAGATCCACTTACAATCAACTATGTTCTTCCCTTTTGGTTTATCAACAATCTCCTTATCTTAATCTTCTCTAATGCATGCATTTCCTCTATCATAGCATTCCTCCGTTCCCTTTCTGACAATCATCATAAATGGTACTGGGAATAGAAATGGTATTTAAACCCACAATAAAACTTTGGCAGGTTGGTGAAAAGTGTTTAGTGATGCACAATAGGACAATGGGTGTAATGGTCTTTTGGTTCACTCTCTATTACCTTTCTTGACATAAATAGGAAGGTGGGAGTAATCTGTAGGTGTTACAATTGATTGTGTATGTAAAGGAGGATCAGTTCTTACTGTGTACTCATTTCCAGAGTTTGGGATTCATGGATTTATTTCAGGTTTGGAACAGTTGCTTTTTTGGAATACACCTATGAATATCTCAAAAAAACTTAAGTGACAAGGATGGACCCGAGAGATCTCTGTACTTTTTGGGACAAAAGACTAGAGGTCGAAGATGAGTTTGGGACGAACACAAGAAGGTCAAATGGCAAAAAAGACCCAAATATACTATCTTCCATCACTGATACCCTTAAAGATATAACTTGGTAAAATATGGTTTATTTTCAACGAAAGTGACATCAACTAAGGCATAGAACCTTCTTGAAGAAGAGTTATAGCACTTTGATAAGGATGCTTTTGTTGGAAGAACTTATCAAAGGAGAGGGGAGAAGATGGATAACGCCTAACAAGCAGGAGAAGGCTGGAGAAAGGAAGGAGAAAAAAATAGGAGAATTAGGTTAGGATATTGTTTGCATAAGGAGTAGTTATCTTTTGAAAGTTTCTTTCCTGATTTTTTTGTTATTTCTTTCTTATTTGAGTCCCACTCTAATAGGAGTCCTATTTAGGGTGGATTGTTATTTCTTTTTCTACCTATATAATCGTAGAATTATCAATGAATAAAGGAGATTAGAATCATCAAAAATTTAGTTACTTTAGTTGTAATTCATTCAACATCGATTCTTCCTCCAAAGAAGAACACCAACAAGGGAAGAAAGGGGGACTCTCTCTTAATCGTCCAGTGACGAGATCATACGCTAGGGCCCTTATTACACTTATACCCCTTTTGTGTAGGTGAGTAACCTAGAAAGACATGTTTGTTGGCACGGAAATCTAACTTTTCTCTATGCTAACTATGAACATGTACAAAGGCAATGCAACCAAATAACTTAGGAATAAGCCCATTTGATATTCTGAAATTGGGATAAAAGGTATTAAGGGCTTCCATAGGACATATATTGTCAAACACATGTGAGGGAAGTCCATTTATCATATATATCACAATTAGAACTGCCTCACCCTAACAGGAATTAGGAACATTCCTTTGAAAGAGTAGAGCCTATGTTAAATTGAGTAAATGCACATTTTTCCTCTCAGTTACCCCCCTTTTTTTAGGTGTGTCAACATATGACAAGTCATGAATAATTCTATCTTTTTAAGAGTAGGAGGCAAAATCTTATTAAAATAATCACTAGCATTATTTGACCTAAAGCTTTTAATCTTAACCCCAAATTGGTATTGTATCATGGAATTAAAATTAGGAATAACAGTGTTAACATCAGATTTGTGTTTGAGTAAGAAAAGTCATTTAACTCTAAGTACAATCATCAATCAAGGAGACAAACCAATGAGCCACAAAAATATTGGGAATAGTAGAGGAACTCCAAATATAACTATGAATCAAATGAAAAGAATAAGGACTTCTTTTAGTACCAATAGGAAAGGATATATGGTTATGCTTTGCCAATTCATAAACTTCACAATGAAAAACTAAGATACTAGTCCTTTGAACAAATATGAAAATACAACTTTTAGAACTCTAAAAGATAGATGACTAAGGCGTAGATGGTAAAGTCAAATAAAATCTTTATTTGAAGTACTAAGAAATGACGTGGACAAATTATTCATGATTTTTCCCAAAAGATTCAAGAAGATAGAGATCGCTCATTTCCTTAGCAAGTTCAATCATCCTCCCCAAGCTTTGGTCTTAAAGAACATAATAAGAAGAGGAAAAATTGCATAACATTTAAGGTCGTATGTAAGTTTTTGGATAGACACAAGGTTGGTTGATAGATTTGGTGTATGAACGTTTTTCAGGTAGAGAGAAGATGTAACATATACATCTCCTACTTCTGCAATAGTAGTTATGAACGACTGGCCACTACAATATTCCTATTACTAGGTTATTGGGTATAGATATAAAATAAATGTGAGGAGTGAGTCACACGATCTTTGGCACCAAAGTCAAAGTCAATTATCCAAATATTGTCATAATACTTGACTAAGGCATTCAATCAAAAAGAAAATAAAGGTTTATCAGAGAGCTAAAGAGCCCACTCCAAAGAGCTTGTTAACAGATCTCAATGAATTACTCAATTTCTCAATCTCCTCAATATTAAAACCTCTTTTGTCTAAACCTACATTTGATTTGGGAATGGTAATTTTGGATGCAGACATATTAGGCACAAGGAAAAAAAAATACAAATAAAGTCCAAAGAAAAATGCAGCAATGAAGGCTGCTCAAAGAAGAATTTCACAAGAAGATGTACTATATACATCTCCTACTCCTGCAACAGTAGCTATGAACCATTGGCCACTACAATCTTCCTATTACTAGGTTATTGGGTATAGATATGAAATAAACGTTAGGAGTGAGTCATACAACCTTTGGCACCAAAGTCAATTATCCAAATATTGTCGTAATGCTTGACTGAGGCATTCATGCAAAAAGAAAATAAAGGTTTATCGGAGAGAGCTAAAGAACCCACTCCAAAGAGATTGTTAACAGATCTCAATGAATTACTCAATTTCTCAATCTCCTCAATTATAAACCTCTTTTATCTTAACCTTCATTTGATTTGGGAATGGTAATTTTGGATGCAGACATATTAGGCACAGGAAAAAAAACATACAAATAAAGTCCAAAGAAAAACGCAGCAATGAAGGTTGCTCAAAGAAGAATTTCGCAAGAAAAATCCTATGGCTCTAATACCATGACACGAGTTAGAAGGAAAATAAATTTGCCTCTTACGAATACTTTAGAATTACTTAATTATATATACACCTTAGCGTAGAAAGAAAAATAGGAAACAATCTCTAAGAATAAGAACCAATCTCCTAGGACTCCTTAGGAAAGGAAAAACAGTCTCCTAGGATTCCACTCTCCTAGGAAAGGAAAATTCCGCACAAAACTAAACTGAGTGAAGTAACAATTCATCGCTCGGAAATTAATTCTATAATCACAATCTCAAAGGGAAAAAAAAAACTAGCAGAGGGAGTAGGACTGGTTCATCTATATACAGATACTTGGCACCCGTCAAGCAAAAACATGAAGGACCTAAGAAAATTAATTCCCCAAATCTAAATCTCGTTCTCCTACAACATGATGCAGCAGCAAAAGAACACTCTGCACATAGCTTTGCACCATAATCTGGTGTCCTACAAAGAAAAACCATAATTTATAGGTAGACTCTAATGGTAATTCCTCCATTTCCTCTGTAGTTATCCATACTCCAGCATTAAACACCAACGATCGTAATCCAAAATCATATTAAAAAAATTAACCATTACAATGCCGACCAAACGCTAGAAATTCTGATTAACAATTGTTGGGGTCCCGCTATCCATATAAGCCCAGATTCATACAACCACAAAATATAATGACAACAACGACAGAGGCTCTAAATAAAAAGCAATTCAAGCTAATAGAAGCAAAACGATACGCGGCACAAATGATCAACAAAAACAGTTCTAAACGGAACATCATGCTCAGAATCCAACTCCTAAGAACCGGAGGTTAAAAAGAACTTATAATTGTGAGATTGAATTTGGGAACGTTTGGTAGCAGGGAAAATAGAAAAGGAAACTTTACCTCAAAAATTGTAGTTTTGGTTTCTTGTCGCAGAAACTGAAAATGGCGCGTGGTGAACACAGACACCTCCACACGAAATGTTCTCGTGGGTCTTGTTTTTCGTCCTTAGGGAAAAAAAAAATTCTAGAAGATTTTAACTTGACAGAGAAAGTACACGTGGCTGTTTTCAATTTGCACGCTCGATCGCTGGTGATATGGGGTGTTTGACAAGTGTGACATCGTATGATTTAGAAGTTGGAATAAATTATATCCTCTCAATATGTTTAGGAAAAACGTAATTCTATTATTTCTTAATGAGTAGCTGAGAGGTATTCACAAAATTCAGACCTTTTTTTATATATATATAAAATCAACATTAGCGCAAAAAACAGATAAAAGTGAGGAAGACAAAGAAAACAAATCCAAGTCAACAGGCTTATCCCATACACCCGGAACCTAATAGTCTTTCCCCCTCAACAATAACAGAAACCAAACAATCTAATGTGAGTTTGCATGTAATAAGGCTACCCTGGCTAAAGTATGAGCCGCCTTATTGACAATCCTATTCGTCCAATGAAAGGACAAATGAAAGAAATATCGCTTGAATGATAAACAATTAAGGGTCAAAATTCCAATCGCAGACCGATTTGGCGAATGAGCTAATATTGATTGGACAACTGCCAAACAATCCGACTCCACGATGACCTTGGCAAGTTGTTGGTCTTTTAGCTAAGAAAGAGCTTCCCTTATAGACATAATTTCGGCAAGAACTAGGTCAAACAGGGCAGGGAAAAAACCTGAAATAGCAGTCACAAACCTACCTCGTGCGTTCTTAAGAACCGCAGCAAAGTCTTCCGTCAGAATATCCTCTGGAGAAACAACGAACTCACTGTCTTCTTTCTCCCAAATAGAGAGCCTTTGCAAGGACAGAAATATTACCTGCCTAGGGCCTACTCTTGTGAAGAATAAAATAGGCTGCACTCCTAACTTTCATAAAAAATAAAATGAGGTAAAATAAGACCTACTCTAGATTCTCGTAAAGAACAAAATGAAACAAAATAAGATTCAATTCATTCTTGACACTCATAAAGAGCAAAATGAGACAAATCATTTTAGTTTTTCTTTAAATATTCAAATTAAACTATTAATTTGAATATTTAAATTAAAAAATCGTAATCTTACGATCGGACTGCTAGGGTTTAGACTGAGAACCGACACGTAATAACAAATTTATATTATTTTAATATTTTATTAAAAATAATTTGGGTCCAATCAAAGCTCGGGCTTACTATCTTAGTATAAACCTATCCAACTTTCTTTTTTACCGAATTTAGAAAATTTTTCGTTAATAATAATACATTAATTGAATTCAATTCAAATTAAGTTAATAAATTTAATGTAATATAATATTTAAATTTGATTAAATGCGTTAATGTGAAACAAAATTCATGAAAAATGATTACTGCTTTTAGGAATTAACTCTTGTGATAAGAGGCCTCTAATTATTTTTATAACTAGGCTTTACGAAAATAAGTTTAGCTTACATTCCGTTTGAACTTTGAAGTATATAATTTAGGTAGGATTTGTTTTTTTTTAAATTTTGAAATTTTGCTGGACTACTCTGAAGTTCAAAATTTTTATGTAATAAAAATTTATTTTAAATTTAAAAAATAAATTAAATATAATTTGACCTATTACCAAACTCATAAATAATGTTGATGATTATAATTACGACTCATTTAAAAGATTTTCAGGTGTGATT
>JANIHZ010000005.1:16718536-16734103 GCA_027478365.1 Erythroxylum rufum
GATCACAGTAGTCACAGTATTCATAGTATTCACCATATTCACAGTATATCACACAGTATACATCCAAAACACTTCTATGTCAGCTCTTCCAATTCATCGAACCATCCGTGTCCGGAATCCAGTCATAGACAAACACAATCCTAATCCCTCCATTATTCCCCACATTAGACATATAATAATTGAGTGAACCATCTAGGTTACTCACCTGTACTTTCGAGCTAATCTGAGTGACGTTGGCCACCGACGCTCCAAGAGTACCTCTATAACAGTTATAGTAGACAAACATCATTTAGAAACAGTTCAGAATGCACATGTAACAATTAGAAGATACACAATGCATGTTCATGCTATTCCCGGCTTTAATCCCAGATTTTCCATCATAAAAATTCGTATAAAATTTAGAAAGCTAACGGTACTAACGGTACTCAATTCGGACCTCTATAGATCTCAAAATCAATCAAACAGTGATTAAAGAACCATTTCCCGGACCCCCGTTAATTTTCTGTCCAAAAATTCCCAATCTCTTAGAAAATAAAATTAAGTATTCTATGAATCCGATGCCTCAAGAATCAGGTTAATCGGACGTCGTACGGAAAAGTTATTAGCAAAAGAAGCTCAAAATTCAATTAAAATAAAAATATAAAAATTTCATCTGCCTCGCGAGGGCGAGGGCTCGCTCCTACCTCGCATTCTCGCAAGGGCGAGACGTCGTCCTCACGAGATGGCCGTCTCGCCTCGCCCAACGAGGCCTCGCCCTCGCGATGGGGCGAGGTTCTGCCTCTGCCTTTTCCTTTTTCTTTCAACCGAAATTCAATCAAGCATATCTCTTTACACACAATTCAGAACAATACAAACTATATCTCGTTGGAAAGACCATGAAAAACTATACAAGTTTCATGAAGACTCCAACAATCAATTTCACCCCTAAGGGTGTCAAAAATTCATTCAAAGCTACTGCCCAGTCAATGCCTCTCAAAACAGTACAGTACTTTGTAAATTCAATAACTTTCCATTTCTTCAGTCAAAAATTACAAAATAAATACCAATGGAAAAATAAAAATGTGTTCTACAACTTTCATGACAACATGTATCCCAATTCAATTTCTAAATAGGTCAAATAATTCAATCAATGATCTGCCCACAGAAATGACCCAATCTAAATAGTAAATTTCAAAACAGTATATCTCCTTGTACAATTGTCAAAAAATTGCATACTTTATACCTATGAAAAGATAAAACATAGTACTACACTTCTCATGAAGGGCTTGAAAGCCAATTTCATTTCTATCAAACTCAAAACTATCATACAATTTTCTGCCCTGACCATCAGTCAATGACTTAATTTCAGTCCAGTCTTTGAAAATTCATAAGTCCCAATTCTGTTATCTAAAAAGTACATGATATATACCATTTTCAAGATAATTTCTTCCTATACAACTTTTCAGAAGATCACTTAAGCCAATTCCATTCACAGAAATCTCTAAACTTGTTTCCAATTACAATGGTCAAAAACCTACACCTATGGCTAGGTTTCACCAAATGCACAAAACCAGTCAGTCTTCACCAAGTCATATCTCTCAATATACATATCGAAAAATTGTGAAATTAGTTGAAATGGAAAGATAACATTATAGGCTTCAACTTTCATGAAGAACATTTTCATCTATTCCTTCTACATAAATCTAGAAAAATCACCAAAGTTTCAGCCTCTAAATCTCGAGTACTGTTCACACAGTCCCTCACATTCACTTTCAATTCAAATTTCAACACTCTTCTAAGCAAAATTAAACAACACCTATTTCACAAGCAATTGTAGCCAATCAACTAAAGTTTCATTTGGTACAAACGTCACTTCATTTTCATAACCACACAATTAGTTATGGTCAAAACAGTGCAATAGGTCAAAAATCAATTTTCCAGCTTTACTTCTCAATGCAAGTCCTAACACTTCCAATACCAATTCCACATGCATAAGCATCCTAATGACACAAGAATTGAGCCAATAGGTCATCAAGACCTTCACTTCAATATAACTCCATAAATTTCAGCATCCATCTTCAATCATTTTCTTATCATGTTCTTTTAAGTTTTAGTCATCTAATATGACTAACTTCACTTAAAAAGACATAATGCATGCTACCCTCATCAATTCATACACAACCCTAACCTTATACCCAATAACTCAACCATAGGTTTCAAGACCTTCATGCATCATACATCATCATTTAGAATGCACAATATCACTTCCAATTCATGCATCATTTAGAATAACTTCCAATTCATGCATTAAAACATAATCAAAGCATAAAACATCAACTTACCAAATTAAAGCTTTCAACTCTACAATTCTCCAACTACTTCACTTTCTCAACTTCATCCTCATGCATGATTCTCATCATGAAAAGAAGGGAGCTAGGATGCATGTAAGGAAGAAGAATACTTAAGATTGGAGGAAGGAAACTTTAAGAAGGAGAAAAAATTTCGATGGAGATGACAAAGGAAAGTAGGTTTTCGGTGATGAGGAGAAAATAAGCACTAAACTCATCTTTTCATTCTTTTATAATGAAGTTACCGAAATGAAGGAGATGGGAACAAGACAAACACATTAAATTCATTTAGGACACTTGTCCAATTAAAGAAAAGACAAAATAAGCAAAAAGACAAAACATGTAATAGGATTAAGAAACCCTAATGCAATTTGACCCATTCAATTCTAATGGCTCTAATTCCAATCCCAAAATAATATACCCAATATTGTAGTGCCATTGGATCAACCTTTTCGATACCGAAAATCAACCGGTTCGCTACTTGGTGATTTTTTCGGTCCGGAAATTTTCTCCAGAAAATTCCAGAAAAATTCCTATAATTCCCTTAAAATGTAAAACACACAATGAATCACTCCAATAATTTTTTTCAAATACCATTTCTCCCTTATTCACAATAAAATTTCATTTAGGCCCAATACCGGGAAATAATCATGAATGCATGTAAAGTTACTTTGCATGTGCAAATATGCACTATTCAACAATACCAGTATACAGGAAAATTTCCAATGAGTCCCACTCACCCCTCACCCCTAGCCAATTTACTATTTTACCCTTCCTATCGGGGGTGGGATGTTACACATTTAATTATCCCTTGTCTCCTATTGCATGTCTGCTTCTTGTGCGTGATATTATTTCAACTAGGATCACAGCCGCTGCCTATCCTTGTCTTTAACGCCTCCTTTCCAGCTGTCCTCTCTAAAGATAAATAGCAATCATTCCTTTAAATCTCTCCTGCGTTGCTTTGTTGTATTTCCCTATGATTAATTGACGCGTCATTGTCTCACACCTCAGCTCCTCTTTTTATTCTTGTTTCCGCTGTTTTGTTGTTGCGGCGCCGCCCACTCTAATTCATTTCGTGTCAGTTACGTTGCTCCCTCATGCGTATCCAGCTTTCATATGATTTAATTGATGCCTTGATTTACTCGTCCACTTGCGTGATTCCACACTAGCCTCTCTCTCATTTTTCAACCTTGCTGCTGTCTCCGTAGCTCATTTTAAATATTGCGTGATCTGCCCTATTTCAGCTTGCGTTGATTTTTGCTCCTCCTTTCTCCACGTGTTGCCTCCAACGCTGATCTCTACACTGTCTCCTTGTGCGTTAATTCCTGGCTCATTAATTCCTTGTGTCTCCAGTGCCCACGTTTCCATTTGCCTCTGATTTGATAATTATCCCATTTACTTGTGCGTTGTCCCCTTATGTGCGTGACTTGTGCGTGCTCCTCCAATTAATTTGCTGCCTTTTCGTCATGCCTCTTGCGTGATTAGCGTCTCCAGCTGTTGATATCATGTGGCAATTTAATTGCCGCCACCAAGCTACCTCCACGCGTCATCCAGCATTTTGTTCATTGCTGCCGCAACTATCTTTTATTTTTCATGTTGAATGTCTCCAAATCACGCTGACAAACCTCCAGCCTCCTATTGTAGCTGAAGTGACCAATTAATGATTGCTTAATTTCTTCACAAATTTACGCACACACTACTGTTCACACAGCCATCCAACGCCAGCTACTTTTTTTATTTTCGCCTTGCACTGTTATAGTTCTTTGCAATTAAAATTAAGCGCATTTTCTTTAAATTAAACATAAAAAATTATAAGTGCAAGTTCAGGCGAACCAAGCAATTTAGTAAGAAAAATATATATATATATATATAACCCAATAATTAATTCAAAAAGTAAGGGAAAATGTCATGAAATTTAATAAGAAAATACATCCAACACTTACCATTAATAAACTCCTAGACAAGTTGAATAGAGCTCAATGGTTCTCCAAATTAGACTTATATCAAGGTTATCATCAGATTCACATGAGAAAGGAAGACATACTAAAGACGATGTTCAGAACACATTTAAGCCACTTTGAATTTTGTGTCATGTCGTTCGATCTGAGCAGCGTACTGATAGCCTTTCAAGCAACCATTAACAGGTTGTTTCATTCTTTTTTGCGGAAGTTTGTGATTGTCTTTTTCAATGACATATCAGTGTACAGTAAGAAACTAACTCATCATTTAGCTTAAACGTTTGACATCTTACAGTAAGGGCAGTTCTTCTTGAAATTGTCTAAATGTTTATTTGCTCAGCAACAAGTCAATTACCTCGGTCATGTAGTCCCCGCAAAAGGGGTTCAACCAGATGCTTCCAAAATCACAGCAATGGTTAACTGGCCAACATCCAACACCATTAAATCCCTTCGTGATTTTTAGGATTAAAAGGGTTCTATTGTCGATTTATCAAAGGCTATGCTCACTTGGCAACCCCGCTAACCAACTTGCTAAAGAAGGACCAATTTTGATGGAAGGAAGATACGGAAAAAGCCTTCGAAGCTTTGAAGATGGCAATGAAAACAACCCCAATCCTTTCATTACTGGATTTCACAATTCCCTTTACTCTCGAAACTGGCACATCAAGAATAGGAATAGGAGTAATACTCATGCAGAAGTCATAGCATATTACCTTCTTTAGTAAACAATTCTGCCCAAAACTCATGTGAGCTTCAACTTATGTTCGTGAATTGTATACCATTACAATGACAATAAAGATATGGCAACATTATATGTCAGGCCATAAATTCATTATTTGCACTGATCACCAAATTTTAAGAGAATTGACGAATAAAACTTTGCAAATACCTGAGCAATAAGGATACTTAATCAAATTATTGGGATATGATTTCTAAATCTTGTATAAAAAGGGTCAATTTAATCAAGTAGCAGATGCACTTTCCAAAGTGTCAAAATCGACTGAATGCTTCACTCTTACCATGCCCACTTTTCATTGGCTTGATAAGATACTGAAAGAGCTACTACAAACACCAGAATCACTATAATTGCATCAGTCTATCCGACAGAGCAATCAACCCGATTATCAACACACAAATGGATTAATCATTTACATAGGCAAAATTTGGCTACCAATTTCGAGCTCTCTAAAACCAATTTTGTTGGAAGAATTCCATAGGACACCAACTGGGGGCCATATGGGAGTTACCAAGATGTTTCATCGTTTACAACAAAATTTTTACTGGGTTGGCATGCTTAATGATGTCAAATGGTTTGTTCAAGAATGTCGAATCTGTTAACAAGTATGATACTCAAAAACTAGCTGGATTGTTGCAGTCATTATCCATTCCCTCACACCATGGGAAGACTTGAGTTTAGACTTCATTACCGGCCTTCCTACTTCAACTGGGTACTTCGTTATCTTAGTGGTCATCGATCAATTTTTCTAAAGGATCCCATTTTGGTGTCCTTATGTAGCATTATATAGGCTACAAGGTGGCACACTTATTTATGAAAATGGTATGAAAATTGCACAGGATGCTAAAAAGTTTAGTGTCTGATAGAGACCTCATCCTTGTCATCCAATTTTGGAAAGAACTATTTAAGATGAATGGCACTCGCCTATGCATGACCATGACGTACCACCCTCAGACAGACGGGCAAACAGAGGTGGTTAACCGCATTTTGGAGCTACACCTACGAGCATTTATTCATAACAAACCTCAATAGTGGTAGAAATTTCTTGCGTTTATTGAGTGGTCCTACAACACCATTGTGCATTTAGCGATAGGAATCTCCCGTTTGAGGCTACTTACACAAACCCCTTCCAACAATCCCACAATACGTCCTAGGAACCTCACGTAATGATGTTGTGGATTTTTCACTTAATAATCATGATGCCTTGCTCGCACTTTAATGTAAGAAGTTACTAAAAGCTCAGGAGACAATGAAATGATAAGCATATTCAAAACACTGAGATGTTGACTACAAACCCGACGACTGGGTTTATGATCATCTTCGTCCTTACCAACAAACTACATTGTTTCCTACTGCCCCTCCTAAGCTTGCTAAGCATTATTATGATCCTTACCAAGTTTGGAGAAGGTGGGTGTCGTATCTTATTGCCTATCCCTTCCATATATATATTTATTTATTTTTATAGTTTTTGACTTTTATATATAAATTGTATCGCTACCTAGCAATGCTGATAGTTTTGGTTTGAGTTTGTCATCCCACCAGAGATGGTTCCCCAGTTGCTCTATTTAATTGAGCTGTCAAAACCTATTTATGCTCATATGTTGTCTTAAGTTTCATGCAATAATATGATTTATGTCTTATTTTGTAGAGTTATCATTATATAAGGAGTCTTTCCATACAGAAAGAAAAAAGATATGTATTAAGTAATTAACTATAACTAGTATTTCATTACATTATGAATTGTTAACCAACCAAATCAAGTATAAAAAGTAATATAATAATGATTACATTGCATTATATATTATATTGTAAAAAGCTCTATCGACCTCAGTGCATATGGGTCTATCATAAATAGCCGCTCTACTATGTAGGGGTAAGGTTGCGTACTATTGGACCTTTCCAGACCTCTCAACTCAGTGAAATTTCAATTGAGTATTAATGATGATGATGATGATGATAAAGCTCTATCGAGTTTTACTATAAGAATTTTAATATAAAAATAAGATTATTTAATATTTCGTATAATGCCCTTTTTTATTTTAAGTCATCTTTTATTAACAAAAAAAGGTAAAGTCATTTAATTGTAGTGATACTTTAGAGATTAAATTAGGATCTTTCTTATTTTCAAAAATATAATTTTCATCAAACTAAAAGCTATTCACTTATTTTCAGACCTTTTTTTGAACTAATATGATATTTGAATATTTAAGTTAAATGTTCGTAACGTTTCATAAAAACTTTTATTTGATGTAGACCGAAAAATAAAAAGATAAGTTATTTTAGAATATGTCAAGATATTAAGATTATTGAAAATGAGAACTTTTAAAAACCCTATAATAAGTCTTAATCAAAGCCCTTACCTAAGAGTTAAGAGTGAAATAGAGTTTTTACTTAGGATGAAAACAACCACATTATTTAAATTGAAATAGTTTCCCATCTTATTTCATTCAAAAGAGTTTAAATATAAAAGAAACAGTAACAATATCCCTAATATCGTAGACCATAATGGCTAGTAACTATAAAGTAGCAAGAGTTATTGAATTTAAATAATAGAAATATAAATTGGAATTATTCTTAAGCAAATATTAGCATTATACGTGTATAGCGGACATAGGAGAAATATTTGAGATTCTTCTTTTGTGGCTTTAAAGATGTCTTGGGTTTTGAGATTCTTCTTTAGTGGCGTTGAAGATCTCTTGGGCTTACCATTACCCTCCCCTGTTATGCAAACCTTGTTCTTAAGATTTATAAATTGAACCTCTAACTCTGAAGTGTTTTCCGATGTGGCCTCCTCTGTTGGAAGCTATTTTCATTTAAAAAGCTTTCTTCAACAATCTTGGAGCCATTTTTAACTGATCATCTATCCAGTATTGCTTTAAGCTCGATGATGAAGTCTCCATCATTGAAAATAGGAGGCAAATCATAACAAGAATTTTGCTCATCTCTAATATGTCTTTTGAGCATTGATAATAAAAATTCGGATGTATTCATGGCGTAAAGGGAAGCTTAAATTTGTACACAATATGGCCAATATGCTCTTTAACTTCATATGGTCCATAATATCTACTTGTAAGTTTTTGATAGGCCTATTTAAAGACTGATTATTGTTAATATGGATGGAGTACGAGGAAGACCATATCCCTTACTTAGACCTTAATATTCTCCTCTTAGCATCTGCTATATCGTCCTCTTGGCATATGCTCTTTGTTTTTATCAAAATTATTTGCACCATTTAAAATGTCTTTGAGTTATTTAAGTAAGGCATCTCCAGTGCACCATTTAAATTGTCTTTGAGTTATTTGAGGCATTTGTAGTGGCTAATTGTTAGTTCACCTCATGAATGGGCAAGTGCCTTTATGATAATGAGGAATGGTTAGTGGTGGACATCTATAAAGACGTTGAAATGGTGACATTCTAGCAAAGACATGGTAAATAGTATCATACCAACGTTCAACCCATAGTAAGAATGAATAGCACTTGTGAGGTTATTGGTATACAAAGCACCAAAGGTACTATTTAAGGCACCAGTTGACAACCATTCATTCATAGGTGGTATATTGAACTCATTTTCAACTTGTTCCTAAACAACTTGAAGATTTTTTTTTCTAAAAATAGTGAATGAAAAATGAATCCCAATCATTGATAATTGATCGTGACAATGCCATAGAGTTTCAATGTGATGCAATTTATCACTTAAGCCGAGTCCCTAGTGAGTGATAATTATAAGGAGAAAATGATTTTCTCTATATGATAAAGAATCTTGAAACCAATAATTTTCACATACCTGGATTTGAGAAAGAAGACATGAATTTTGATCTTGATAGCAATTACCTTCATCTTTTTGGAACAATCAGTTTCTCTCCCCTTCTCCCTTTCTTCAGTTTATACATTTTTCAGATGGATGCATAAGTTTGTTCTTAAACATATATATTAGGGCAGACAGAGGACTAATTTTATGTGTGCCTTTCTTTTTAATTTGATATGTCCATTAAGTAGCAATATGTAATTAATTAACGGATGAGATTTTTCTATATTAATAATTTCCCTAATATTATTATATTTGAGTAGTTGTATCTGAATGGGAAGTTAGTAGCCTCAATCCCTAATTTTTAGGTCACTTGACAAAGTTGCCTTACGACAACTTCTAAAATTCTCCCACTTGGCCTAAAATTGGATGAAACTAATGCATAAGTATGATGCATTTACAATTAAGCCCTAAAAGTCATCCTTAAAATATCATAATTATCTAAATATGATAAAAACACTAAATGTGGGTTATGGCGGTTGTATATTTATTATATAACATGCTCCCTTCCATATACCACAAACACTAGTGTTGTACCATACTAGACCCATAAATGACACATAAATTTCATCATGGTCCATATTAATGTTTCTAGTAAATTCAAATTATGATATGTCATGATACAATTATGTGCACATTATAACTAGAAATAATAAATGGTGTACATCAAAAACACATCAATAAGCTCAAAGTGTCAAGTTCATTAGATACATCATTCAAAAATACAACCAAGACCCATTATTTGTACATGTTCTTTAAATGTCTTTGATTGTAAACCTTTAGTTAACAAATCTACTATCATAAGATCTATTTAGAAATGTCAATGGGCTGGGTCGGGCTCTAACGGTTGGCCGGCCCATGGCTCGGTCAACTCGGGCCAAAATTAGGCTGGGCTGGGTCTGGCCAGGTG
The DNA here is from genome assembly GCA_027478365.1 of Erythroxylum rufum. Taxonomy (NCBI): domain Eukaryota; kingdom Viridiplantae; phylum Streptophyta; class Magnoliopsida; order Malpighiales; family Erythroxylaceae; genus Erythroxylum; species Erythroxylum rufum. Next base: position 16,728,273 of record JANIHZ010000005.1, read on the forward strand.
GGTCGGGCGGTTTTTGACATCTTTAGATCTATTCTAATATGCTCAATAGACACTCTCTGTTTCTAAACCTCCTCCTTAACGACAAAATACTTTAGTTCCATATGTTTGACACCTCTTGAGTATTTGTCATTTTTGGAGAAGAACATAGCTGTAGAATTATCACAATAAATTTTCAGCGGCTTAATAATCGTGTCAACAACTACGAGTCCTGAAATAAAATTTTGCAGCCATAATGCATGTATTGTAGCTTCAAAACCTACCATAAATTTTGCTTTCTTGGTGGATGAGGTAATGACAGATTGTTTAGCACTTTTCCATGATATTGCTCCTTCGGCAAGAAAGAACAAATAACCATAAGTTGACTTTCTGTTGTCAATGCATCCAGTAAAATCTGAATCTAAGTATCTAATTGCTTCTAAGTGATTAGATCTTCTATACATGAGCATATAATTCTTTGTTCCTTAATACCTGCCTAGCATTCTAATTGCAAAACTAATATTTGTTCTTGTACTGGTTTGTGCATACATGAGACTTCCCACAATAGAAGCATAAGGAATTGATTCTATTTGCTTTCGTTTTATGTCATTCTTTGGACCTTACATAAGACTAAATTTATCTCCTTTTTAAACTGGAACAGTTCTAGAAGGACATTTATGCATATTAAATCTCTCTAGAATTCTTTCAAAATAGTTTTTTCGAGACAATCCTAACAGTCTTTGTGATTCATCACAGAATATTTCAATTCCTATCACATAGGATGCCTCTCTCATATCTTTCATTTCAAATTTCTTTGAGTGATAATCTTTTGTCTCTCGCAACATACCCAAATCATTAGTAGCAAGCAGGATATCATCAAAATATAGGACTAAAAATAAAATTTTGGTCCCACTAGTCTTTTGGTATATATAACGATCAAGAAGATTTTCTTCAAATCGAAAGAGGTGATGGTATCATTAAACTTAATATACCATTGCCTAGAAACTTATTTGAGTCCATATATTGATTTCTTAAGTTTACACACCATATGACCTTTTCCTTTAATTGAAAAACCTTTAGGTTGATTCATATAAACTTCCTTTTCAAGATTTCCATTCAGAAAGGTTGTTTTCACATCTATTTAGTATAACTCTAAATCAAAATGAGCTACTAGTGTCATAATAATATGCAATGAGCCTTTCTTTGAGACAAGTGAAAATGTCTCTTTATAATCAACGATATCCTTTTGAGTATATCCTTTAGCAACAAGCTTAGCCTTATATCGTTCGATATTGCCATTTGGGTCAAGTTTAGTCTTATAAACTCATTTACACCTAACTCGTTTGGAACCTTTTGGCAATTCAACGATATCCCAGACTTTGTTATCATTCATTGATTTTAACTCTTCCTTTATGGCATCAATCCACTTTTTTATCTCAGCACATTCTATGGTTGTGAAAATGAAACCAAATATTTATTAATGCCAATATCAAGATTTGATTCTTGCAAATAAACTTCATAGTCACTTGAAATAGCTTATTTCCTTATTCTTTGAGATCTTCTCAAAGGTATTTCTTGTGACTCATTTGCTTCAAAATTATGTGAGTTTAGTTTCTTCAAGGGATATTTCATCATTCAAATGTTGTTAATTGTTGTCAATACATTCTGCAACAATTGGAACAACACTTGGAATAACAATAGATGAAGGAACACTTACAGATAAAGGAAAAATTATCTTTACTTTATGTCCACAGTTCGTTATTCCTTACTCCCACTAACTTAATCAATTTTAATATATTTTGCATTATCGGTTTCCACTATTCTTGGACTATGATTTGGACAATAAAATATATACCATTTAGATTTCTCTACATACCAATAAAGTAACCACTAACAGTTCGAGAATCTAACTTTGTTTTACGTGGATTATAAACTCTTGCTTCTGCTGGGTAACCTCAAACATATAGGTGCCTTAAATTAGGTCTCCTATTTGTCCATAACTCAAAAGGAGTTTTGGGAACTACCTTACTAGGAACCCTATTCAGCAAGTACATGGCTATTTTTAGCCCATACATCCATAAGAATTTGAGTAATGAAGAATTACTCATCATGCTCCTAACCATATCCATCAACATTCTGTTATGCTTTTCTGCCACACCATTTTGTTGAGGTGTGTATGGCATAATGTATTGTGCACATATGCCATGTCTTTAAAAAGGTTTAACAAATGGACCTGGACATTGTCCTTTTTCATCATATTTCCATAATATTCACCACCTCAATTAAATCATTTGATTTTCACTCTTGTCTCATTGTCTTTCAGCCTCATTAATGTATAATTCTAAAGCCTTCACTACTTGAGATTTTTCTTTAAGCAAATAGAGATATCTATAACGTGAAAAATCATCAATAAAGGTGATACAAATATTTTTCTCCACCAAAAGATTATGTATCAAAAGATCCACATACATCAGTGTGTATAATTTTAAGAAACTGAGTGCTTTTAGTGGCTCCTTTCTTGTTATATTTTGTTTGCTTTCTTTTAATGCAATCCACACATAAACCAAGATTGGTAAAATCTGGATTCTGAAGAATCTCATTCTTTACTAATATTTCTAATCTTTCTTTGGATACCTGACCCAAAAATTTATGCCACAAAAAAACTAAACTTTCATTAAGCATACAATGCTTAATTCCAATATTTTGATGCATAGTAAGTAAGGATTCAGAAAATTGATTATCAAGTTTCAATTTATATAAACCATCAACAAGACTACCAGAACTAATAAGTCTAGAATTTTTATATAAATTGAAACAACCATGTCCAATAGTAAAATTAATATCACATTCATCCAACTTTAAAACAGAAATAAGGTTCCTAGAAATTGAAGGTATATAAAAATTCTTTAATAGGTCTAAATAATAACTTGTATTTAAGACTAAATGGTAAGTCCCCATGCCTTCAATTCGAACCTTGTTACAATTTCCCATATACAGGAAAATCTCAGTTTGGCTTATACTTTGGATGGTAAGGAATCTCTGCATTGTGTTGGATATAAGAGTAGTAGCTCCAGAATCAAGCCACCAAGTATTATGAGGAAAATCAATTAAATTAGATTCGAAACATACAAAATTTTCAGATATACCTTTTTTTTTAACCATGCCTTACGTTTAATGCAATCTTTCTGATAATGTCCTTCTTTCTTACAGAACCGACACCTATCATTATTTTGTTCCTTCTTTTTAGTCTGAGGTTATTTAGCAGGCCTTTTCTTTTTAAAAAACTTTTGGCTTTTACCTTTGGTGGCTTACTAGCTCCTTGAAATGTAACACTGGAGTCTCTGAGCCCTTTTGTATTAGTCTGTATTTGGAGATACTACTGTATATTCATATATACATGGTAGTATACGAGTTCAAAGATGTATTTAACTCCTTTTGTGTATATATATGTTAGTGATTTATAATATTATATGCCCTTACATGAATTTAGAGTTGATCGGTATGCAAAATCTTGGAGATTTTGACATATAAGCTTCTAAGTGTGTAAAACTGAGTCCATTGGATAAATATGAACCTGGTGGCTGAGTTAAATGTGTTCTAATGCCTTAGAGGTGATTATACATGATTTATAGACTTATTAGACACTTAAAAAGCTTAATTGGAAAAGTTGATGTACATAAGGGCTTATTTGCCAATTGTTAAAATTTAAAGGACTTAATTGTAATTTTTCAATTCTTGGAGGATCAATATATAATTTTATAAAGTTAAGGGGCTTAATTATTATTTTAAAAAGTTTGGGGACCAAATAAAAATAAAATTTTTGGTCATTCCCAAATTTTGGGCTTAATTGCAAATTTAGGAAAAGTTTTGAGGGTATAATGATAATTTCACATAAACAAAGGGAAAAAAGGTAATTTCACCATATTTGATCAATGAAGAGACAATATTCTAGATCCTTCTTCATGTATGGCCCTGCACCCCACCATTAAAGACTTGAAACATTTTGTTTTAGTTAAAAGAAAGGAGAAGAGAGGAAGAGAAGAACCCATTTTCGGCCATCACTAAAATTCTACCCTTCTTTTGATTCTCCAACCCAAATCAAGGTGTTCTAAGTTAATTTGGGATCAAGGAACTCAAATATATCATTATATTTGAGAAATTCTCAAAGGATTTTAAAATATTACCAAAGGAAGGTTTAGGTAAATTTTGTGTCATCTCTCTTTACATTATGATTTTGAGTTTGGTGTTGAGATATGTTGTTCTCCATGCTTTAATATGCATGAAACATGGTTTAGATGAATGAAATGAGTCATGGAGAAGTTCCCTTAAGCCAAAACCGAAATATTCTCTTTTTGGTGAAAGTTTGTAAATTTGTCAATATCTTTTAAAATTGATGATTTAAATGAATTCTATGGTGTTAATTGTATATGTATAATGGGAATTGATGATGAAAAATAAAGAAGATGTATATTGGATAAGGCGTGGTCGAAATGATGGGAGAAGAAATGGATTAATATAATGAGTTGTATAATTATGATGAATATGACTTAAATGAAGGGAATTGGATTGAATGGAGTGGTGAAATGTGCTGTTGTTTGGAAATGCTTGTTATATAACAAGATAGGAGCATGAATTGATAAATTCTTGAAAATATGAATTGAAATTCATGCACATTAGGTGTTTGATAAAATACCTAAGTGAACTTGGCTTAGGGTTTAAGGATTCGTAATGATATGCATTGGAAAGAGACTTTTATTTTTACTTAGAATAAACTTGAATTATTGCTTAAATTGATAAGTAATGGCCTAATGTGCTTAGATAAAAATGTGCTTAATTATGTTTTGAAATGAGTAAGTATTGGATTAAAGGCATCAAGTGCCTTAGAAAATGCAAAAAAAAAAAACGAATGTGAATAGTAAGGGAAGTAATCATGTGAGAAGCTTAATGGAGGAATCCTATAGCTTAAAGATAGTGATATTGTGTTTTATGAACTTATGTGATGGTGTATAAATATGAGATACATGTTTGAGTAGTAAATACATTGTGTATTTTTATGTATAAAAGCTTGGGAGTTATGAATCAAGGAGCTCGTACCGAGGATTGTTGAAGTCAAGGGAGTGTACACCTTCTTTTGAACCTAGGTAATGTATAGTAGAATTGAATCTCAAATGGATGGTAGTATACTTATGTATTTAACAAACGACATTGTTTTGAATAAGTCTTTGCACTTAGAGTGCAACTGATATTTTTATTACGTATTTTGCGAAATGATATTGTTTTCAACAAACCTGCACTTGAAGTGCAAAGGACAATGTTTTATTTTTCTGAAACTACATTTTTAAACAACTTTGCACCTAGAGTGGTGACACACATGATTGTTTTGCCAATGAGTGGTGACACACATGATTGTTTTGGTTTATTCTGAGATTTGTTTTCTAACAAGATTTAATTTATACATGTGATGTTTTTTTGCTTTTGTGTACTAGAACTAGAACCTATGTTCACCAGATAAGTGATTTATAGGCTAGGCCTATGTGGTTCATAACTAGTATACGTTGAGTCATAGGCTAGGCCTATGTATTTCTATATCATATATGTTCACTTCATTGGTTATCTACACTGTCTTGGTGTGTTTTGAGTTCTATTTGCAATATATGTTTTTCCTGCTCACTAAGTACATAGTGTACTCACCAATGTTATGAATACCGTTTCGGGATATTTTTTAAATTTATAAAATAGTCCCTAAAATTTTTAAAAATTGCAAAATAGTCTATATTGATATATTATACAGTTGTACTGTATACTTTACTAGTTTACTGTTTACATCAACCATGCTTTCAAAAATCTTAATAATA
>JANIHZ010000005.1:16786956-16802089 GCA_027478365.1 Erythroxylum rufum
TTGTTACAACATTATCGCCACTAAAATAATTATAAATAGTGACAATATTTGTCACTAATAATTTTTTTATCAGTGTCCATTACTTCTTAGTCACTAATATTTTAATGAAAAAGTTTCAACATCATTTCGTCACAAAAATGAAAATTGGTTCTTACAAAAAGTATTATCACTAATGTGTTTATTATTATCACAAATAAACTATCAATTTATCAACGAAATTACATTAGTTGTAAAAGAAATTTGTATCAATGGCTCCATCAAATACCCCAAATTTTAAACAGAATAGTACCAAGTAAAGACAAACCTTAACCAGAAATTCAGATTACCCAGAATCGATTTACAAAAGATCTCAAAAATTTAACACCAAAAATCGAAACTTTACCCAGAAAAAGATCACTGGGATGAACAAAACAAGTAAACAACTAACAGAAGCACAACAGAATTCTCACAATAGTCATTCTCTAGTCAACGGTTCCTAGAACTCCAAAACAACCTACTCAACTAATTCAAAGGAACACAGGATAATCTTATTCCTCTCAACGACAAAGATAGCAGAGATAGCAATCAGGATAAGATATATACTCATCCAGCACAACAGAAAGGAACACTAACATTACCTGGAATAGCATTTCGCTGGGTTGAATATCGCAATGTGTATTCACCAGACCAGGACATTCTGCCCCTATAAGACATCAGGTACGGATTAATCGCATCTTGGAGATGACATGCCTTCAAGAATAGACCAGCTGTTAATAATATGTTACCTGGGATGAGTTTGTTGAGATACTGAAGGTGAGATGATGGAGAAGATGGAGAAGACAGCTCCTTCCTGTTCCAAGTAGAAACCCTAGGCGATGCCCTGAAAAGGTTAGTGAGAAAGGAATACAAAATCTCCTTCTCCAACCACGCACAGCTTCTCTACCACTGTAGCTGATGTAGACAATTTAATGTTGTGTCCATGGCTACTGTGCACGCATCTCACAACCACGCACAAACGCTAGCCTCTCTTCACGCACACCGATCACGCAACTCTTGTGTTATTTTTCGTTTTTCTCTACCTCTCACTTGCGCTGCCCCTGCTTTTAGCTACGCAGCCCATGCCGAAACCCCTACATATGCCTCACACACTGCCTACCTCCACGCACGCCACAGCCAACAATGCCACCAACTCCCTCTCCTCTATTTCATGATGTGACTCATTTTAATAGTTCTTGGTCCATCATTACTGTGCTACCTCCAAAACCCTTTACAAACCTCCTCTTCATGATGTCGTTTCCTCTTACTTTCCCAGGCCACGCTACTTCTCTTCAGATGCTGCCGTTTTGGCTGCTTTGTCAATGTCTCATGCTTGGCCATGTTGTCTTCACTAGACATTTTTGTCTTCTTTAATGTTTTAATGCTTTGTCTCAACATTGTCATTTCTTTTCAAAGTGATGCTTTCATGTAAGCTTCTTTCTCAAGTTGTTTCAATGCTTTTGATTACTACTTAATCTTTTTGAGCTCTGATTTCTCCAAATACCCTACAATAAAAATCACAAATAAAGTAGCATCAATTATCCAAAAATCAATTTATCACAATTAAACCAAGATATGACAATTTTTGCCTCTATAAACACAAATTAAATATAAGGCACAATAATTCAAATAATATTCAAATAAAGCCATAAAGACCAATTTTAGTGACAAAAATCCATCCAAATGATATGAAAATATATATGAATAAATGAGTTTGTCAAGTCCAGAGGGTTATTACCATGATTGAAGAACAGAGGGAGAGAAGCGCCATTGCACACTGGTGGATTTCGTCTCCCTACCTGAATCAAGAAAGGCATCGAAGACAAGTGGAAAGACCTAAGTCGTTATGCCCGAAGTGTATTATGTCTTGTATCTTTGTAAAATATCGTTGCGTGGAGTTGAACGATGTCGTAAGGTCCTAGTAAATGCTATTTTGTTTCCTACTAAGTAAGGCGTCAGTGTTTTAATTGGGTTTAACTCAATTTGGTAATAGCTCTTTATATATTTGTAATCTCCATCATTTATTAATGAATTTTTTAAATTCTAAAAAAAACTAGTCATTTGTTGTTAAGCTTATGAAAATGCAATACCTTCTAATAGATACACACATTCATGTGATTTAATCTTCTTTCTCCTTTCTATTTAAAATAATACTTAACATTTACATCTACTCAATTTAGTCTGCAAAAAATAAAAAAGCTTTTTAAAAAATACTCCCACAAATTACAAAATCACTTCTAACCAACTCAAACAATCATAACCTTACAACCTAATTACTCTAAAATTAAAACTTGTGATCTCACAATTTAGCAACCTCTCCCCCTTTCTTTTTTTATTATTTTCTTTCATGAAAAAGGAAAGCAGACGCTAGCTAATTGAATTTTTATTGACAAAAGTTTTCGTCATAACAAGTACGTAGGCTTTTAATAACGAAACTTAGTGATAAAAGAAATTTTGACAATATTAATATATTAATAGTGACAATTTAATTATGAAGGTACTAATTTGTCACAATTTCCATTGTATTAGTGATACAAAAACAAATCATCATAGTTAATCCAAACAATAGTATCAATCAATTATTTTGTCACAACAAACCTCATATCTGTGACAAAATAATACTTAGTCACAAAAAAATTGTCACTAAATTACAAATGTTAGTGACCATAGTTATAGTTTAGTGATTGTGACAATATTAAATAGACACTAATTAATTGAATATTTATTGACAAAATTTTTAGTCATAACAAATAAAATATTGTGTGACGATAAGCCATTTCGTCATAACAAGAAAAAAAATATTAGTGACCAAACTAAGTTTTGTTACAACAAATAGAAAATATTAGTTACCAGCATATGTTTTGTCACAATTACAATTAATTCCAGCCAAAATTATTTTGATGCCAAATTTCATAGGCTTTTAGTGACAAAATTTAGTGATAAAATAAAATTTAACACTATTAATATATTAATAGTGACAATTTAACTGTAAAAGATACTAAATTGCTATAATTACCATTGTATTAGTGACAAAAATATAAATCATCACAGATAATCCAAACAATAGTGTCAATCAATTATCTTGGCACTAAAAAATATCGTATTTGTGATGACAAAATTAATTAGTCACAAAAAATTGTCATTAAATTATGAATAGTTGTGACCGTAGTTATAGTTCGGTTATTGTGACAATATGAAGTAAATACTAATTAATTGAATATTTATTGACAAAATTTTTTGTCACAACAAGTAAAATATTGTGTGACAATTAACCGTTTCATAACAAAAGGAAAAAATATTAGTGACCAAACATAGTTTGGTCAGAACAAATAGAAAATATTAGTTACTAACATATGAGCCTAACTCAAAATCCAAATATATCAAATATAAATGACTTTATTTTTAAAAATTAGATTAAATAACAAATTGGGCTAAGCTCGAGTTTGATCAGGCTCAAGTTCGATCCATGAGCCTTGGACCGATCCAAACCTTAGAATAGATTTGAGTCTTTATAAAAAAATTTAGGCTAAGTTTGAGTCAAGGGTGGTCCAAGTTTAGTCCTTAACCTAAGTTTAGTTTGATCTAATACCATCATTGTACCAATTGTTTGAATACATTGATTAAAAGATCAAATTATCCTTTGAATATATGGGGATGACTCTTATAATTGGAAAGTTGTATTTAATAATTGGAATTCTTATCACATGACTCAAATATTGTATAAAATTCCAATGTTTCATTGGATATATTGTTAGGATGACTCCTGTATCTCAAAAGTTACATCACAAAATTGAAAAGTTGCATTAAATTGTAATTTATGGCTAGACAGACATATTATAGGGGTAACTCTTGTGGCAAATTGTTTACAACTTGTAACCAAATAGAATATAGGGTGATTTCTATGATAAAGAAGTTATAATTAGATAGAGTATGGATGACTCTTATAAATAAAAAGTTTAATTTAATGATAAAGAAGTTTTTGGAGAAATTAAATATATTGCATTAAAAAGATTCAGGAAGTCATACAATTGGTTCCAATTAAACCAATGATGTTCACTCCTACCACTAGTATACAATCATTATTATCTGATGGTATCCATACTACGCTTCTTAATCTACTATACCATGATGATGATAAAGCAACATGGTATACATTCTTTTTCAATAAAGGACCTTTCAGTAGAGTATATCTTTTATTTTAGAGTCATTTTTAAATATTTGCATATTCCTTTCCTTCCAAATTGTTGATACTAACCTTGCAAATAAGAGCTTAAAAAGGGTTTGCAACATGTAGTCACTCCATCTCTTTAGCAACATCCAGAGATTCCTTAATCTTTTCTCCTTATCTGGCAACATCCAGCCAACAATCCCCATCCAGGACGAGGCTAGATAAATTAAGAAGAAAATATTAAGGAATCTCCTTCATAGGTATCTTGTGAACTCACAACCAAGGAACAAATGATCATAAGTCTCAATTAATGAGTTGTATAGATAATTATCTAAGGATGGGATGGAACCAAATAGTCTACCTTTAGTTGATAGCCTCTCATTGATTGCCGATCATAAAATAAACTTTTTTTGGACCAGCTTATAGGTACCGTATAAGTTTATACCAACGAAATGTCTAATTTCTCTCTGAAAAGGCAATATATGTAAGATTTATTTTTGAAAATACCAAAGGAGTCTTTGGCCAATACCTTGCAATCACCTAAATAAAATACTCTCAATTTCCCTTATAATAGTATTGTCAAGTTTCTCATGATCTGCTAATCAAGATTAAAACTATTATCCACAATAATGTGCTTAACCGTAGCATGCATAGAAATGAGGTTCTTTAGATAAAGAAACCTATCTTGTCCCATAATTGGTTCCAAGTCAATCCAAAAATTGGTCCAGAATCTAGTGTTAGATCCATCATTAAATATGATTTTGAACTAGTCCCTCACCTAAGCTCTTAGTCTCAACTAATAAATCATTATATATGAATCATCTTGCTTAGGTTCACAAGTCTAGAAATCATTTCAATTCAAATGATAAGAATGCATCCATATAACCCACAAAGATTCGTTATCACTTAACAATCTCAATATCCTCTTAATAAGAAGAACTTTATTAGTTTAATTCAAAGCAATTACTCCTAGGCCATCCTCTTTCCTTAGTAAAAAAAATGTTTTCAAAGCTACTTTAGTTATATACGAGGAGGCAGAGTTTTCAATCGATATAAAGTTCCTCCAGATTTTTTTCCATAGACTTGATTAGGATGATGGAAGTGCTATTGTGAGAAACTCAATGAATGTACAAGGAATTTAAGATAATATCAATTAACTAAACCCTACTTCAAAGGATAATGCTTTATTACACCAGTTGTCTACTTTCCTCTTTAACTTAGTAATTAGAGGAAGGATTCAAACAATGAGGGGCTCTTATACAAGATAAAATTCTTATATAAGTAAATGCGAGATCCTTTTGTTTTAAACCAGTAAGGGAAGAGAGCCAATTTGCCATATGTGCAGCTAATAAAGGAAAAAATAAGCAACTTTTCTCATTGTTCATGGACAAATCTCAAATGGTTTTAAAAGTTTCCAAGACCTTCATTAGTGCCTTAACTGATTATAGGTTAACTTCAACAAAGATCAAGTGGTCATTAAGAAAGTCCAAACAATGAATACCTAACTTCCTACATTTGTTGTGAAACTTAAACATTATTTCTATGTCAATACAATATATAATTAGACTTGAGAGAACTTATATACAAAGCAAAAAGGTAGGGGGATAGAATGTGCCCTTGCCTAATGACCTTAGTTGTTTTGATTAGTTTAGTAGGAGAGTCATTTATTAAGATGCAATAAGACACAGTAGAAATACATTGATATATCTAACCAATAAACCTTGCAGGAAAACCAAAGGCATATAGGGTATAAATTAAAAAGGACCAATTAGCATAATCAAAGGCTTTTTCTAAAATCTTCATTGATTGCACAACTCTTAGGAGACTTTTTCCTTTTGTAATTCTTGTAAAATTCTTGAACTAGTAGTATATTATGACCTATATCTCTCCCTTAAATATAAGCTAGTTATGTTTCATTGATTAGTGGTTTAATATCACTCTTCAATCTTGTAGCAAAGAGCTTGGAGATCAGTTTATAGATGAAATTGTAGCATTAGATTGGCTTAAAGTCTCTTAGTAAGATAATTTAGTGTTTTAGGAATAAGGCTAATGAAGGTTATATTGAATTCTCTCAATGGGTGATCTTGATTAAAGAAACTTGTAATTGTATATGTAACCATAACCTTTATAGGATCCCAAGACTTTTGAAAGAAAAATCCATTAAGTCCATGAAGTCTAGGTGCTTTATTGGGTTTTAAACCAAACATTTCCCTCTCAATATCAGCTATTGTAAATGGAGATTCTAGATAGACTGCACATTCATTGGAGATTTTGTTAGAAATAAATAAATTCAGTAAGGACTTTAAAGAACTTATCTAATTAGCATATCCAAGAGTTCCAGAGAAGTAATGGAAAGCAGTGTTTAAGTAACTTTGCTTACAAAGATACTATTGTTCCATCTTCTTTCTACAATAAGCAGATTTTATTTTAGTTCCTTCTAACAAATAGAAGCCTATGAAAAAGGAGATATTCTTGTCTCTATTTTGAGCCATTATACCTTTAATCTTTGCTTTGAAATAGAATATTAAACCTCTAAAGCTTTACTGTATTCATCCATAGCTCCCTTTTCATCATCCTAAAGTGTTTATTTACAGGATCCATGTATAGTAGTTGTTTATTCTATTAAGTTGGTCCTTAGAACATGTAATAACCTCATTTATGTTAGTCTATTTAGTCTGATTAAGTGACTTGAGTTCCCTTTTAATGCATTTGAGCTTCTCATTACAAATGCAAGAAGGATAACCATAAATAGAGATATTGAGCCCCTTGAGTAAAATATAATGAAAGCTAGTATCACTAGCTAAAAAAATTTTAAATCTGAAAAGAGAGCTAACCTTCATCCTAAGATTCGAGTTACTTATAATAATTGGTGAGTGATCAGAAAAGTGAGGGATACTAAATTCTGCTTACTATTTGGGAAGCTTGAGAGCTAGTTAAACTATAGCACATTTAATTTTATTTTTGAAAACCATAGATGTTGTTGCTTATTGCTCCAGGTGAAGTAATTAACTTTAAAGTTAATATCAGTCACCTCAATTTCAAAAACACAATTTGCTGGATCCTTAGTGAAATTCCTAATGCTTTCATTACCATCAGTTTCTTGGGGGTAAAGTATATTATTGAAGTCCTTAATTAACAACCGTAGGAGCTAAGTGGTAGGGTGGATTTCCTACAATTTCCTCCATGAAACAAACCTCTGAAAGGTGAAATTAAAAGCATAGATGAAAGAGATCTGTATCATCACATTTATGTTCAAATTAAGTAGTTCCATATGTCCTAATTGATTAGTTATAAAGGTATTCATTACCCTTATTTTCATTGGATCATAAGCAATTACAATTATGCCATAGTTGTGTGCCAGGTAATTGGATAAGATAGACCAACATTTATTTCAAAAAATAAGTTATTTAAGTCGTTCCTCATTGATCTTGGTTTCTAAAAACCCCATTAAAAAGGGTTTTATTAATAAGATAAAAATCATTAAACAAAATTTGTTTCCTAAGGCTATTGAGCCCTTGGACATTCCGGAATAAAATTGTCATTTGATAGTCAATTTGGAGCTAAAGCTCCTTGCTTCTTATTAAATTTCATCTTAGCAATTAAAATAAAGTCCTTTATATAGAGTTGAGCTAAGTTTGACTTAGCAAGACCAACCAAGTTTATCTCTTGATCAAAATTGTGAGGCTCTGTATATATTTAGCTTGTTTTGGAATAAATGAAAAAATTTGAACTAGTTATATCCATATTACCTGCTAGAAATTTAACATGATCTTGCAGTTTCCATGCTTCCTTTTATGGCCCATCTCCCTTATTTCTTCTTTGTGTCATTTGATTCTCTAGGGTCAAATTTGAAAATCTTTTTCTCTCAAATGTTTTTCCTTCTTCCATACTTAAAATTTTGGTCATCAATTCATCATAACTACCTGTTTTAAAATGCCTAATTATAGGTCTCCACTCTTTGCCACAAGGTTATTAGTAGACCATTTAAGAGTAACAAAATTAGTGACCATAGACCATAATATAAGAAGGAGAAGATTAGTTAGGACCCAAACTTATGGCCAATTTTTACTTGTTGAAAAGTTATCCTTTGATCTCACTTTTTTTACATTTGATGTAGTTATGTGGTAGTAGTTATGGAAGATAGGAGAAAACAATAGAACAAAGAAGAAAAAAATGACTTATTTTTGAAAGTTGACTTGGTAGGTCATACATGTAGTAAAAATAATAATAATAAAGTTATATTAATGTTAAAGTGACACTTAACTAAGAAAATCTTAATGAAATTAAGAGTTTTATTAATTAAAGATTTAATTCAAATAATTTTAAAATACAAAAGAAAGGAAACAAAGACACAACATCAAAGGATGGACCTTTATACGTTTTACACTTAACAGTTGCACGATAGATATGTGGCACCACCTTAACATCAAAAATCCAAACCTTTATTGAAGTTTCCTATTAGTTATATATACTTCACACCATAGGTTTGTCTTTTATTGTTTTTGTTGATAGCCTAAGAGGAATTCTACCTGTTTGGCCTAAGAGTGAAAAGGCTCAGTTATTGTATGTTTTAGGGGTTAATTAAATTGCTTGGAGAATTCTTAGACATATGAATTAGTAAGAAAGTCCAAAACATGGGAGGCAGGACAATTGAGACATGATGGATGTGTGATGAGCAGTTAGTCAGAATGTGGACACGATGGAGAAGAAGTTTGAAGTTGAGAAGTCACATGAGAACTATTTGAGGCAGTTACACCTGTGAAGATGTATTAAGACACAAATAAAAGAAAAAGAAAAAAGGCATCAATCACACTACTCAAACACACACAACCTATCATTATTTCAGCTTTCTTTGCATTTTGTACACATCCTTTACTTAAATAAAAATTATCCTTTTAACTTAAATTTTATTTCAATAATATTTTAGTAATTTGTTTACTTAAAAATATGTTCTATAAGTTTTCCAAAGCCTACCTATATGGTTATTTAGAAGTTAGGTACATTTTTTGTAGAATTCATCCTCAGCATGTTGGAATTTCAGGTTGGTCATAAAAGCGATTAATAATTTGGTAAGCCCAGTGAGACCATAACGTCATATACAAAGAATGTAAAAGAATTACTATTCTTCTAGACCTAGTGGAAGAAGTCTCAACTGCAGTAGGGAATGAAGGCTTTGTATCATAAATAATTGCAAATATTGAGAAAGCATTGTCACCTTTAATTAAGTCTTTATCTGACGAGAATTCAAAATTGCCACAATCGTCAACAAGAAATGATGTTGTGCGTGCAGATGAGATTTTAGAGTTGACGTTCAATTTGGCTTATACGGGCGAAGCAATCAAAATGATGAATGAGAAGATGGATAAACTTTTTGCTGCTTTAATACAGGTCACTGGGCAAAATTCTCCTTTACTAATAAAGTAGGTCTCTGAAGGGTTTAGGGGGCATCTTGCACCAATGCGAAGGAAGATAATGAGTGTAGTCGCCCTCCAACTATTTTTATAGAAGAAAGATATATTCCTCCTTATAAAAGAGAGGATATTCCTACTATACATATATGCATTAACCCCGGCTGACAGGTTGTTAGGCCTCAAGCTCTAAGAAGATAGGCATTTGGTGTTGAAGTTAAAGCTAATGGACTAAATTATGGCTCAAGGGGCAACCTTTTGGTTGTAAAACATAATCTTGTCCCTATTATTGCTCCTCCATAAATAAGACTTCAACTTGATATAAAAGTTGTTAGAGACGCTGTTTAAGAACTAAAGAAGTTGTTTAAGAATTGTATGGGCTTGGCTCAAGGTAGTAGTCACTTGGAATTTCATAAGTCTTATCTAAAGCATATTGACGATGAAAAATCCTTATTTTTGTGGATATATAATTCCTTAATTTAATTTTTTTTTGGTGAAGATGGCTAGTTAACCATTGAGCACATTACTAGATTCACTATTCAGTATGGTGAATTGGTTAATTAAAAAAATTTCAAAAATTTCAATCTCAGATTGTTTCCAAATTGGTTGACAGGTACGACTTTTTCCTGGTATGTCTTATTATGCAAGGATTATGCCCTTTCTTAGGTAGAAATGAAAAGATTATTTTATACTTAGTTTTCCCGAATTGAATCTAAAGTTAGTATAGTCGAATTATTTAGAGTTACTAAAAAAAACAATGAGAATGGAGGCATGTTCATTGCCTGATTTAGGAGAATAAGGAATTGATGGGCAATCAATTAGAATGTGGACATGAGGGGGAAAGGTTTGAAGTTAAGAAGTTACATGAGAACTGTTTGAGATATTTATAGTTGTGATGATGTATAAAGACATTAGCAAGGGAAAAAGAAAGCAAGCATCAATCAAACTACTCAAACACAAATAACTTATCATGGTATTAGCTCTCTTTGCATTTTGTACATATCCTTTATTTAAATAAAAATTATCCTTTCAACTCAAGTTTTATTTCAATACTCCTTAGTAGTTTGGTTATTTATAAATTTGTTTTCTAGGTTTTCCAAAGCTCATCTATGTCACCAGTTAGAAGTCAGGTAGATTTTTGGGAGAATTCTTCCTTGACATGCTTGGATTCAATATTAGTCATAAAAGTGATCAACAACTCTTAGTGTAATAAATTTGCCCAATCTATAAAATTCATATTTTGTGAATGGAGAGATATTTCCTCGTCAAACCATGATTTTTAATGGTTCAATTACATAATTTAATACTGATATAAATACAAATTTTTTATTATGACAACAAAATAGTTTTCACTTGTCATTTATAATAAATTAATTTCATTTAGGTATAATAATAAAGTTTATTAGACTTAAATGTAATAATAAAAGTAGTGTTTTAAATTTAAATATAATATTTTAAGAAGATTTATGTTTTAATTATATAAAATAAAATTTTAAAATTCAAAAAATTGAAAAGAAAAGATAGAGTAAATATATTATTATTAAGTTTTGAAGTACAGTGGACAAAGTATTTAAAACCCGATTGCTATAAAATGAATGAAAATTCTATATTTTTTTAATACGTTGGAAGATAAAATTTTACATTAATTGATAATAAAAATGTTTAGTATGTTTGGCTTGGTTGAATTCTTATGAAAAATTAAAAAAAATACGACATATGAATCATTAATATATCTAAAACTAACAAGTGAGGGATTATGCACTGATATTTCTTATGGTAAGAGATCTACTTGTAAGAAAGACATGCAAATTCTAATGATTGCGAAGGAAAAAATAGTGGAATTTAAAACATATATTGCACATGTAAAATCAAGAATCTCTTATAGATGTTAGATATCACGACTTCATTAGTTAGGGTAACTTTGTGGTGTGAATTGATTGGCAAGAACACACATAACACCATCCCAACAACTTTATTTCTTATAGAAATCTTGCAAGAAACATTTTCGTATACTCCCATGAAAATAAAGTTGCAACAGACTTGCTCTACCCACTATTACTTTATAGAAAGTCCAATAAGAAGGAACATTTTTTTGTGAATTATTTGAATAAAACTATGAGAATTTTTTGTAGTGTTGGTTTATACTTTACAACCAATCGGTTGGTTGTTGTTTATTTAATATAATTATTTAAAAGCATTTTTTGTGTTATACATATTTTGATGTATATGATAACGTCCATGAGATAAATATACATTGCAAATGAAATTATAATAAGATCATAATTATGAGACTCATATTGCATTTATGTGTTATCCCAAAATTGTTCTTTTAGGACTGTATATTAATAAAACGTATTTAAAAACAAAGCTAACACACATTATGACTATTCCTTATGATGAAAATAGTTGATCTCATAGACTAAAATATGAAAATACTTAAACAAACATATGGGTGTTTGCTAGAGAACAAGTTTACAAAATTGACCCCATCTGAGAATTCCATTTGGAACATTATTTGTATGTCTATGAAAATTTTCATTGTGATAATTGTATAAATGATCATTTGACTTGAGCTCTCCAAAGTATCTTATATAGGGATTTTTATGTTTTAATACTACTTATGACCTATTCTAGTCAATGGAAGCTCAGTCGGTAATAATTAGATAAATGTGGACTATAAAAAAATAGTTAAGTGATCAATATAGGATTCATCACTATAAAGTGATTAACGAAAATGTTTTACTATTCTCAATTAGTATTGCTTATGGAAATCCTTGGCCAAGGTATAACGACACTTTGTAAAATAGTTTACATATGTTATTAATTGAATCAATTACTAATAATAGAGAACTAGCATGATTGGACTCAAATGGAGCATACATTTATTCCATGCTTTATATCTAATCAAAATATTGTATGATTAAAAGATTAAATTATACGAAAAATCATGTATAAAAAGCTTAGTTAAAACTACTTTAATATTTCTAAATGTTTAAGTGGTCATGATGCTTTGTTAAACTTCAATTTTAATATATAAATATAAATTATTTAATTAGAGAATTAAAAATAAATGAAAAATTTTAATTTATCTAATCCTAAATATGATTTAGGATTGTAGTTTATATCTATTGCAATAACATAGTTGAAAACATAATAAGTCATTCACAAAGAACGGTCGAAGAGATAAAATATATTTTAATTAACTTGGACTTGATTATAACATTTGATAAACTTTATGATGGAATATAACATTTTTAATAAACAAGGACCAATATGACATATTGGATCTTATTTAAGTCTAATTAGCATTTAGTTATAATTAATTATAATTTTAATTAAAGTTTAATTGAAATAAATTTAATTATAATTAAATTACTAAAATATCCAAAGCCTATTATAAATAGGCATAAACTCTATGGAAGCTAATCCTCTTTATTATAGTTGTAGAGCTCTCTTAAAACCTTCTGTGGATATCGTTAAACATCAGATACTTATGCAATTACGATGGTTGAGATGAGCCGATTTTATAAATTAGTTGAGGAAAACAACAAGAAAAAGAATTATACTTCAAAATAAGGTACAATTAAGATTTATGTTTTCTTGTGATTTATGTGTTGATCATTTTATATAATTTAAGTGATTTTGACTTTTAGAAAATTATATAAGAAAAGTTTGAAATTATTTTACTACACGAGGGATCAAATCTCTCCTCGAAAATATGAGAAAAAGTTTGGAATCATAGCCCTATTTGGCAATCAGCAGATTGTATTAGCTGTTAGCTGATTTTATCAGCGGTTAGCTAACAACGGATTAATATAGCTGATTTGACTAGCGGATAACATCAATTTAAATATGTTTGATAAAATTAGTTGTTTAGTATTAGCTGTTTATGTGTAAATTGACTTATAAGAGTATGACTTAAAAAAAAGGATTTATAAGGACATGGCTATTAGCTATATATATCTTAGTATTTCTCTTAATATTCTTATAAGAATTTAGAAAGAGCAAAAGAAATCAACACCGTCCTTTTCTCCAATATCTTTTATCAAGCCTTCAGAATATCGAAAGCCCTCTGAATACAACTTCTCAATGATGAATGAGTTTAATTAAAAACTTCTCGAGATCCTCTTAGGTTGGCAAGAGCCAACTAAAGAACTTGAGAGATCACTAATGTTGGATCCCGCTTATTTCCGGAACCCAACTCTCCTCTGTTGGGTCCCGCTTGATTCCGAATTCCAACTCTTGCGAAAACATGAAACGTAAGCGTATTCCCATGAGATCTACTTAACCATCATCTATTCATCTTCTCGCTCTAATACCATAACTGTTGGACCCCGCTTGTTTCTAGAGTCTAATGCTTGGGTTGATACCATATTTGTTGGATCCTGCTTGTTTCCAAAATCCAACTCTTGCGAAAACATGAAACGTGAGCGTATTTCAATGAAATCTCCTTAACCGTCATCGGTTCATCTTCATTCTTATAACATCCTAAAAATTTTCCTCACAATTTGTTCAATGGCATGCCCATACAAATCAGAATTTGGAAATCTTCAAACCAGAATTTCAATTTGACTTCTTCAAAGAAAATTATAGCTCCAAGTTTCTAGTTTGTTTTTAAGCAAGAATCATCATAATCAGAGCTCTATAGGTCAAGATATGCTTAAAAAGCTAAAGGATGTTCATACCCCAATCAAGCTCTCCCAACCGACCCCTCACTTTCTCTAATGAAAACTTCTTCAAATCAACTCCAACAGATACAACTTTTTATGGAGAGATAGAAAAAGGTCTTAGAAATCTATTTCTTTAAGAATCACTTCATTTGGAGGTTGGATGAGGAAGTTATGACCCAAATAATCAAACATGTTTATACCCTCAATCATGCAGTGACATGTCTTGGAGAAAGTACCATAACTTTCACAGAAGATTTTGGATTGAGTTCGTTCTTAAACCATTGGAAAGAAGACTTCTAGATTTAAAACTGTTATGAAGACCACAAAGTGAGATTCTGCCTATAAAAGGGTCAAAAATCGTGATTTACTGAAGCTGTCCTATGATGCCCATTTAACGGACATCCATGTCCGTTTAACGGACATTAATGGGCCTGAGGGCACATTTTCACCCGAGAAGGTCCATTAAACGGACCTAAAGTCCGTTAGACAGACATGGGTGATGCTGGGGGTCATTTTTGACCTGAGAAGGTCCGTTAAACGGACATAGGGGTTCCTCAAACCTCTCCAAAGTCCCTCCAATGCTTCCTACATCCAATCTAACACCATATTCACTCATGATCTTTCCAAATTCAACTCTTCTAGTGCAAAATCGCTTCATATCAATTCAAACACCAAATTTATCTTATAAAACTCTCAAATCTCATCTCCAATGACTCATAGTATACACAAACTCTCATCATTCTCTATAGCTATCATGTTCATACACTCCATGCAACATTACAACTTGTAATGATCATGTAACACCCAAATACCCCCTGGGAGGATACATGGATGCCACCCAAGACAGAACAATTAAACCAAACATCACACTG
>JANIHZ010000005.1:16920467-16948352 GCA_027478365.1 Erythroxylum rufum
TTTCCAAGAAGGTGACAAAGTGATGATTTTCTTAAGGAAAGAAAGATTCCTTGTTGGAACCTACAACAAATTGAAGCGGAAGAAATATGGTCCTTATGAGATACTACATAAAATCAACGACAATGCTTATGTTATCAATTTGCTTGAGGAGATGGGAATTTTAAAGACTTTTAATGTTGCTGATATCTATGATTGTCATGGAGAAGAGCTCTATCCTAATGACAGCTTGAGGTCGAGTTCTTTTCAAGTGGAGGGGACTAGCAAAGGACTGAACCCATAAGGATTTGTTATGTTGTCATATACCCATTAGGATAAGGATTTGTTATCCATTAGGATTTCTTATTTTAAGTTTCCTAGTTATGAAGGTTTTCTTGTCTAGCAAGAAAAGAAATAAGTTAGCTTTATAACAGGATTTCAATCAATCCTTTTCACACTAGAATTAGGACTCTTATGTATCACGTTAGGGATATGAAAGGGAGGGTTAACAGATGTTTTAGGAAGCCGGAAAACATTATTTTAATAAAGTTTCTGCAGGAAATTTTCCTAAGAGAGAGTGCCCTTCTCTTGTTGATTAAATCCTAAGTTTTATGCTTGGATTTGGTTCCGAGATTAAGCTAAAATCTTTACCTAGCTACTTTCGCTGTGTCATAAACTGAATGGCACAAACTATCGACAGTGGGCTCAAACTATAAAACTCGCCATTGGAGGACGCGGTAAGCTGAGCTTTATTGTCGGAGATGCGAACGTTCCAGACCCAACAAACTCGCAATTTGCACGACAGTGGGAGATAGATAAATCCATGGTCTCATCATGGCTTATCAACGCCATGATTCTACCGATCAAATGCACCTTTATGTTTCTACCAACAGCCCGAGAAATCTAGGAAGGGGTGCAACAATCATAGTCTGATGGAAATGATGCATCACAAATCTACGAGATAAAAACAAAGCTGTGGAAAATGAAGCAAGGTGGCAGAGAAGTTGCAGGATATTGGGTCATAAGAAGTTACACATGCAGGGACATCCATGGAAAGCCTCAAGACTGGAAACCAAAAAAGGGGAAAATCGAGGCTACCAAGTATCTAGTGAAGGGGGAACAGAAAATTCTGAAGATAGTCAGAAACAACAAGGAGGTGAACTGAATATTTCACTAGGGAAACTATTGGAAATACTAAAGAATCTCCAAAATGACAACAACCAACAGAAGGGAAGCACAGTTGCTATGCTATTATGAGAGGTAATATCATAAGAGCGTTTTTATCTTCATGCGGTAGGAAGAAATGGATAGTTGATTTTGTTGCTCAGACCATATGACAAATGATTATAACCTATTTCATTCATATTTTTCTGGTGCTAGGCATGAAAAGGTTAAGGTAGCAAATGGTGATTCCTCTTCAGTTGCGAGACTCAAGATAACCTTGAGGAAAGAATTTGAAGTTAAAAGATTTAGGAGAAATGAATTATTTTCTGGGCATGGAAGTAGCAAGATCAAAGAAAGAGATTTACATCTCACAAAGGAAGTATGTTCTTGATCTCTTGAGAGAGACTAGAATGTTAGGATGTAAACCAAGTACTACTCCTATTGACAATACAAAGTTTGAGGATGAAGAGGATAAACTTGTTAACCGTGAAGAATATCAAACACTAGTGGGAAGACTAATTTATTTGTGTCATACTAGACTAGATACTGCTTTTGCCGTGACTGTTGTAAGTCGATACATGCATTGACCAAGGAGGAAGCATTTTGATGCAGTTTATAAGATCCTACGGTATTTAAAGGGTACTTTTGGAAAATGATACTTTTGGAAAAGGATTATTATTCAAAAAGGAGGATCAAAGAACAATCGAAATATACATTGATTCAGATTGGACAAGTTTAGAAGAGGATAGATGATCAACTACTGGGTATTCCACTTTTGTGTGGAGAAATTTGGTCACGTGGCAAAGGAAGAAGCAAAAGGTGTTAGCTAAGAGTAGTGTTGAAGCTGAACTAAGAGCTGTTGCAAAAGGGATTTGTGAAGTCTTTGGTTAAAGAGAGTGTTGACATTATTGTGATAACAAGGCAGCCCTAAGCATGGCACACAATCCACTCCACCATGAGAGAACAAAGCATGTTGAAGTTGATCGACATTTTATCAAGGAGAAGATAGAAGATGGAACAATATGCCTAACTTATAACAATATGCCTATGTCCCAACAAAGAAGCAGACAACTGATGTATTTACCAAAGGACTTCAAACACAAGCGTTTGAAGAATGGATCAGCAAGTTGGACATGATTGATATCTATGATCCAACTTGAGGGGGAGTGTGGTCAAGATATGTATTATCTCATAATATTACAATTTGATTGTAATCAGATTCTATAGATTAGATATCAGTATCTTAGAGATATTCTAGGATTATCTTCCTATATCTGTATAAATTATCTAGCCTATTCTATACTCCTATTCGTGTATATATTTACTGCATTCCCTAAGTAATGAATATAGAGAAAATCATCTCTTATTCACACAGGCACATTATTATTTTGTACCAAACACTTATTCCAAAGAATTGAGCAATAAATTTAATGTTGTTTGTTTAACTAGCACACCTACAATTATGAGTACTCCTTGCAAAAGTACATACCATTCTAGAGCAGCTTAAAGTTTGGCAACCAAAAACTGACACTCAGAAAGCTTGCAAGGAATCCAACAATTATAGAATAAAGAAATAAAAATCAAAATTAAGGTTAATTTTGCAAGATGTTCTTAACTGACCATAATACCTTCTCACCAACTTCATCATTATCTAATGGACATTCAGAAACCTGCATATGTGCTCTTGAGAAGGCAAAAAACAACTAAAATTCAAAATATACTTTCCTGTCTATCATTTAAATTAGATAGGAAAAATAAAGCAAGAAAAGTACTGTCGAAAAGGCTGAAACCGGGGCAGTGGATAAGAAGAAACAAGTAAGATTTAGGAGGAAAGAAAGAAGAAAAGAATAAAGTGGTCCAAATAAACCTCAAACCCTTACTGCAAATCCTATGGTATTAAAGCATCTAAAAACTTATTTTCATCAGTAAACTGAAGCACAATTCCTTAGCATACAAAAAGCAAATGCCACCTTGTTGAGCACCAGAGAGTTAGTGTGACTCTTGTCAAATAACCCAAGGCAAGCAAAATTTTCCTGGTTTCCACTCATCCCCTTAATTAAATGGAATATAACCATGTTAATTATCCACATGTTCGTAATTGCATTTCTTCACAACCAAAATGCAATAACTTACGAACTGTTTCCAAAAGATGAGAATTGGGATAAATAAGCAACCTCATGTCTAATCTAATGTTGAGAAATTCTCCAAGCTAATAATTTGTTCACCAATGAATCACATATTTGGTTCCACCATAAGTTAAGAATAATACTTATGCATCTATTCCGTAATTCTGGCCTCTAAATTCAATTGAAAAAACATTTCAATAAAGATGGAAAAAGAGCAACTTTTTTTTAGCATAATTGGTCTTCAGTTGTACATACTCTCATGCACATATCCCAACTATCTTTATAAAATAGAATAGACCAAACAGTCCAATCACAAAAGGTATCCGTATAGGTGATCTGCAATACTTAAAGTCTAAATAATAGCAGCACAGTCATTTTCCAAACTATTGCAGATTAACTCAGTAAGAGCTCCTCATTCGTTGTCCTATTCTTATTACCCATTTATAATCTCGAAGATGCTAAACAATATCAGTACATATTTTTCTCAATTCAAGATCTGTCCTTCAGGAACTCCTCACTATTGTTCCTCAATCACTTATAACAGAATTGTAATCATAAGTGAAAAAGTCCAGTTAAACCAGGGGAAGATCGTAGACTCAATCCCTGACTGATTGCCTAGCAAACACAAAATCTCCCAACTGGTCTTTGCCGCAAAAGGATCCCAACTCATATGATAGAAGTACACAATTCAAACCCTTTGGACATCTTTGATTTGCAAAATCAAACTATTTGCAAAACAATAGATTCCTTGTTATGAAACTAAACACAAATACAGAACCAAACCTTTATCAAATCACGACTTAGGTCTTTAATGTTCTTCACGGAAAGTTTGATTCTCTTTCCTTTTTCAGGAATTCGTCCACCAGGTTTCAACTGCGTGAAAAATAAGAGTTAAATGATTAAATGAGAGCACAGTGAATAGTAAAAGCATTTATTACATACCTCAGAACTGCGGTAACCACAGGCATCACATGTTGATGCCATAACAATTACTTCTTGGAAATAAGGAATCTCTACAAGCTGTCAAGGCTTCAAATGTCTGATGAAACAAAAGATCAATGAAATACTCTTACAATAAGAAAAGAATCAGCAAAACTTATATTCCAGAGCAATTAGCATGTTAGAGACCACCTGCTCTAATAGTGGTTCAACCCAAACAGTAGTCCTGCACTATAAATCACACGCAACAGCCACAGAACAACACACACAGCAGCAATAAAATAGGTACAAAGATGGATTAGAGATGAATATAGATGAATGGGATGTAAGTCAATTATTATTCCCTAGCTAGGCTTTGAGGGCTAGCCAATCCTCCCTACAATCGTCAGTCAAGATGTCATAACTGAATGCCCATGCCTCCCCCCTCTACCACCTTTTATTCCCTTCTCCTAACTAACTTCCACATGACTCATCTCTCTCCCTAATTTCCCACTTTACCCTCACATCCCCCTCACCTAGCCACTGCATTCGTATTCCTCCCCTTGCTATACTTCTGCTGGAAGGTTGAGTGACTTCTTCGGGTGCATTTAGCTGAAGACACATCACCTGTTTGACCAACTCATCCTCTTCTTCCTGTAACTCCACCGGTTGTTCTTCATCAGCTAGGAGGATGTGGAATTGTTTCTCCCCACATACATGCCCTAGCGTGTACTTCCCATCACAACAGTAGCAAAGTCCTTGCTGCCTCTTACGTTGTAGCTCCTCCGCAGTTAATCGCTTGAAGGGAAATGATTGCTCTCTGCAGAAACTCCGTCGCCCCTCATTACTTGAACTAGCTCCCCACTTGTCCGGTGATCTGCCTGGCACTGGAACGTTTCTAGGGTTGGCGCTCACTGTCGGAGTCGACGCCTTCACTTCTTCGATCGGTCTGCGATTGAAGTTCCCAGGAGTAGAAGGCGGGTTAGGGCTAACAGATGGAGCTCCTTTCACTCCCCATACGTTCGAACCCGACGACCCCAATCCTCCAAATAATTTCGGTGGTTCGGAGTTGCGATGAGACTGATCCATCAAGGCCCAATTTCTACTTTCCGTCATCTGGGCCAGCTCCATCACTTGGACCAACGACTCGGGTTGGACCATCAACACCTCAGCTCGTATATCCTCCTTCAGACCATTCACGTATGCCGTCGTCACCACCTCCACTAAGACATCCTTCAGCATCGACGTTACCACCTCAAACCGCTGATTATAATCAGCTACCGTTCCTATCTGCTGAATTTTCAGTAGCTCCGCTAAAGGATTTTCCACTGTTGAACTACCAAATCTTCGAATCACCGCCCTCTTAAACGCTGCCCATTCAGTTAATGGTGACCAGTTCTGCCTCCACTGATACCAACTCAGAGCTTCACCTTCCATGCAAACCGCTGCTGCCTGCAACCACCGCTCCTGTGAAACGCCATTCAGCTCAAAGTACCGCTCCACTCGAAAAACCCAGCCAAACGGATCCTCTCCGTAGAACAGAGGAATTTCAAGCTTCCGAAAGCTCTTATCCCCACGTATCTGTTCAATTTGAACCGATGTCTCTCCCTCAAATTTTTGCTCAGAAATTTCTTCTACTTCCCCGACAACTTCCTTAGCCTTCCCCTTATTTTCTATCCTTCGTAAAATTTCGTAAATAGATGCGATATCTCCGGCCACCTTATCAAACTTCGCCTCAACCCCGGCAATGTCTTCAACTATCCTCAACATTTCTTTTTTTACATTATCGATTCTACCCTCCATTCTTCTCAATACCATTTCCGATCTTAATCTCGCTCTGATACCAATTTGTTAGAGACCACCTGCTCTAACACTAATCCAACCCAAACAATACTGTCCTGCACTATGAATCAACA
Source organism: Erythroxylum rufum (assembly GCA_027478365.1). Taxonomy (NCBI): domain Eukaryota; kingdom Viridiplantae; phylum Streptophyta; class Magnoliopsida; order Malpighiales; family Erythroxylaceae; genus Erythroxylum; species Erythroxylum rufum. Next base: position 16,926,568 of record JANIHZ010000005.1, read on the forward strand.
CACAGCAACCCACGAACAAGCACACACAGCAGCAGTAAAAATAAGAACAGATATGGAATAGAGAAGAATAAAAGTGAATGGGATGAAAGTCAAGTATTATTCCCTAGCTAGGCTTTGAGGGCTAGCCAAACCTCCCTACAATTGTCACTCAAGATGTCATAACCGAATTCCCAATCATTCTCTCCTCACAACCTTATATTCTCTCATCCTAACTAATTCCCACCTAAATCATCTCTCCCTCTCATTCCCCATTTTACCCCTTCACACATTACCTGTATCTGCTGAGATCTAATCTCAACAGCTTCACTACTTTGTTTTTGGGAAATTGGGATATCTAGCATTGGGTTAATGCTGTCAGCGGGTCTATTGAGCATGACTGAAGTAAATCATTTAGTTGATTCCCTTAATCCTATCAAATTTCTGATGTGACTTCAACTGTTACCAATTTTAGCAACTGTATCACTTAATTAGTCATTTTAGTAAGGAACTATAACTGGATTTGAGCTTCATAAAATATCATAGATCGAAATCGAAACTTGTCATTTAATAGTCCATTAAACATAAATATACAATTGATTTATGATGTTCTTTTCTGGACAAACTGAATTATCTTAAAGAATTGCTTGACTTTGGAGTGTGGATATTTGACTATTGTTACCATGGTGTGCATCTTCATTGATGGTCTTGTTTTCGATGTTTATGTAGATGAAGAGTGCAAATAAAAATGAGAAATCAATGAATACAAGGCAGCCAAAATATCGACCCCCAGGAAGGAAAAGCCCTCGTAAGTTTTAGCAACCTTTAATATGCATGACTCTTGTCAGTCTCTTGGTCATTATGTCGTGGATAATCTGGACCTATTTTGTTAACGAGTTAACAATGTGAATTGAGAAAAAAAAAATCTAACTTGGAATCTATGTCAACTTACAGCTTCCGTAAACAAGGGTAGAGCAGCAGTACGTGCAATCTCTGATACTGTGGATGAATTTGCCAACATGGCAATTGGTTCTCGCAGGCAGTCTATGGTGCAGCCTTGACCACCACCTATGGCTACGAGGGCTGGAGTGCAGTGGACTGGGGAGTCTGGTGACATGTTTCTCACGTCATCTCAACAATTCTAGCCTGGCAGAACTTTTACGAGGAAAGTTTCCGGGTGATAAAACATGGGCTCTTTTCAGTGTCTACACGCTACTTTTATCTAATACGGGGAATAAGAAAACCTGAGTGTTGTTTTTTTCATATATATATTGATGGCGAAGGAAAACGGAGTGTTCATACTTCACACATGCGTGGTATCGTTTGCTGCTATTCTATGGCAGTGGGATTGTTATTGATGGTTTGATTTGGCAAATAAGAAATTGTTAACTTTTGCTTGCTTTTCCAGTCATGGAAAGATTTTATTGTTTGTGGCTAAAAAGTGAAGTCTATTATTTGTCTTTGATTGATATTTTCGTTAATTATCATTTTTCACTATGGCAATCAATAATGTTGTAGTGTACACAATTTATGGTAAAAGTCATTGGAGTGTCCAAATCAACTGTTAATTGGCCAGCATAAGTAACAGATTATCGATATAACTTTCCATGTCCATTCAACTGTTCAAATAATTACACGGTAGATGCCTAAATGTCGATCGAGTTGGTTATTTGTAATTCACAGGTAGTGTTCTTAAGGTGCTGATTGAGATAATGGTCAATCCCCTCCCATTTTCTACCAAGGAGGCTTTGAAACCTAAAAGCAAATATTGCATTCAAGTCTTCTGTCACTTCAAAAAGCCGAAATGCTTTGTATGCTTTATATTGTCTGAAAATTTGAAGGCATTTATTTAACTCTTCCACCCCCGTAAAACTTTGCTGCCCCATAAGTTTCATTTTGTATTACATAATAGATATTAGTATTACAACTTAATTTTATTTTTTGTCAAAAATGATATCCAACTTACATAAAATTGACATATAGCATTTCTGACGTGAAGAAAAATTTCTGCAATAGGGGGCCCTAAAATGTCTCAACTCCCAAACTGTATAAATTGGAACAAAAGCTGATGAAGCTCAATGGAAGAAATTTGTTTAAGCTTGAGTTAGGATAAATTGTTGTACCGATCAAACATTGAATAACGTAACCAAGTAAGTTCCTTTCCTCGTTTGCATTGTAACTGGTTTTCATCTATGAATTTTTTTTCTATTATTCTAGCTCCACTATATGCGGGTTTGTCCGAATGATGAACATGAAGTTTTAATGAGTTTTTTTTTGGGTAAATTAGTTTTAATGAGTATTTCTATTACTGAAACCCATTTTGAAAATTTGTTTTGTTTTATTCTTCAATATTTAGTTTTTGTTTTGTTTTATCATTGTAATAAATATTATTTTTCTTCTCCCAATATGTCCAAGAAAATGACGAAAGGTAACTCATACTCGTCCATGTCCATTGGAAGGAATGGAAGTAAAAGAATGATAAAGCCGTTTGAGGAGTCACAATTGCTGTGTCATTATTTAAGTTTTAAGACTCAAGTCCATTGATGACCTCATGGGCTAATGACAATCCCAGAAGGAGGTTTGATGCCTTAACTATGGGATACTTTTGTTAACGGACCAGATAATTCACATTTTTTAGACAGCGATTTTGATATTGTAGGGCGACGGATGCCTCTTTTCCTTTTTTTGTTTGGGTATACGAAGAAATGTTGAAGAGGGCCAAGTCTTTGATCATATCTTTGAACATGGAGAATAAGTAATTGAAAATGGAACACAAGAAGTTAAAGGAGGACATGAGAAAACATACCTTGAAATGTCAACTCCTTCTCAAGTTAGAGAATTAATGTCGCTAGCATTTTTTAATGCCCTTAATATGAATGAGATCGAATATCGAATAAAGGTCCCTTTACCTTACTTAAAACGGATTAAAAAAAAGTTCATAAACCAGATAAATGAATTCGGAGTTAAAATTATTTTACAAATTTGAATAGTTTAAAAGAAGTGACAAAATTTAGGTTAAATACCTAATAATTTAGGGCTTTATCTAAAACTTACATGTACCATATATAAAGTAATGTTTAGGGTTTAAAATTAAACTTAGGAGTTTAAGATCTTATCTAAACTTGAAACTAAAAGTGAAATACCTAAAAAGAATCTTAGGATTTAAAATGCAGAAAAATGGTATAGTTATTTGTCTTACAATTTGAAATTAAAATAAAATGCCTAAAACTTGATTCTAGTGCTTAAAAAATAAAGAAAATTTCTGTACCTACATTTTAGGTTTTGAAATTAAAATTGATATGTTTAAAATGAATCTCATGTTTTGAATTAAAAAAACTTAAAAATACAGAAAATGCTTAGAATTGTGGAATTAAATAGATACACCTAGAGATGAGTCTTGGGGTTGGGGATCAAAAGGAATATCCGCAGTTGTGTTATGATGCTTAAAATTAAAAACAAATACCTAGAGTTAAGTTTTAGGGCTTGAAACAATAAAATTAATAATAATAAGGACATTTTGATCTTTTTGTTACTTATTCATTTCTTATTCCAAGTTTATATTTTCAAACCAAACATTGGAATAGAAATTCTTTATCTATTCCATTTCTTAAACCAAACAAAATAATATTTATTATGTTTTATTCCTAAGAATAACTATTCTATTCCCTATCTATTCCATTCCTTAAACCAAACAGGCCGTTAGAGTTAAGTCTTAGGACTTGAAATTGAATAAAATGATTAGTCTTAGGGATTAAATTGAAAAGAATTAAGTCTTAGGGTTTAGGCTTAAAAGGAATGGCCAGAACTAAACCTTAAGGGTTGGAATTAAAAAAAAAATCAAAAATTAAGTCTTAGGACTTGGGACTGAAAGGAATGCATAGAGTTCAGTCTTAGGAATTGGGGTTAAAAAGAATGCCTAGGTTTGAGATTACAAAGGATTCACTAGAGCTTAGTCTTAGGCTTGGATTAAAAAGGAACGCCTAGTGTTATAGCTTAAGGCTCGAAGTAAAATTGATAAGGAACGGAAAAGAGTGTATGGTAACTATTTCTAGTGCATAATTCTTTGACGCAAGTTTCCAACATGTGCTAATAATTTAGCAACGTTTGTTTTTTGACTTTTTTCACATAAGGAAATCACTAACCAATATATGCAGACAAAACTTAATGCTTAAACTTAAGATCTAGGAATTCTTAATCATTTCGAGTTCATTCCTTTAGTATACCCGTTGCTAAATTGGCACCATTCCTTGTAAAACTTACAAGCAAGATACCTAAGTGGACAACAACAAATTCCCTTCTTTGCTTCTATATAGCATTGTAAAACATTATACGTTTTCGTACTGTTTGTTCGACATTATTGATATATAATCTTATGTCTTATTTCTCATACAAAAAGAAATTAGGATTGTGGTTTGTGAGATTTGTTAACTCAATAATAATCTAAAAACTTTTAATATCATCAATGAATTCTTCTATATAGTACTCAACAAATAGGAAGTATAAATTTAACAGTTTCATTAGATAGAGCAAGCATGATAAAAGGCCACATTCACTTTGCCTTCTTTTATGTGTTTTGTCAATCACAATACTAAAATATTAATGAAGAATAACCATTTAAACTGAGTTGTTTAATTGCTAATAGTTTATAAACTTTAATTAAAGATTTAAAATTTTGAATACTAAAATGAAAACATAAAAAAAAGTTATTTCGCTTTGTAATTCATTGTCCATATTTCCTAGTATTACCACATGTATTCCAATAAGTACATCATTGCCTACTTTTGTATAGCAATCACCATTCTCTTAAATGGCCCCTCCTAACGTTATATCGTGAATTAATGAGACTTTATCTCTTACCATGATAGTTTCACCAATGACCAAACTTGTTGCATGCTTAAGTAATATGCTTTCACAAATTCTAATAGCTAGATGTATGTGCTTTTTTTGAGCCCCTTTGAGGCTTCGACAAACCCCACGGAACTCCCCCTATTTTCTCTTTATTTTGTCCTTTTATAGCTCAAAATTAAGATTTTTGAAGTCGACTCGATCGCCACATGCTATATACATAGTTTTATCCCTTAGTCTTGCTTCAATTCCTAAAAAATCATGCAGAAACATGATCCCAAAGAGTTGCACAGTCATGGACACAAGAGTGTCCACCTTCACATGACCGTGTCCCATAAGGATATCTTTAGTCCTTCGCTTTTCTACCTCGATTATATCCAATTTTTACTCCTTTCGACCCATAAAGGAAATTAGGACATAAAAACATAATATGTATGAATTAAGTAACAATAAGAAACTCTCAAATAAACAAAAAAATGCACTAAATATGATATTAGAAATATATAGTCTATTTAGAATTTATCAAACTCCTCCATACTTAAGCATTTGCTTGTCCTTAAGCAAATCAATTTCATTACTCTCAAATTAATAAGAAACAACTTTGAGAAACTATTAGACAAATAAAAAATTTCGATCAAGCTTCTCCATTATTCATTTAATTGCAAAGTTTATTGAATTGTTAAACACTTAGTTAATTGCATTAAATTATAAATCAATCCAATTTAATCCATAATTCTTCAAATTTCAATAAATTCACATCATTTCACTTGATGAATAAAGTAACATACATAAGAAAAATGAAAACTTTAAACATTTTCATACCCTTTCTTAAAAATAAAACAATAAATTCAAACAATCTAAGAGCATTTAGAAGCTTGTTTGAAAAATCATCTAGTCGTTTGATGCTACAGTAAACACTTTATCATGAATACCCCTGGTTATTAGGTCACTATCTCAAATAGTTGCTAACAATTTTTATCTTTTTATTAGTATAAAGCCAACAAAGTGAAATTATTTATGTTTGTTTACTCACCTACTAATTTTTTTTCTTATATATATATATATATATGGGATATTGAAATTGCTCAAAAAGGATTCACATTTAACTTAATATATGTACTAATTATCCATAAAGTATCATAATGCATATTAAGTATCCATTCACAATATTAATGAACTAAATTGCAATCAACATAATCATCAAAACTTATAATTATTTGCCTAAATAAATCAAATCACCATTATAACCAAACTCATAATGATTCATCTTGATCAACATCTTCTTAAAAAAAATTCGTGAATTATTCATTATTAAGCTAATTATAACCAAATTGACAAGTTTGATTGTTAAGTCCATCCCCCACACTTAAGTTATAAATTGCCCTTAATGTACAAAACATGCAAGAATAATGAAAATTATGAAAAATAAAGGAAGGGTGAGGATAAATGGTATTCCCCTAATAATAAAAGATTTTCAACCGTATCTAATGTTATTAACTTCTATCTAATATCAATAAAATCTTTTCTACTCTATAAAAAGGGTTAATGATGCCTTCGTAACATGTAAAACTCTAACAAATCTTAAGTAGAAAATTAGGACTGTCAAAATAAACTACTTATGAAAATCTTACAAACTACTTAATTAAAATAAGAACACCTAATTGTTGGGATACCTTCTAACTATTACTTCTTTATGAGTCTTATAGTTGGACTTCTTAGCAAGTCCTTATTCAACCTAGATATATAATCAATGACTTGCTTCTATCCATTTTCCCATATGAAGGTTCACTAGCCTACAAATAGGTCATATGCTACAAAATAATAAGGATATAAGGTATCAAATTAATAAAATATAGTAAATTCACTAGTACCCTTTTTTGTAACTAACTGTCAATATACAAGGAATAATAAAACCCCTTAGATCTCTGATTGAATCCGAAATTTTATTTCGTGGGAAGTAGGAGACCTCTGTACTTAAGACGAATATAGATAATTACTCAATAGCCTCCTTACCTAGCTTTTCCCCTTCATCTTCTTATATGTAATCTTTCTTCTCTTCTTAAATAACTGCTTCCTCCATTTCTTCTTCCTCTATGTTCTTTGTCATCTCATCTGCCTTCTTTTTTAAATAAAGTTTCCTACTTTTCTTCAACCTCTAGCTTCCCTCTACTTTGTAAATTTATTGTATCCATATGTCCCCTCAAATTTTAATTAATGTATTCGGGCACAACGCCTAACTAGTTAGTTGCAAGGGGGCCAGCCTCGGTAATACAATGAATTTTATAATAGCATCTTTAACATGTTGCTACTCCTATTGCTTCTGTTTTTATAGAAGTCCAGATGAAGCATAATCATTCCATGGACATTCGTAATAATTGCTCCACTCTAGAGTATAAATATACTCATATGAAGTGTTTTGAGGCCACTTCTGCATGCAAATTGGGTACATTCATGATTAAGGCGATCACCCCCATAGATGTCACAAGGCTAGTTTTGTATACCAATTGGGAGCTCCCACGTGAATGATTTCTAACATTCTTGAATAGGGTGATCACCCATACAAATGCCACATCATGCTAAAAGTGTCGATTAAGCTTTCAAAGCACCCAAAGATGCCTTAAGAGATGGCCTAACATAGTCCCCTTGAGGATACTGTCCTTTCCATCCTTTTATTGTGTTTGGTAGATGTAACAATGACTATTCAAATCCTAAAAATAAGCCACAAACATAAGATCAAGAAATAAAACTATAAGAAAGATTAAGAAATAAAGCTATAAAGATTAAAAAAAATAAATACAAAGATCAAGAAATAAAGTTATAAGGATAAATAAATAATTACAAAAATAAAAGAAATAAAAATACCTAAAAATGACTATATCAATAAAAATAAGATTTTCATAATATTAAAGTCCTCGATAACAACACCAAAAACTTGATAGATTATGATTTTATGGTTTTAAACCGCAAGTGTATGGTGTAACTATAGCTTAGCACTATCAAGTATAGGTTGATCCTACAAGTATTATAATTATTAGTACTTACCATCTTTCTATTATCTAGTCTAACAATTTATGGTGATAATAATGTAAAATTCAAACAACAAACTAAAATAAAGCAACATAATTGACTAACCAGAAGAAAGATTAAACTAAAAAATAATTAAAGAAACTAGTGGTACTTGGTCTTTGAACGCCCCTAAGACAATTTAATCTATACTTCATTGGACCATTAAAATTTCTTAATTATGCTAATATCTTTCTCAACACTATTAGCATATAATCCTCGATTAATTAATTAAATTCTTTATAGTTAAAACTCTTAAGATTGCATCCATTGACTGGTGATATTTACAATTAGGTTTGATCCTAATCTAGAGGATTTATGTCGACCTATCTTTATGTTTATATACAATTCCTTTCAATTATTGTAAATCTATTCATATAAAGGAATTTCTTAATCTCAATTACTTGAAGTCATACATGAAATAATATGCTAGCAATATCAATTCAATGATGATTAAGAATACATAATTAAAGTTCAATGAAACTAAAGAATGAATTAAGTTAAAATAAAGTCACTACAAGGTCTATCTCAAGGTTTATCTAATCAAGTACCAACGAAATTTTAGTTCATAATCATAAGATCAAGACTAAAGGAAAAATAGAAAACTAAAAGAACTATGATGAGATCTCTTTTAATCTTAATGAAATCTACATTAGAGTGATAAAAATCCACTCCAAATATGTTCCCTTGCTTATTCTTCTTTCTATCATCCTATCCCGTCACTATATGTTTTCCTGAGCCTCCCTTAAGCCTCTTATGAACCCTTTGAACCTCCCCCTATTTTCTCTTCATTTTTTCCTTTTATGGCTCAAATTAGCATTTGTAGAGTGGACACAGTTACCTATACGGTCGTGTATATGATTGTGTCCCTCAATCTTGCTTCAATTCTTAGAAAATTGAGTAAAAACATGGACCTAAAGAGTTATAAGGCTATGGATAGATGGTGTCACTCATAGACAGATTTAATCAGTTACTTTTCTGCCTCGATTCCATCTGATTTTCACTCCTTTTGACCCATAAAGGTAATTAGGACCTAAAAATATAATGTAAATAAATTAAATACCAAAAATGATAAGAAACTTTCAAATAAATAAAAAATGCACTAAATATGGGAATAAAAATATAGTCTATTTAACATTTATCAATTGGCTTAGTGTAAGTAGGAGATTGTTGTTTTATGCTTTATAAGTAATCGATTGGTTATACTTTAGTGACATAATTATTTAACAACATTCTTTATCTTATATTTATTTAGATGTATACTATAAAGTCCATAGAATAAATGTATATTACAAATACAATTATAATGAGATCATAATTATAAGATTTATATTGCATTTATGTATTATTCCTAAATTACTCATGGTCGATATTATCTTGATGTTGGACATTAATCGAGCATAAAGAATAATACACTTTATATTTCTTCTTTATGAAATAAGTAGTTGAACTTATAAGTTAAAGTATAGAAATATTTAAACAAACAAGTGGTACTTGATAGAGAACAAATTCAATGAACTAACCCTACATGAGAATTCCATTTAAAACATTACTTATATGTCTATAGAAACTCTCTTTATATTGATTGTATAAGTGATCCTTTGATTTATGATCTATAAAGTGTCTCGTATAAGAATTTTTATATTTTTGATACTATTTATGATATATTCTTATCAAGTTGGATGTAACATGAATTATACGAAGGTAATTGAGTGATAAGTATAGGATTCATCACCTTAAACTGATTAAGGAGAATGTTCCATTGTATTCGATTAATATTGATCTAGAAAATCTTTATCCAAGGTGAAATGACATTTTGAAAATAATTTTTAAATGTCACTAATAAACTAATAGTGGAGAACTAATATGATTGGATAAAAATAGAATAGACATTAATCAAATACTCAATGTCTAATTAGAACATTATATGATGAAATGATTGAATTATACAAAAAAATATACGGAAAGGATAATCAAAATCACTTTAACATTCTTAATATTTGGATGATAATGACACATCTTTAAAAGTCAATCTTAATATATTGATATATACTATTTAATTAAAAATTAAAGATAAATTATCTTATCCTAAATATTATTTAAAGTTATAATTTATATCCATTGTCACCATATTTAGGAACCTAATGAGTCAAGCACAAAAAATAGTTAAAAAGAGAAAATTGTATTTTAATCAATTTATACTTGATTATAAAATTTGAAAAACTTTAAAATTAGATATGAAATATTTAATAAATTCAAGTTTATTTGAAATTAACATTTTATTTCAATTAAATTATTAAAAAGGTCTAAACTATATTAAAAATAGACTTATCCTTTAAATGAAATGCCGCTTCTTACCTACCCTCTTTATAAAATTTGTAAAGTTCTTTCAACATGTTGGTATGAATATCATTAAAAGTCCAATAAGCTATGGTAATTACGAAGAGTCAATTTTAAAAATGTTTCGAAGGAAATAATAGAAAAAAATGATCAAATTACATAATAAATTATGAATTTATAAATAATATTTTATTATATTTAAACAGGAAATTTTGGTATTATTCAACTATATGCAAGAACGAGTCTCACCCAAAAAAATCCAACAAAAGGAACGTAAATAGATGTCAATTTCATTTCAGTAAGAATAATCTTTTTTGTTGCAACGAAGGAAAGAAGAAAAACAATGCAAATTGGACCAAATTACTGCAGTAGAGGCAAAATTGGGCACATCTTAACATTTTCTTTCAATGTAAAGATACAAAACAAAGGGAGCAATCACGCAAGTGATCATAAGACATTTTTGGACTATTGAATGAAATAATATTGTCAGTTGTTGCCACCGCAGTTGATGGCCAACATCACTTCTCACCATCTTCAACTCTAACTGCTAATTTCTTATATGCCATTGTATGAAATGGAGCTGATATAACGGAAAAAAATTTCCTCTCGGAAGTGTATCCAAATGCACCCTCTAGATCATTTCTTTTCTTTTGTACTGAATCAATTCACCGCAATGTAGAATCTCCCACTTTATAGGTATTGAGCTTGTATTCTTTCTCTGTTTTGTTCCCACCAGAGCTTCGCATGCACTTCCCCGAACCTTTCACGACTGTATAAACAGATAAGGGAGTTCTCATTACCTTGTTGAAAATTAAAAACTAAGAAATACTACTTCCAAATTAATACAGAACCATGAAAGCTTGCCACAGAAAAGAAAACAAGTGAAGACCCAAAAATTGAAATCCTTTTGTTGTTCTAATTGTAACCCATTTTCTGTTGTGCCATTTTCATTTTCAGTTCAGAGAATTCAAGTGTAGAACAAATATTAGCTTTTGTTACCTGAACCTGACCCGCCGGAGCTCCCTAGTGCCATCCACTAATTGTCTAATTGTAATGTATACTCCAGGCTCATCTTGCTCAACCCATTCTGCCTCAATATCACTAGCATTGCTAACAGAGATGGAAGGTTCATCTCTAGACGACGTGGTTGTCCTCGATGGGTCAAAAGATGCTTCGCCTCTTGGACCAGCCATACTGTATCCACTAGAACCACCATAGTAAAGTTGCCCACCACCATGATCCACATGTTCAGATGGAAAATACCCTTTACTTCCAGGAGGTCTATGATAGTTTCTTGGTGTGAAAGTTGGAGCTATGGGACTATCCTTTGCAGATTCTATTCTTGTATAAGTTGAATCCCTCGGCTGATGAACAAGACAGTCATTCTGTTAGAACTATAAAGGAGTTTCTAAGGTGTAAGATTTAAGATAATTAAAGACACAAAGAATATACGTTTATGCTTAAATCATAGGTTATAAAAAGAAGTTCATAGCCATCTTTCTGTAAGGTTCATTGCATCTCATCTCCTTTTGTCAGCTCCTGAGTTTATACTTATGAGAATAGTGAAAACCAGGGCCTAATACAGGTCTTGCATATCTCGCATACCAAACCAAAGGGCATTGGCAACATAGTTTTCACTTTTTACAGTCAACCAACAGCTGCAAATGATAGTATGTTCACAATATCTAAAGATTTGTCACGTATATGATTTTATCTTTGTGGTGTGAAATTTATGCTACCAATTTCCAGCTACAAAGATACAGGTGTTTACTGAAAGGGATGATTTGGGCTTGATGAGCATACGAAGGTGATCAAAAAAAGTTTCAAAGCTTGTGAATCTGTAAAACTGGTTTAGGCTATTAAGCTTAAAGGTAGCTGGTATGAAGCCTTTGTCAGCAAAAACCGGGAAAAGAGGAAAGGAATTTGAATCTAAAAGAACTAAGTGAATCTAAATTCCAGAGAATTTGAATTCAACATAAGAAGAAATTTACCTCATCCTCAGACCTTGGTGGAGTGTGAAGAGCTTGACGATTAAACCTTTGGACATTGTAGAGCTCCATGATTCTGTCATAGTTCTCACCCCACCACCGTTGAGCTTCCCATTTATTGAACATCTCTCGGCTTCAAACTCCAAATATCCAAGAAATGTAAGCTTATGCTTGTAGAAGCTAATAAGTTCTAAGAAATTAGCGCCTTATGAGTAATTAAAATGTATTCATGGTGTTCTAATTTATGATATTCAAGACAAGAATACAGCTAGGCATACTAAAAATTTAACTAAAATATATAGAATCTACAAGCTCTCATGAACAGGTGAGTTCTTGAACCTCTTGATCCCTGAGACTTCATTTTTAAAAAAAAAATTTCTAGTGAAAATCCAAGTATTTCCGAAATTACTTGATAAATGATTGCTGCTCATCAAACGGCAGGTAAATAATAGAACACAAGATAGGGAAGATGGAGAGATTTAGAGTTAGTTTTAACTTTTAAGTCTGAAAAGCAGGGAGTTAACAAGGGATATCTACTACACACCTGAAGCGAATACGCTTTAGATCATTTCCACCATTAGGAAGAGAAACAAAGGTAATATGAACACCGGGCTCCACCTGTGCCATCCATTCCTTGGGTTCATCCTCGTCCTCAAGCACCACATCACAGGACTCCACTCCTCTAGGGATGTGATCACCGCTGAAAGCTGAACTGAATCTTGAGTCTGCTCTCGTGCCGCGATGATGGTGACTACCACTTGTAAAATCCCATGCAGGTGTTGAGCTTGAGCTTCCACCTCCAAGGTAGGGATATGGTACACCTTCTGAAGCAGTATCAAAGTCAGGATACGGCCGATGACCTTTCTTGTCTCCGGTGGAGCTTGTGCAGGGCTTGCATTGCCGGTAAGCTCCTGAGAATTTCAATGCCATATCCTTTATCTGCAACATTGTTGAAGTTCAAGGTTGTCAAGGAAGTTTATTAAGAACTATACACTTCAGCTGATTTTGGAGCAAGACATCAATGATTTATCTTTTTTTTTTTTTTTTTGCGTAAAACCTTCACATGTTTAACCTCACAAACGATCGTAAAAGAATAAGACAATGATGTAGTGAGTTCAAAGAAGAGGACATGAAAGAGGAATTTATTCCAGCACAAGTATTCCTTAAGTTGCAAAAGAAGAACTTGGCATGATTTGATTGTCAAAAGAGTACCCTGTATAAGTTCTCAATCAAAAGCATGTGGAGAAAGCTTATCTGTGAATAAAACAGAGTCAAGAATTAATGCAAAAAATGCAGATTATTATTTAGTTGCTTGTACGATTATATAACGACTAAAGAACTAGACCTTATGTTCATTCCTTTCTCTATATAATATATGATATAAACACCTTTGAGATATGGTGAGTAGACAAGAATCCAGTGGTGGGTCAGAACAAGGACATTGCAATGTTCATTGTTAAGATGGCCCCTTTCTTTTCTTAAAGATTTCACTATTGCTTAAGGTGGGGAATATGTTGTCACCATTCTATTCTGCAACCCCATTTGGCATACCAAACTGTGCTGCTATATTAGTACTTAAATATCCTCATAATGGAACTGAAGAATATACGTAGTTCACTGACAGGACTCAACAGCTTGTTATCCTTCTTTTTGTTTGTAGTGAAACTTCAAAGTCGAGCTAGTGCAAAGTATGGCCCAGAATTTCTGGAAATGACAAACCCTTTCACACTTTGAACAGTATCCACCACTATTGCTTGAGAGAGGGGAAAAAAAAAAAAGGATGGTTTCTTCAGTTGGCTTGAAGTTAGAGTATCATTTTTGGATTCTGAAGTGGACAGAAATGTAGGATCAGTTGCAGAATTCCTGGAAATGATTTGACTTCCTACTTGGAACAGTACAAGAGTATATCATCTTTACGCAAAATTATTATGTTCTAATAAAGAATATATATGGAATTTGGTAGTCAAAGCCAAAGAAGCCACTCCTACTCCTAAAAATGCTTAAAACTTGGTGAAATGATGTCAGCAGTCACCACCAACCTCTAGGGAGCTAGCGAGGGTTGAGGGGTTCTAGTTGGCATGTCAAAGTCGGGAAATACTCTGTAACTAGGCACCTTCATTGCAGCACTACAACTACTACTGACAGCTCATGTAGAATAGGCACAGGAGGTTGTTGACATCACATACACTTGTTACCTCAACACCAAAACCCAAAATAATATGATTTTGATGAATTGGTATTTATTTAGAGAACATTTTGGCACAACTTTTACATTTAGTTCAAAAATCCAGTGAATGCTTCTGAGGCATGCCATTTATGGAGGTAACAAAGACAAGATCAAGCACAATACACAACTCCCTCAACTAAACAAAATAAGTTTATTCTTGTAATTAAGATTCTTTTCCTTTGACCATTGATTTTTTTTTTCCAGACAAAGAATTTTATGTTATGTAAGAAAGGAAAACCCTTTTTATTTTAATTACAAACGCTGATTTTATATATTAAGGAGAATCTTTTGAGATAATGAATAAAGACATAAAATTATATTAAATAGTTACTATAGATAAATAGTTACACAGGCAGAAGGCAGTCAGAACGAGAAGGCCTGTAAAAAAAAAAGTAAAAAAGCCGAAGGTCGGACCCAGGAGGGGTCCACCATATCTCATGGACCTATGATTTTGTTTGGTTTCACAGACAAGGAATATTATATAAGGCAAAAAGATTAACTGCAAAAGCAACACAAACTAGAAAAAGAAGCATTTAATATACACACATATTGCTGAGACAGGCGTATATACTAATATATAGTACGCAGAGATAGAGGTATAGGTATAGGGCAGTATTAGGGATAGGTAAGGTAAAGGACCTGTGTGGTCAGGCTTTTGACGGCTTCTTTGGTATTGGGTGTTCCACTTCCACGCGCCGCTCCTCCTCCACCTTCTTCCTCCTCCGCCACCGGCTTTGTACACGCTATGCACGTAAACATCTTCTCTTCAATTCACTTTCAACCTTTCTAGCCCTCTGCCCATGCGACCAAGCAAACGTTAATGAGATACAAATTGTAAGAAATATTAGCAAATGAAGACACTATCAACTCTACTAAATTTGTAAAAGGAACAAATTGGGTGGATTCTACTAAGCCTGTGCTTTTGGTCAAGGGGGGGAGACACAAACATTCTTTCATGTCCTTGATGAGATAGACAACCTTGTTATGGGCCCTTATATTAAAATGTGAAGATGCATAACCATATTTACATGCAAAAAAGAGAGATTTTTTTTTTTCCAATTCCACCGCATCATTTTACCCCCAAAACAAAAGAAAGGAAAATAGCCCATCAAGGATTGGAAAGAGATGGGCACATAGAAACAAAGAGAAAGGACAAAACTGTTGGTATTGAATGCAAAAGAAACTAATAAGAATTTGAGATTTGATGTTATGGTTGCGTTTCTAGACGTGCTATTCTTAAAGAAGTGGCAACGGGGGGGCTGGTTTTGGAGAAAGACAAAAAGGAAAAAGATAAAGAGGTTCAAGCATCGGGATCAGAGAAGAGCTAGACACAATAATAACAACAGTGAGTCACGTCATAGAAAAAGAAAGAAAACAAAGGAAAGGAAAAAGATTTGAGACATTGGCACAAAGTTGGTCTAATTAGATAATGTGTGCGCACATCCTCACTGCTTTTAAATTTTAATGTACAAACAATAAACATTAGAAAGAGATATAGAATGTGCAAACCGAAGTTTCTGGAAAGAGAAAGATATAAAAATCGTTTCTCTCATTTTTTTATTCAACCAATCCATAGATTAAAGGAGAAAACAGAGAAGGGTAGATTTTGTTTCGCATTTTTTCTAGTTGTTGCGTTGGTGGGGTAATAGAAAAGAGAAGAAATGAAGTGACAAATGGATCATAATTATCGAAAACGACATAGCCTTAGGAACGAAGACCCCTCAAAGAGGAAAAGAAAAACATAGCTCTTCAATCTGTTGTTCTAATTTCTTTCTTAGCTGTCTGCTTTATATCTCATTCATCATCAATCTTCAGTCCTTTGTATCCAGATATGCTTAGTTTTGCCTCTGCTTTTAGTTCCCTATTTCTTTCACTTTCTCTTCTTACCTCTGGCTATTGAAGTTTCACCCAATTAACTGCAGGTTCTATGCCCCAATGAAATAAACAAACGCATAAATAGGTTACTGAAAAAGCAATATATCAGTGTACTTGGAGAGAAATTCTGGAGATGCTAAACGCATTAAAACGCCTGTTAAAAAGGTAATCACTTGAATGGCAATTTGAAACCTTATTGGGATCTGGAATTTAGTGAATTTTGGGTCCAGATGTTTGAATAAGATTGAGAGGCAAGAGAGAGAGAGAGACAAATAGGAGGAGTAAAGTGCAGCTCTGTTTGGTTGCTGAGAAAAGTCAAAAAGAATAAAACAAAACAGAAGCAAGAGAGAAAGAATCTGAAATTATTTTCTTTAGCAACTCTAAAACACGCAAATCAAAAATCTTTCATAGCAAGGTGCAAGTGATCAAATAACAAAAGAAGAACCGAATACCAAAAATAATGCAACTTGTTTAGGCGATGAGAAAGTGATGGAAACAAAACAACGGAACAAAGAACTAAAACATCAGAAACCAAACAAAGCTCTTACCTTGATCAGTTGCTTCTCAAAAACACACACCCTTCAACGTTAGCTAAACCTTCAGAAAACAACAACACGCATCAAATGTCAACAAAACCATCGGCTCTTTACAGGTGGATACAGAGCAGCAAACCCTCTGGTACTTTGCGAACTCAAATATTCTGTTCACTGACACGCAGAAATCAATGAAGCAAAGATACACTTATGATTTTTCTGATCAGTGGTGGCTTAGAAAAGGTCATGACCGCAATCTCTGTTGCTGCTACGCATACAAGACTAGTAGTATTAGCAGCAATAGTATTGCTGGAAGCTATGAAACAAAACAACAAAGGGTAGAAAAGAAATGGAATGTCGGAAAATTTCTCCGGCGAGAGAAAAAATTGTGGCTGTGTATCCGCGAAGAGCTAATAAAAAAAAACGGCAAGTTCCGACAGCGGAAGCTGGCGATTGCCTGTGAGAAACAACACTTACAGCAAGGAAAATGACAACTTGGGTTTGCGGCATTTATTAGGGAAAAAACATATGGGATTGACGCCGTCAGTTTACAAGAGTTAAGTTTAACGTGAAGCTTAGAATTTTCAATTTTTAATTAGTTTCTTGATATTAAATTAATAAATTTAGATAAAGAGAATTATTTAGGAGAAAAAGAGATAATAATCATATAAACACATGGTCTCGAGAAGTGAGGACAGTGAGGACCCACATGTTTGGATGACGTAAGGGAGGGATCTCTTACGTGTAATAGTAGATGTTGATCCAAGTAGATGTTGATCCAACAGCTGAGATTGATCACAAGATATTTTGACAGGCGAAGGAACTATCCCATCAAGGGTTTTTTTTTAATTATTTAATTTCTCTAATACTCTGAATTTTAGTTAATTGAGAAAAAGCATTGAAGTGGTGGGAGGCTGAGTCGACGAGGGCAGAGTGCAGGGGGCAGAGGGCAGAGGACATGGCATAATTGGAAGAGAAGCAAAGAGCTTTAATTAATGTGAACTTGTTAGTATGACCCATTCACTAAGAAATCCTTTTAGATTTCAACTTTTTTTAGTCTCTTTTTTTAAGAAAGGTATAGTTGGATCCCAATTACTTTACAGATCAAGAATAAATGAGAAACTAACATATCCTTTTTAATTCATTAATAACTCACTATTTCTTAAGAAACTTACATCCAATTAAAACACTCAAATTCTTATTGATACAATGCGATAATCTTCTGATTAGAGGATAAATAGCTCTTTTGCTAGAAATGTTGAGGGGTATGAATCATATACAACTAATTAAAATATTTATTTTATAAATAAAACCATTGATATTACTGCAATTTATTCCCAAACCTTACCAATAAAAAGTGTAAGAAATTAGCAAGAATGATCTAATTTAACATATCTTATGATGTCCATAGGAAAAGAAACATTTTTTTATAAAGCCTAGTGATTGAAATACAGCGCTGAACTGCATCTATTAGGAATTATATATACTAATTGTCGAGTGCACATGAAAATATGTAAATACTAAACTGTAGCCTAACTGTTAGTTTTGCAATCAAAAGGCAGCATGCATGACGAGTGGATGCTGATACAAGACTTACTTCGCTATATATGCGAAATATATAGTAAGTTACATTTTCATATTTCTT
Organism: Erythroxylum rufum; assembly: GCA_027478365.1. Lineage (NCBI taxonomy): Eukaryota > Viridiplantae > Streptophyta > Magnoliopsida > Malpighiales > Erythroxylaceae > Erythroxylum > Erythroxylum rufum. The sequence continues at coordinate 16,945,060 of JANIHZ010000005.1, forward strand.
CTGCGAACATTACGATGTTTGCAATGCAAAGCTCTTTTTGAATCAGATGAACTAGCAAGGCTTTGAACTGTGCAAATAAGACAAATTTTTTTAAGGTAAACAAAACTTCCGACACTGCAAATTAAAGGATGTAAGGAATCAGTCAAGAAAGTTGAAAATCCAAACGGGAGATCTCTAATCTTGTCAAAAGATAAGAACAAACAAGAAGTGGGTTTGGTTTATGGGACATGTCTCATTGTGTAGTGATAAACCAGAGCAAGTATGGTGTGCAGCTAAAGAAGCCTTTTCCAATCTTTGATCAGTGATATTGGTACGGTAAGAACAGGTCCATTTGGTCACTGACTAAACCGCCTGAGACCGGTGACTACACATTGGGTCTGTTCTGTTGGGCAGAGAACGTTTTACACCAGAGAGATGTTACTGAGTACTGTTGTCGGTTGTCAGCTCCAACTCTGGAATTGCCGTTTGGTTGCTTGCTTGGCTGTTGGTCTGGTTTGGGTTTGTATAATTGTATGTATGATGTGGATGTGTGTTGTAATATGTATGCATGGTTGTAATATGTAAATAATATTGTTATTAGAATATGCAGGTCTTGTGCTTTGCTTTTAGCTTTAACCCACTTCCTGTGCTCTTGTCCTTCGGCTTTATTCCTGGGGCTAGCCTGTCTTTACGCAAAGAATGCTTGAAGTACAGGGACAACCCAGACAATAAAAGGAAAAAACACATACCCGTAATTTACACCCAAATCTATCTATCTTAAAACATTCTTTTTTGTTTTGTTTACTAGAATTGGCATGCAATTTGCAATGCAAGGTGTCATTGCGTGGATATCTAAGCTTTTGGTAAAAAAAGGTTCTCCACAAGATCGTCTTAGCCAAGAAAAGCATAGTCAAGGTACCAAAAGCATTCAAAACACTCCTCCATGCTCATGCCCATCATCACTTAAGAGTTTGTTTTTCAATTTTAGTTTTTGAAACAAATTCAAATTTTAATCACTTTAATTACAGCTTTCTCATTTTATACTCATCTTTTCTCCAGTACCAATGTGTCTAAAGAAAAGATCAACAACGGGAAGATGTAAACACTAATTTAGTAACATGTCAGGTGAGCGGGATCCCTATGCTTTAAAGACCAATCACTTGATTATGATTAGGTTTTAGCAGAAGGATTGATTTCGTCTTGCATTCAGTATCAGCATTAGCATTTATATTCCTCTCAACTATGAGCCACATAATGCAATTATACTGATCTCCCCAGATTGATTGCAGTATGCAAATTTTTTATTCTCACAGAATAGCTTGTAAAGTTATAAATGATTATCGTAGATGTTCTGTATTTAACAGGTTCAAAGAGATTTGAACTATGTGCGATATGTATTAAGTTGAATAGAATATCACCTAACTACTATTAATGTAAAGAGTGATGATTTAAAATTTTAAATTGCAATTACAAATTATTATAATAATTACAAATAATGTGAATATAATTAAGATAAATTACAGTAATAAACTTTAAACTGTAGTTGCAGTTGCAGACATGAGATCCAGAATGGAACTGTGAAAGCACCTGAGTAACTTTTTTGTCAAAGTAATATACAAAAGAAGGAAAAATGTAGGAAAGAAGGGAGGCATGAAAGGTAAGGTGTGAGAGTGGGAGATTAGACTTTGTTTTAACGTTAGGAATGTGCGGTCTTGAACTGGTGTGATGATGCATATTATGGTACGTTGAAAAGTTTGTGTTATAAAAGGAACATTCATTCAGTCGATCAACTCTTTCAAAAGCAAATCTCTCCGTCTCTCTATCTGAAGCCCTGGCCTTTCCCCATTTCCAATGCCTTTGATTATAACTTTGATTTTGCAATGAGCTCCTTTTCCTTCTTTTCTTTTTCCTACGATGAAAACACTAAACCATTAGGACTTACCGCTTCCCATGTTAAAAGAAGAGACGCAGCTGTACTTTGGTTTAAAATAGTTTAATGTTTTAAATTCCATTTACCTTTCAAATTAACTTAAAGATCTGCAGAGACACTTGAAATGATAAAAGAGAAACCAAATCATCCTCGTGATAGTAAATTCAAAATACTCCTTACGACCCACCTGCGGAGAAGTTTTATTTGGCTAAAAAGTTGATAAAAGCAGTGATGATCTTATTACAAAAAATTTCATTTAGCTAGGCAAATAAAACCTAGGACTTAGTAGATCAATTTCAAGCGAATATATCAGACTATGGATATTATAATCAATGCTTTAACAACCATGGCCATGTTCCTACTTTAAGAAAGATCTTTTACTGATGGTCGTATTTGGAGAGCTAGTACTAATGTTTCTTTTGTGACAACATTTTGGCCACTACCACCTATCTACCTTTAACCTTTCAATTGATGGTTTAGAGCTGCGGTTGCGGTCTCTCTAATTGTTACATAACAATTAAAACAAATGTGGAGGACAACAAATGTTAATGCAATAGTCACATAGAGTGTAATGTTGCCTAACAAATTTAGGAAGATGAAAAAGACTCGTGTAAACACAAGATAAAGGAGGAACAAACTTGTAAACCATTATGCACAGGAAACGATTGATGAAATTGTAACTACGTCCTTGCCATCTTCAATATGTATATATATATCTGCTATTGGATGGCAAACATTTCAGGAGTTCATAAAAAATATCAAATACACTACAAAAAAGTTGACCTTAATTTGGCTTTTTTTTTTTAAACATAGCTAAAGGTATAAAAATCCTCACTAATATTTATTGGCTACGATTTAGTTTCGTCACTCAAATGTCATCAAATTCTTGTAGTTGAAAACTACAGGTGACGTTTTGTATTAATCGTCGTGAATAGTTTTTTACTACGTTTTATTTTCGTAGTAAAAAACTATAGCGACGTTTTGAGGAATTGTCACCAACAAGTTTTGATACGCTTTTTTTTAATAGCTAAAAACTATTAGCTACATTTCTGGAAACTTGGCTACGATCCTATAAACGTAGATAAATACAAAAAATGTAGCAAAAAAATTTTAGCTATATTTCAAATGTTTTAGTTACGCTTCTAAAAATGTAGGTAAACAATTTTAGCTACATTTTATACAATGTAGCCAAAAAATTTTAGTTATGTTTTAACCAAATGTTACACAAATTTGGAATAAATTATTTGTTACATTTTAATTCATATTATTGTATATAATGTATCGATATATTTTTATTATTAATTTGTTATAAAAATTGTACAAAAATAATTAAAAATTTGAAGCATTGTATATAAAAATAAAATATCATTAAATTTCTTCGTAT
>JANIHZ010000005.1:17007543-17025143 GCA_027478365.1 Erythroxylum rufum
GATTTTCATTTTTTACTATATTGCAATTATTTTTTAGCTATATTGCAATAAATATAATTATATATAGTATTAATATAATGTTATATGAATGTATAGATAATAATTGTAACTAGTATAATGATTTATGAATGTATTGATAATAGATAAATTTTCTCATATCTTACTTATGTAATATACTAGTCTTTTAATCATAATTCTCTATTTATTATATATAAATTCGGTACTATTATATATAATTTCGTCACCAAAGGTTAAACCAGGTGGTAAAATCCTAGAAAAAGTTAAGGCTTTATTTGATTCAATGTTTTGTTTGATAAAGGTTTTCTAAAATATAATTTTGAAAACAACTTAATTTATGTTTTTTGTATAAAAATAAAGATTTTAATGCTTAAGAAAAGATTAATTCAGATTAGGTTTTAACATATAAAATTTAAGTTTTACTTATTATATTTCAACGTTAGATTTAAACGTTAGCATGAGCACATGAAATTCACTAAATCTTTAATTTACTAAAGTAGTAACTAGATAGATGAAGACATAATTTATCGTATCAAATCAGGGTGGCTAATAGGAGGAGCATCTTAGGAGTTTTATATGAAAAGAACAAGCTAAAAGGTCTACCGTCTAACAATTAGTTCGATTATACTCTAGCCTATCAAATATGTGTATAGTTATAAGTTAATGGTGACAGAAATGAGGATGATTCGTTAGATGTGTAACCTTACAAAAGGAGATAAGATCAAGAATGAAGTAGTAAGAGACAAGTTAGAAATGACTAGTTTTGATAATAAAATAAGAGAGACAAGATTTAGGTGATTTAGACATGTTGAAAAGAAACATCTTGACATTCTAGTGAAAAAATGCGACAAGATTATATTTAGGAATTATAAAAGAAAAAGAAGGAGAACTAAAAAGAATTGAGGAGAATTAATCAAGATCAATATACAGGGGACTTGACCCTCGATAGAAAATTTTATTGATAGTTGAAAACCTTACATAAATAAGTCTCTCTTTTCATAAGTCTTTTGAATTTTTTACTTTGATTCTTGTGTCTTTTAATTTGTTACAATTGTTCCTTTAGTTATTTCATTTATTTTTTCTTTTTTAATTACTTGTTTGTTTTATATATTTATTTATACTTTTTCTTGTTAGTTTATTTATTTACTTATTTTTATTTTTGTTTGCCTAGTTATTTGTTTATGTATTTGTCTATTGTTGTTATTGATATAAACGTGAGAGAGTTTGTGAATATGAATAATATCAATGAAGTTGTGAGGAATACCTCACCCATGAGCGAAAATCTATACAAATTTGTCCGCTTAGCCCTCGGTTCCGTAAGGCCATCAAAAGATGCAATCATAGATTCCCCCGACAAGCCACAATTACTGCAAGCAAACATATTTCAGTAACGAAGATTATATTTTCTGCTCTCGGCTTTTCTGCTCAAGCCTGGCTAAGGAAGACAAGCAACTTCCAAAAGCGAAATAGATTGAATTAAACAGAAACAAAACAACACAATGACAAAATTTATAGATGACAGCGATATTGTGACCTTTATAGTCCAGCAAAATTGTACAAGACCTGTCCATTCCCATTTGAGCCATTGCAATTCATTTCTTCTACTTGAGAACGCAGAAATAACCAACCAAAGGCTATACACAATTTATCCATTTTCTTCTTAACAATTGTAAGGGCGTGACAATACATGTAAATAAATGTTTGAGAAACTTATACTAATTAATGGCCTATTAGAAAGGGCACATAAAGGATTGAATGAGGTCAGTGCAATAAGAAGCCGAAGTTGCTGTTGGACCATGGCTTCAAAACATTGAATCATCCATAGCTTTAAGATCAGTTCCTCGAAGTTATCATGCAGAATGCAAATACAGGATTGCCACACCTCCATCAATCTTGCTTTAAACAACTCTCTGTATTGACTTGCATAACAATGAGACGAAAGGCTAAACTCCACATGGAACTATTCCTATCACAAATCACGATGAAGAGAATTCACTGTTTCCTGCTATCGCCTACTTAGCCCGTGACCTATTTGTTAATCAAATTTATCATTCTTTCTGAATTTTACAGTTCAAGAAATTTCCACCTGAGCTTCCCTTGCAAAGGAAACTGTAGTTAGATGACTCCTATTTCAGGCTGTATCACATTCACCCAAGAAGGGATCTGTAAAGTAACAATTTTAAGTAAGCTCCAGTTCCTGTGTTAGTTGTCAAATCAGCACTCAAGAGGATGGCCGTAAAACAGAATGCATCATCAACTAGAGGGGCGTTTTGATCTTCGGCGTTTCCCCAGAAGTTTTAACATGTTGTCTGTCACATCAACATGGGAGTTATCATGATCATTTTGATCATTTCTAGACGTATGAGTCAACCAGGCCAGTGCCTCAATTGCAGCATCCCTCTCAGCAAGCTGCTTGTTTTTCTTTGGTTTCCCAACAAACTGCATTCCCTTGAATTCTACCAGAGCTCGAAACTCATTTGTCTTCAGGTGCTTTGTTTTATATTTTGGAGGGGAGTGCCCAGCTCTCATCAAAAGTGTCTGTAGCAAGCTCTTCGGATTTGTTCCATCTTTCGTAAATCTGCTATCGCTAGGCTCCTTGGGCTTCCTGCTCTCACGTCCAAATACAAACCTACCTTCACATTGATCTCCTGATACCAGCTCCTGAACAGCAAGTATGAGGTACTTTCCTTCATTGTGAATATCAAGAGTAGGATCTTGAAGCTGCAATATGGAAAGGCCTTTTAACAGTCAAGACCAATTAAGCAAATTCTTTGATTTTTATAACTATAAACAATAATAGAGTATTAAGGTTGGATATGCCAAGTGGTAATTTAAATGGAAAGATTTTATACTTTGACAAGAAAAGGTAGACTAAAGCACATTGTAATTAGCCTTTATCTATCTTGAGTGACAAATAAATGCAAGGAAAAAGCATAAGGATGTAAAATTGTCCAAGTTCAAGGAAAAGGTTGAGGAATGGAATACTATATAAAATCCCCCCAGTAAGTCAAAAAAATCATAACAGAATTCTGTTGCAATGTCCTAAACATTGGATGGTTGATAGAGACAAAATTTTAAGAAACATATGTTGATAAGTGTTGGACAGGAATATAGCTTTAAAAATTCCGTACTAATGAAGTATTGGATATATACTTGTTATGCCTGATTCTTTCAACAGCCAAACTCCAAGGAAAAACATAAAGCAAGTTTTGAACACATCTATAGGATCCACACAAATAGAGGACTTCAAGCACAGAGACAATTTTGGCAGGAATGGCATGCAACATATCATACTGTTCTTTGATACATAAGCCTGCAGCATACCTCTTAATTTTGAAACCCAATTCTGCAGTATTTTTCCTATGATTTGGTTAAATCATTCACTTTGGGTTCAGTGGTCAACTTCAGTAATACTATGTCGTTTAGGCGTTTGGAATAAAAATTGATGTCAAGGCAATAGCCTAGTAGTTAAAAGAATCTTTACCGTTAGTTGTTATATGTACTAGGGAAATAACAAACTGAATAGAATCGCAACTACAAAATGTTCTCACTGAGTTTCTTCTGATTTCTTCTTCTCTTCCCTTCCCTAACCTTCCAAATTTTCAATTTCTTCATTTTACCCACATTGATATTAGTTGATTTTGATTGTATTCACCAGATAGATTGGTGAACATGGAGATGGCTGGCTGAAGGTACTTGGGAACAAGAGTTCAGACAGATGGAAGAGATGTTGCAAACTCAGATGAAAGAGTTTTGCAGTAAGATGCCGGAGAATTAAAAAGTTGCAAGATGCTCAAGCTAAGCAAGGCAACGAAGTTAGTGAACTTTCTTTAACTTTTCCATCAACAATTACAGATGCAACTCCTAATCCACTATGACTGAAATTGTGACCAGTGAGCCAGAAGGAACCCAATTGAATCAAGGATCATCAAGATTCAGCGAGGTGGAAGTCCGTGTGTTCGATGGAAGCAGTGTTTGAAGCTGGATTTACAAGGCTGAGCAATTTTTCCCCATACATAAAACACTTCCAGAACTCAGAAGTGAAAGTAGCAACTATTTATCTGGAGGGGTTTGGCTGGTGCTGTACTTGGAGCATCGATTGATGATAGAAGATCCCAGTTGGGGCAACTACATTGTAGCATTAATTCAATGATTTGGAGAGAAGGCTTTTAAGGATCCTCTTGGAGATTTCAAAGAGCTGAGGCAGATCAATTCAGTGAAAAGAGTATTATGCCCTCTTTGATAGGTATTCCAATAACCTCAAATTCCTAAATCTTATTTGATAGGGTTTATTGAATCCAAAATCAATCCAGCAAGCTTATGTTCTTGCTAAGAAAAGTAAGCTACAGCTGCTATATGTTATTCTTCTCCAAACCAAAATCATCTAAACAACTCATACCATCACCTTCCACAGCTATTACTCCTTTTATTCCCACTGCCACTCACTTAGCAAGTATCCCTACCAAAACTAATGTCCTACTAGGTTACTGCCTGCCCAACTAATGCATCTACACAAACCCATATAAAAGCAACAAAGACAGCCAAGTAGCAGAGAATTTGAGGATAAAAGGGCAAAGGGAATTTGCCTCTGGTGTGATGAGAAGTTCTTCCCTGACCACAAATGTAAATAAATAAAAAAAAGTAAAATTTGTTTGTTGTAGATGACAAGGGAAAAGAAAGTCAGGAGGAGAATGGGGAGAGCTCCATGGTTCAACAGGAACCTACATCCACAGACCAACCAAAGATTTCTTTACAGGCAATGGCATGAGTCACAACTGTTGATTTTAGGCATATGAGAGTTATAGGCTTGCATAGAGGAAGACCCATTCACATCCTCATAGACAATGGAAATATCCACAAATTTGTGGACTTACCATTAATGCAGAAAGGCAACTATGAGCTGCAGGATGTCCAAGATATTAGGATGACAGTGGGAGGTGGCTCTCATCTATCATGTTCTAAATTCTGCAAAGGATTCAAGTAGAATCTCCAAGGAATTGAGTTTGCTACAGATGCTCTAGTATTGCCTAGGGGGTGTCATATGGTTTTAGGGGTTGGTTGTCTATCTTAGATGAGGTGTTTTGCAGTTTTGATAGAAAAACCATGATATCTTCAAATGGACAGTGTGTTATTGACTGGAGGTTTTATAGGAAATTCAAAGCTGATCACCTGCAAGAAGTTTGAGAAGTTGCTTACCAAACCCTAGGTTCCAAGCCAAGTTTATATCCTGCAACTACATTATCCAATGGAGCTGATGCAAGTAATTATTGGTAATCTAATTTGGGTTTTTAGGGTTTCGGATTAGTAAAGAAAGAACATAATAGAGAGAAGAAACTGAACAAGAGAGAGAAGTCTGATTATTGAGAGAGAAACAATTACAGTTGATTCGTTCCCCTCTTCCTTCCAACCAACAGCTATTTCAACGATGAACACAACCATTACTATTCATCCAATCACATCTGTACACTTGGCGCTATCCTATACATTCGTTTAGCTAGTAACTACTACTCCCTACACTACGTCGTCTCCTTTTTTTGTTTTTGCTACGTCCTTTCTATCATCTTCTTCATGCATCATCATGCATCATTTCCACCTCTATCAATTCCTTCCTGCTCGAGAACCTTGTCCACAAGGTTGACGTCGAGAAAACGTTGCTGGATATCATACAAAAATTCCCAGGAGACATTCGAATCGCGAGGCGATGACCATTGGACCAAAATCTGAACAGCTAGTCGATTATATCTCTTGACCAAACAACGGTCTAAAACAGCCACCGGTATATGAATTCCAAAAAACAAAGGTAAGTGCAGTGAGACAAGTACCGTATTAGAAACTCAGCGCTTCAACTGAGATACATGAAAACTAGGATGAAGCCGACTATCAGCTCGCAAGTCCAACGTATAGGCAACAGACCCCACCTTTGCCAAAATTCGGAACGGTCCATAAAACAGAGGAGAGAACTTCTAGGAGCTCCGGTGTTGAACACTGTGTTGACGATAGGGCCGAAGTTTCAAATAGACCCAATCATCTACTTCAAAGGTACGTTCCGTGCGATGTCGATCCGCAAGTTGTTTCATACAATGTTGAGCACGCTGCAAATGAAACCGAAGTACATTCACCATAGCCTCCCAGTCCAACATCAGTTGATCCACTGCCAAAACCAATGAATCACCCGCCATGTACGAGTTATATACAGGAGGAGGAAAACCGTAAACAACCTAGAAAGGTGTCATATTAATGGACGAATGGAAGGTGGTGTTATACCACCACTCCGCCAGCAACAGCCACCTACTCCAATTAGCCAGACAGTCTGACGTCATGCACCGTAAGTACGTCTCCAATGTTCGATTCAAGACCTCTGTCTGGCCAATAGTTTGCGGATGATAGGCCGTGGAGAAATGCAACTTCACACCTGGAAGAGCAAATCTCTCTCTCCAAAAATGACCGGTAAAAACAGCATCACGATCACTGACGATTGTATGAGGCATTTCATGTAATTTACACACTGTATCCATTAAGACCTTGGCAACCTTCTCCGATGTATAAGAATGACATAGAGGTACAAAGTGAGCATATTTGCTCAATATGTCGAGTATCGCAAGAATCACTGAGAACCCATCCGACAACGAAAGACCCTCAATGAAATCCATGCTAATATCCGTCCACAACTGCTGCGGGATAGGCAAAGGTTGGAGTATAGTGAAGCCACCGACTCATTTATTTTTCTCACACACCTCACATTTACGCACAAACTCGCAAACATCCCTTTATAACCTGCGCCAGGAAAAAAAAAAAAGAAAAAAGAGCTGACCCTTTTATAAGTTCCTAACCACCCAGAATGACCCCATGAGTAGAGGAGTGTGAAAATTCAATAATTTTCCGACGCAAACTAGGTGAATTTCCCACCACCAACCGTCCTTTCCAACGTAAAAGATTATCGGTCCAAGAATAAATCGAACCGTTATATTCACCATGTTGAATTTGCTGCAACAATTGCCGAAGAATAGGATCCTGGTTCCAACTGTCTTTGATTTCAGATAGCAACTCAGTCTATACATGGGAGATAGACAGTGTAAAGAGCTCCAAACTACTAACGCGTGACAAAGAATCAGCTGCAGAATTGTCGGCATCTTTCTTATATTTAATTGAAAGATCAAATCCCAAAAGCTTCGGTAACCAAGTTTGCTATAAACGAGTAGTAATCCGCTGATCCAACAGATACTTCAGGCTGTGATGATCCGTCTGAATCAAGAAATGCCACCCCATAAGATAGTGACCGTGACAATCGCCAAGAATTCTTTTTCGTAAACAAAAAGATGTTTGTAACGAGTAGATAGTGATTTACTGACAGAAGCAAATTGGGTGATTCTCCTGAATCAACACCATGCCAATACCGTCCCCACTAATGTCTGCCTCAACAACAAAGTCCTTCTGAAAATCTGGTAAGGCTAGCACCAGTGCAGTAGTCATAGCATTCTTCAATGCCAGAAAAGCGAGAGTTGCCTCCTCTGTCCAAACAAACGCATCTTTCTTCAAGAGATTGGTCAGAGGTTTACTTAGTTGGCCATATCCATGGACGAACCGTCGATAATAACCACACAAACCCAAAAAACCTCTAAGCTGCCGAACGGTTGTCCGCTGTGGCCACTTCAACACTGCACTCACTTTCTGAGGGTCGGTTGAAACTCCCTGGCCACTAATAATGTGACCCAAATATTCCACCCAATCCACTCCAAACGAACACTTAGATAGTTTAACAAACAGTTGCTGATCAGCTAGAATTGCTAACTCCAAACGTAAGTGTTCAAGATGCAACTAAATGAAGATCTGTATATCAAAATATCAACAAAAAAGACCAAGACAAACCATCATAAGTAAGCTTTAAAAATCTAGTTCATGAGGCTCTAGAAAGTTGCTGGAGCATTCGTCAGTCCGAACGGCATTACGAGAAATTCGTAATGCCCATTATGCGTTCGGAAAGCTGTTTTGTAAATATCATCCTCTTGCACCCTTATTTGATGATAGTCGGCTCTCAAATCCAGCTTGGAGAAGCAACACACCCTATGTAATTCATCAAATAACTCCTCAACTAATGGTATAGGGAATTTATCCTTAATTGTGCATTGATTGAGAGAACGGTAATCAACACAAAATCTCTATGATCCATCTTTTTTCTTGATCAAGATGACTGGATCAGAGAAAGGACTAACACTTTTCCGAATTATTCCTTGTTTTAACATATCGGACACCAAATCTTCCACCACATTCTTTTGAACTCCCACATACCTGTAAGGTCTAAGGTTCACAGCTTTGGTTCCCTCCTTTAATGGGATTCGGTGATCATGAAACCGAGAAGGAGGTAAGCCTTTAGGTTCCTCAAACACTGTCTCAAATTGTTTGAGTAACTCCTGCAATTGTTCGTGAAAAATTGATGGAGCCTCTTCAACATATGCTTCCACCTTCGACGACCTCAACTCTTTTGGAAAACCATCATACTTCGACTTGACAATCTGAGGAATGATCATAAAACAACATATTACATCTCGGATGCTCCAGATTTTTTCCAAATTTTTTTTCTGGTATTGGTAGCACCTTTTGTTTGACACTGCAAAGCTCTAATTTTTTTCCACCCCAACAGAATTTCATCGTCCCTTTCTAATAGTTAAAGACAATGTCATCTAACCGGGATAACCACTGTACGCCTAAAAACATATCCGTTCCCCCAATGTTAATAACTAAAGCATCAATTGAAAACTCTCTGCCACCCATTTGCCACTGTAAATTCCGACAAATGTGATTGCATCACAACTTCAATCCCCCTCTTACTACAATCGGCAACTCAGGTACCTCCTCCAACTTCCATCCTAAACGATGTATAACTTTGGTATCGACAAAATTATGAGTACTCCCACCGTCAACCAAAATATGTATAACCGAACCATTCAAGATACCTTTCACCTTGATTTGTTGGAATTTAGCTATAGATGCGCCAGACATAGCTTGTAAGGAAATGTTCGGCAACTCTTCTTCTTCTTCGGCTGGTGACTCCTCAACCTCGTCCAAGTCATCCTCCACCACATACATATGCAACAATCGTTTTTTGCATCAATAACCCTGAACATATTTCTCATCACACCAGAAGCATAAGCCTTTAGCCCAACGCTCATCCAACTCTTTGCTCGAGGTCGTTTTTGTCCGCTTGACGTCCCTATCCATTTTTTTGGGTGCCTTGTATTGGCGTCGGTAGTAAGCCTGCCGATTTCTGTACATGAGTATAATTTCCACCGTAAGATGAGCCTCGTGTATGAACTGATCCCCCTGCTCTGCAATGCCACACCACCATCTCATGTTTTCTGGCCAAATCATAAGCCTGTTGAAGGGAGCGAGGATTCCACAATTTGACTAAATATTCTATTTCCACCTTCATTCCTTTCAAAAACATACTAAGGCTTTGGCATCACCAATTTTTGTGACAGCATATCAAATTCCGCACAATATTCCTTCACTAAGCCTCTCTATTTCAATTCCTTCAATTCTCCGACCGGGTCTTCAAAAGCTGAGTCTCCAAACCGTTATTCTAAGGCTAGCAAATACTCACCCCAACTAGGTTGTTCGCGAGTCATTCCATTTCTCATATACAATTCATGCCATGCAAGCGCCTCCCCTTCCAAATACATGGTGGCTAATCCCACCTTTAAATCGGCTGGTGTATGATCAAGTGAAAAAAATTGTTCACACTTGAACACCTACACCCTTAAATTCTCTCCTTTAGACACCGAAAGCTCAATTTTACTACTTGTAGGAATGGTATATCGGCCTCCATAACAGCTGTCACTACCTCCATTCTCTGGTACCCTTGGATTCCCTCGCGTTCCATGCTCACTGCTTTTAGCTTGGAATAGCTGGGTAATCCATTCTTTTAACTCCTGCATACTTCTTTCATGTCTGGTTTCCAACTCATGCATCTGGTTACGCAATCCTTCCTCCATGCGCCTCCATTCCTGACCCCTCGTGCCTTCTGCCATTTCACAACGATAGCTTTGGCTAGAAAGAGCTCTGATACCACTATGATGCAAGTAATTATTGGTAATCTAATTTGGGATTTTAGAGAATCGGTTTAGTAAAGAAAGAACATAATAGAAAGAAGAAGAAATTGAACAAGAGAGAGAAGTCTGATTATTGAGAGAGAAACAATTACAGTTGATTCGTTCCCCTCTTCCTTCCAACCAACAGCTATATCAACGATGAACACAACCGTTATTATTCATCCAATCACATCTGTACACTTGGCGCTATCCTATACATTCGTTTAGCTACTAACAACTACTCCCTATACTACGTCGTCTCCTTTTTTTGTTTCTGCCACGTCCTTTCTATCATCTTCTCCATGCATCATTTCCACCTCTATCAGGAGCATCATTTCTAGGAACTAGCAATAGACACTTCTCAGCTTCAAGAAGTACACTATGAATTGAGTGGATTACTAGCTGTATTTAGTGATCTTTTTAAATAACCCACTCAATTACCTCCTCACAGAAGTCAGGACCATCAAATACCACTTAATGAGGGTACTGAAGTTGTTAACATTTGACTTTATAAATATGTTGGAGCTCAAAAAGATCTATAGAGGGACGAGTCCAGGAATTGCTTAAACAAGGAGTAATGCAACAGAACAGTAGTCCTTTCTCTTCTCCTTTAGTTAGTAAAGAAGAAAGACAGTACTTGGGGGCTTTATAAAGATTACAAAGAGCTCAATCAATGCACCATTAACAATTGGATTTACAATCCAGATACCATCAAATCAGAATGTTCTGTTCTGATATTCCAAAAACAGCATTCAGAATGCATGAAGGGCATTATTATGAGTTCCAAGTAATGCCCTTTTGTCTTGCTAATGCTTCCTTTACTTTCCAAACCCTAATGAGTGATATATACCGGCAATATTTGAGAATTATTTTGGTTTTATTTTATGACATCCCTGTATATAGTCGTTATTTTGCAGATCATCTTAAGCATCAGAGTGGCTTTGGAGTTCTTCTGCAGCATAAGTTTAAGGTCAAAACTAGTAAATGTAGCTTTGGAACTAACAAGAGTGAGTACTTGAGCCATTTGATATCTATCCAGGGAGCTGCCACAAATCCAAGAAAAAGTGGAAATTGTTCAGAAGTGGCCTACACCTAAGAACATCAAGGAGCTAAGAGGATTCTTTAGGCCTTGTTAAGTATATAAGAGGTGTGTAAACCTCTTATTGAACTATTGAAAAAGGATGCTTTTAGCTGAAATAAGAGAGCTGAAATGGCTTTCTAAGATCTCAAAGTATCTTTGACTTAGGCTCCTGTCTTAGCCCTTCCTGATTACCCCAAAGCCTCCATCATTTAAATTGCTACATCTGGTGAGAGATTGGGAGCTGTCTTAATGCAGGACAATCAACCTCTTGCTTATGTGAGCAAATCCTTACCATCCAAGCACCAAGCACCAAAAACTTATGAGAAGGAATTTCTGGCAGTAGTCATGGCAATGAAGTATTGGCATCATTTTTTAAATGGGAGACCATCTGTTATCAGGACAAACCACAAAAGCCTCAAATACTTGCTTGAACAAAGGATTAGCACTCCATCTCAACAGGCTCGGTTACCTAAGCTATTAGGATATGACTTTGAGAAAGCTTATAAGAAAGGAAAAAAGAATAGCAGCTAATTCTCTTTCAAGGGTGCCTAGCTTGGAGTTATTCACAATGGTACTCTCACAAGTGCAGTTGGGAGGACTTTATCATAAAAAATCTTATATCTCAACTATTTCAAGGAGTTCTACAATCAAATACTTAGCAATGGCGGCAGGGCATCTTAAAATGGAAGAAGTGGAATTTCATCACGAGCTTAGAGCTAAGTTGGTGACCATCATGCATGAGAAGCCTAGTGGCAGGCGCTCTGGAATGTTGGCCTCACGCAAAAAGATGTGAATCATGTGAGGCAATGCAAAACTTGTCAATGTAACAAATATGAGACTTCCGTCTCCTTCAACCTCTTCCAATTCCAAGGCAATGGTAGACACAATATGGGCTTCAGGTAGACACAATATGGGCTTCATAGATGGCTTGCCAAATCAAATGGACAATCTGTAATTTCGGTTGTGATTGGCGGGTTCAGTAAATATGCTATATTTGTGGCCTTGAAACACCCATACACAACTAAGGTGGCTCCTTAAACTTTTCTCACTCATGTATTAAAGTTACAAGGCATGCTAAAATCAATCATCAACGCTCGTGATCCTATTTTCCTAAGTGCATTCTAGCAAGAATTCTATAAGTTGCAAGATGTAGGACTCCAAAAATCTTCTGCATACCATCCCCAAACAAGTCGTCAAGAGGATCTAGACAGGACTCTTGAGACTTCATGTGCATGACAGGAGACTACATTACAAAATGAAATTAATGGCTTCCTTTGGCTAAATGCTAGTACAATGCCACATATCACATAGCTTGCAACATGTCTCACTTTAAGGTACTCTATCGTTATCCTCCCCTAATACATGCACCTTAATTTGCCAAGGATTCAAAAATACATACAGTAGATAGGGATGACAATGGGTTGGGCTGGGCTCGGGCTGGCCCGTGGCACAGGCGGCTAGGTCAGCCCTGCCGGTCTATACTTTTTTTTTAATTGAAAAAACAACGTTTTTACCTTCCCTTTGGGCCAAGCAGTCTTGGCCTGTGAACCGGCCCGTAGCCTGGCAAACTCGGGCCAAAGTCAGGCTGGGTTGGGTCGGGACTGCCATCCCTAACAGTAGATCATGCAATTCCACTTGCAAAGAGCTCAAAAGAGAATGCAAGTGCAGGCTAACAAGGGTGATAGAGAATATCAAACTGGAGAACTTGTCTTTGTTAAATTGTGCAGCTTGGGATTGAGCTTTCCTTGGTAGAAACTCTCTCTGTCGGTATTACCACTGCACTCGATCAATGACTCGCCCTGTAGCAAAGTCTCGGTAGCAAGGAGGACTAATTAGAAGATGTAACCATTGTTCTATGATCCTTTTAAAGTGGTCGACAGAATTGACAAGTTGGCCTACAGGTTAGAATTTCTACAAGGAGCTCTCATCCATGATGTCTTCCATGTTTCTCAGTTGAAGAAGCATGTTCCTTCAATGGTGGCCTCTTCTCCAATGCTTCTGTTGAATTGCACTTTGAGGAAAGGATTCCAATTGCTATATCAGAAAGGAGGTTGGTAAGGCCTGCTACTCAAGTTCTGGTTCAGTGGACTAGAGCTTCTTCAAAAGAAGCCACTTGGAAGCTTCTCTATGAACTGCAATAGTGATACCGATCTCTGAACCTTGCGGACAAGGTTTTCTAAAGGACAGGATATTGTTACTTCTTTATTCAGGTTGAATCATTGACTTTGTGTTCAGTCAACTTTAGTAATGCTACGTTGTTTGGGCGTTTGGAATAACGAATTGATGTAAAGGCAATAGCCTAGTAGTTAAAGGAATCTTTTATCATTAATTGTTGTAACGACTATATATGCTGGGGAAATAAAAAACTGAACAGAACAGCAATAAAATTCTCTCTTTCAGATTCTTCTGGTTTCTTCTTATCTTTTCTTCTCTAATCTTTCAAGTTTTAAATTTATTTAGTTTACCCCTAACAGTTTTGCACTTCACCTAACTTGTCTTCAAGAAAATAGTATTCATTTCATTGGAATGCAAAATGAATTCATCACATGGTAGAAACAACCAAGTACACTTACACCATGAAGAGGGTTATGGAGTAAACTAAGTAAACTACAAGTGCCAATATATGACCAAACAAATTGTCATGTCAAGAAAATTTATCTCAATGCTTAAGTTATGCTATCTAACAATTTATTCATTGTAGAAGGCCTTTCTATCAACAAAGAGATTTCAACACGAGCAAGCATCCTAATTATCAATAAACAAGGTATCACAGGTAGAACTAAAAGCGCAAGGGATACCTTTTGTAATAATTCAATAGCAATTTTATGGTGGAAGAATATATCTACAGTAAACAGAGAACACATTATTAAACTTCCTAGTCAAGTAATTGTCTTTCCAACTCACCTTCTTCTCAAGAAGTTTATCAAGTTCTTCCTTAAGCTTCAAATAGCACTCTGCCAAACTAGGATCCATGAAGAAATCAATGTATCCTCCCAGCATCTGCAAATGCCCAGCCTACAAAATGTGGACCACTGGCTTAGAAAACCATTATTGTTCATGTAGAAGGAAAATATCTCAAACATAAAATAAATTACCTGTAATCCACAACTAATAGCACCACCGAGAAGGATCAGGATGGAATCAGATACACCAGTGGAGTCACGTATAAACACGGTATTAACCTTTACTTTTTCACCAAAGACTAGCCATGGATAAGGAATTGTCTGATAGCGTGCATTCACAGAATTCTGGAGCAGAAGTATAACATAAAGGTTTATACAAAACATTCACGAAGTATCATATTAAAGCCAGCAGCATGAATAAAAGTGTTGTACCAAGTTTATGTCATTATAACTTGATCATGATTCATGTAATTGTTCTATACAACTTAACATAAAACTATCAGTAGCAAGACAAAGAAATACTAGATCTGCTAAATTGGCTTCAATATCTCAGTTGAAGGTATCAATATACGAAATTGGAAAAGAGTACGACATAGCTAACAGTACGCAATCAATCAGAAAAATCTGAACTAGAAACAAACAAGTTAACCCAGAGAAGCATTACTCAAACACAAGAATTTATGGAAAGGAACATAAAATCAAGACAGAAATCAAAGATGACAATTAAAAGACAATATAAATCCCTTAAACTTGTAGTAGCAGAAAATACCAAAGAATCCTTCCTATCCAAGCTGCCAAACATTCAGTAAGAAAGATACTAGTAGGATTTTAGTCCAAAAATTCAAAATTTCCATGAGTATCAATGTTGATGACCACATCAATTTCAATACCATTCATTATGAGTGTGATATGTAATGATAGTTCTAAACTTAAAACTAATGCAAACATAAACCAATAGTAATACCAGAATTGAATTTCTGTAGCCTTTACAAAAATATTTTCAAAGATGAAATGATATCTATGATGTTAAATTTATGTCAAATCATGTTTGAAAAACTTAATCAAGTTCAGCAACTTCAGTTAGCACTCACCGCATACAATAGAACTTGGCCATCATCCATTGTCTTAAAAGACATTGATGTTTCTCTGTGCTGTACATATAAAAGAAAGGAGTAGAATGTCAACTGGTTAATTTTGGTATCAACCAATAGAAGTACAAATTCAAATGCGGATACTTAACCACTACTGAGGCAATTCCAGGATAAAGTCCTGAGCATATGATTGCACGAACTAATGACTGGTTATGGCTTAATCTGTTGTTGGATCCTGCATCTGCATCTACTATGCCAGCATCTCTCAAAATGTAGCTAAACTGTTTCCTAAGAGAGTGGATGGCTTGCAAAGTTTGAGCAGACAGGAAATTCCGCCAACAATACTCATATGCTGATCCTTCTCTTTCTGCATCTTTCCATCCCTCGTAAGCCCGAACAAGAGCCATATGATCACTGTAGTCTTTTGCAGAAAACCTAGACTTTGCAGTACCAGCTAACTGAACCATGAATGAAAGCGTTAGCGAATAATCTAACCTAACAACCATGCTAAGCTTCATAAAAACTGATGTCATATCATTTGACTCCAAAGTACAAGCAGTGGCATGGTCAATTAGTAAAAAATGGGGTACGAGTATAAAGCTGGTCAAAGAGTTTCTCTGTCAGACAAAAAGAAATTCAACGTCATGAAAATGTTTTCCTGCACTATAACAATTATTTCTTTCCCAAGACAATTTATGAAACCTAAAGTGAAATAATTGTGTTTTGTTAACTGATTGAAGCCAAAATGGATGCGTTAGGTTGTTTCAAGGACAAAACTAACATATAATAAAGAGTAACCAAAGAAGTAGAAAAGAAAAATTCTACCATTCTGTTAATAGCTACAAAAAGCAGTGAACACTTTCAGAGCATAGCAACTCAAGTTTCTCAATGTGTTTTAGTTTAAAAGAAAGAAGCATTCCATAAATCGAGACAATCTTTTGGTCAATGGGAATCAACCTTCTTTCACATGGTACAAGCCTGATAAAGCAATACCCTTCCCATATTGATTAATGGAGAAAGATTACCTTAATTGGATTTACTTTCAACATTACTAACTATTTGTCACAACTAATAGCTAATAACCGTGCACAAATACACGTAATAGGAAGCCCTTCAGATTATGAAATCCCCCATCTTTGTGGAAGAGGATAAAGAAAAAAAGAAGAGAGAAGTCTGATATTAGTATCATTGAGAATGTCGTCAAAGCCAACCAAGATGGCAGAATTTTCACAATCCTTCAAGAGATAATTTATGCACATGGACACATGAACATAGCAAAATGAATATCCTAGAGGCAACCAAGTTTCTTAAATTCACATTTTGAGTCCTTACTTTTCATGTATACTATTCCCTTGAATTAACACCTAAGCTTATCCTCTTCTCTCCCTATTTCTCAAAGAAAATAGGATGGGGAGGCAGGATGCTTGTATGGTTAGAAGTGAATGCAAGTGCTACAAGTACTGCGTGATATTTAAAATCCCATTAATGAATAATACTTGGGACCTTTATACATTCATGCATGAAATGATACTATGAATACAACATCTACAATTTCATATACATGTCAATCAACAAAGAGTAGAATGAGAAAGGAAACACAGAATGCATCATACTTACATCTTTTTTGTCCTGCGGCAGAAGGAAGGGATCTCTGCTACTAAGCCCTGAAACTACTGTCAATATAGGATCAAAACAGTGAAATAGAGCACCCATAATCAGCATTTTGCCCAGCTTTGGATCTACTGGTAGCATCGACAAATACTTCCCTAATTAACAATTGAACAAATAAGTACATGAACAAGTTAGTAACCCAAAGTACAAAAATGTAAAATTCTGTGTTCAAATCTTCAGAAGTACATTTACTACAAGAATTGACAAACTTACCAAGATTTGTAAGGTTCTCCCTTTCATCTAATGCCCCAATCATTTTCAAAAATTCGATTGCATTTTGAACCTGACATCCATTTACAATGGTTTTGCATCATGTCAAGTTTTATTTTTTCGTTGACCAAATATGAAAAGAAGTTTCTTATAGTATTTAGTTCCCAAAGTTACCAAAAGACAATTTTCTCAAAATTCATAAGATTTCAGAGTTGAATATCACAAATTCCAGCCATTTTGGCTTTCTTGAACAATTTTTTTAATAATTGAAGATCTTCAAGAAAAAAACAAACAGCCTGAGAAAATCAAGAAACGGAAGGAAAGACTGCAAGATATGTATATATGGTACAATATAATGTTGACTATCTTAAATTTGCAGCTGCTAATCATGAATGAGCTAATACAACAATGAACCCTGAGTAATTATCCTCATTTCCTAATAAAAATTCTGGTCATGTACACCCATTTGCAGTTCAGCGAGACCTGTTGCAAGGATGAGTTAACTATCCACAATTGCGCGATTAACATTAGATAACAGCTA
>JANIHZ010000005.1:17098115-17120008 GCA_027478365.1 Erythroxylum rufum
ACAGTAAACTAGTAAAGTATACAGTACAGCTGTATAATATATCAATATGGACTATTTTGCAATTTTTAAAAAGTTTAGAGACTATTTTATAAATTTACAAAATATCTCGAAACGGTATCCGGTACTGACCGGTACCGGTACAATTCTGTTTCAGAACTCAATCTGGTACCGAACCCGGTACGGTATTCATAACATTGCAAATTACACAACAGTAGAGATATAAGCTACAGTAGAAGGAGAAATAAATCAGCAAGGAGTGCAGACGCGAGAGGGCGGCAACAACGTAACAGACGCGAGAATAAAAAAGGAGCAACATTTATTTGTCAAATCGCGCAACAGGAAAGGCTACAGTGGACAAGCAGCTACAGTGACATTGAAAGGAACTTAGGCAGTGAAAGGGAATTTCATGTTAGGGATTTTCGGTGGACAATAAAATGGAGGCTAAAGTTTCTTTTTGAGAAATACTCATAAAGGGCTAAATGTTCCGATACCGGTTCGAAGGTAACATCGACGCTGACGATCCGAGTTAGGTATTTTTCAATTATTTTGTTGTTTCTTTCTCTCATTAGGAATTGATTGTGTTATCCCGTTTTAATTGATTTGGGTATTGTGTATAGATAATCAGATTTTTGTTATTGTTCGTTTATTTGTGTATGAACATATTGGGTATTGCGATTTGGTAATTTTAATGCATTCATTGAATTGTCAATTTCAAACCCATTGCTAGAATTTCAATATAATTCGTAATTGTTATGTTGTAATTCATGTGCAGCGACTAATGATTTGTAATCAATAGGGATAACATGACCTGGGTTAAATGACGCATCGTATGTGGTTGTTGCCTTGATTAATCAATTTTCCTAATTCGTAATGCTATTGCCTAATTAAATCTAGAGATCGTATCCTAGGTTGTTTGGTGGTTAGGTTTAATTAAAGATCGTATCTTGATTAAACAAAACCTAAGGAAAAACCCGGGTTAATTTCTAACCCACAATTAATAGTTTCTAGGAGAGTTTAAAGAATAACAAATTAATAAAATATACTTACTTATGGTTTAGGCTGAGATTTAACCAAGGAATTGGGTCCCTACCGAATTCCCCACGTTTATCATTTTTGCATGTTTTTCTTTAATTTGTTTTTATTAGATAGTTTTATTTTATTTTCGTCTTTAAAAATTCAAAACCCCCCATTAGTGTAAACACCGATTAATTTCATTTCATAAACTTTTCACACACTCTTTGTGGTATCGACCTAGACTCGCCACTGCTACAGTAGTAGTCTAGTTATTTTAATTTTGATTAGCGTTACGACACGTGGTCAGGTGGGAAAGGAAAATAAATATTGAAGAGGTTTACTTAGAAGAAAGAAGCCAAAAATGAGACTCTTCTCATTACCAATTTCGGCATAGGAAGAAGGAGAGACAACTTTTGCACCACTTCATTCTCTTTATCAAAATGAAAGAGAGAGCCACAAATGAAATATTCACACTTGTTTAATAAGGCTAGATGAAAAGACAAAAAAAAATCAAAAAAATGATACTCTCATTTTTAGTTGCAAGATGAAAGAAGGAAGAGAGACAAACAAACGCACTTACTCCTTCTTTAAGCAAAAGAATGCTAAAACATTGACAAGTTTTTCTACATGCCAACATTAAATGGTAACCATTAAACCCTTTAATGATAAGAACATTAAATCATTTAATGAGGACACCATTAAACCATTTAATGATGATGATGCATGATAAAACCCATCTTAATTCAGCAATTCAATGCTAAATGTGTAGCTGCCCATTTAGTTATAAAACCAAAAACTACCCTATTGTAGTTTCGATTTTTGTCCCCTCTTTTTTGTCTTTACAAATCTTGTTTTAATTTAATTAATCTAATTAATTAAATCTTAAATTAAAACAAACCAAAATCCAGCTCAATATTAAATTTTTACATTGGGCTTCTAATTAATACTTAATTATAGTAAGCCCATCATTTAATTATAGGCTTAAAACCCAAATTAATTAACTCTTAATTAAATTGTTTCGGTATTATTATTCTAAATCTAATTCGTCCTTTCTTCTTTCTTATTTCTGGTAACCTCTATTTATATTTCTTACTTTTCTTGATAACCTTTCCTAGAAGCCAAGTAGGGAATCTAGTTGGACTTATATAATTCAAGCTCCAATAAGCCTAGAATTAATTTAATCTCATTAGAATTAATTCCATCTTATAAACCAAATGTCATTTCACTAAAGACAATTAGTTGAACTCTTGAATTACTAAATATTATGAGAACACAAGTTTCAAATAAGATGTCCAATTTCAAACTCTATTATGAACCATATTATAGCCATCCGTAAAATAAAGGATAAAATTACTGTTTTCCCCTTAATTGATTTTTTCTTCTAGATCTCCCGCTTTACTCTATATGGTGATTAAAATATAAGATCTAGGTGTTAAGACTTGATGGGTAGTTAGTCTATCAAACTACTGGCGCCAGTTTAATCACCAATCTCCGTAAAACATCTAGAAGTGATGATATCACTATAAACTCTTTATTTGAGTGAATGTTCCTAATACATGTTTCAATTAATAATTCCAACATGCAGACACTAGATTGATACTCTGTAAAAATTCATTCTAATCATATCAAGAATTATAATAAAACACACATGAGTTCACCACTCATCAAGATTGTGGTTCGTAATAAAATAATACTAAAGTGTATATTTTAAAATTAAAGAAACGACCTACTTTATTCTTTAAAAACATACGTGATTCCAGATTCATTTAATAGTGCCATCATCGACAGTCAACTACTATCATAATATAAAACTTATCATTCTCTTGAAGTAAATTCCTTTACTTACGCGGAGATAAATCACAATACTACAGTCTAAACCACAATTAAGTGACCAACTTGATTATTCAACTTTGAATCAATTAATTTAGATTATAATAATATACATGTTTCCTTTACATCTCCATATAAATGTATATTATTTACAAAAGAATCTTGGTACCTTATGGCTAGTTATATTATGCTCATATAAATAAAACCAAACGCTTTTGTTTTATTAATAATAAATATTTTCAATACAAAAAAGTAACTGGGAGAAAGTTAAGTAATATGTAAATACACTTGCTTTCCAGGACACTGTATTTGCATAACCCTAACAGCAACAACTGAGGAGAAAGACGAGCAAGCAGTCTACATAAAGGTGAGATTTTATAGAGAAATTTTCATCTGTCAAAGACAACTGAAGCAAGGAGCTAGCGCAAGGAGGTGTGGGAGTGTTCAGAAAGCCACAACCCACTGAGATCGAGCTGGTTACTCAATGGGTCGTAACTGTTTCTATTTTCTTTGAGTAAATTCTTGAAATCTTTCAATCAACCCTTAATCTATTATCCTTTTTCTTCAACTGGACATCAATATACTCTTCACTAAATTTTTTAAAGATTTGTCTTAATATTCTTCGAGCTAAATTTATAAAAGGCTATAGTTGGTCAAATTTTCTTCTTCATTTTTTCAACTATTAATGATATTAAGTACAAGTCTCTTGTATCATTCCATATCATATCCTTTTCATTTATTTTTTGCATAAACATTTGAATAATTTGTATCATTTACATGCAAGTAACAAGAATATAAAAAAAGTGTCTCGTACAATATTTATAAAAAAACGTGATAACAAACATGTTAATCATAAAAGTTCAATTTATATAAGGTTAATTTCTCAATCACAAAACTCCAAGAAAATAGTTAAATACCAATAATTAAGAATGCATTACACATAATAATATTGAGACAGTATCTATAATATTTCAAAAATAAGTATAACAAACCAATTATATTTGTTAGTTTTCAAATAAATTATCATGCTAGTTGCTAACTTAACATGCTTATAGGTGATTAATTTGTAACACAACATATCAAAGTCTTCAATTAATTGATTTTTTGCAAGAGACGAGCCATTCAAGTGCAAAGAAGTTTTTCTTCGTGTTATAGTCCTCGTCAACAGTTCCCTAATGACGACACAATATTAACTTAGATGCATTTTAACACCATCTCCACACAAAATAAGATAATATTAACGTACTTGCATAGACAAATGTTGATATGAGTTAAGGCCTATCTCTCTTTCACACATGTACATGCTCACACAAAAATATAAGTATAGTCTCTAGATGGCATATGAGAGATAGAGTGAACTGTTTCTTCACTTTTTGCCCGTTTAGAAACTAATGAGTGGATTGACTATTTTAATAAATGAATTTGGCATGAGAGATAGATTGCCTATTTAGAAACTAATGAATGGATTGACTATTTTAATAAATGAATTTGACAAATTCATGTGTGATAGTTACAAAGTAATCATAATAATAAATAAAAGAGAGTAGAGAAAGAGAGATAAAACTTATTTATAGTGATTTGGTTAAACAACCATTAATAAACACCCACTCCCTAAGCTCTATATGAGAATTCACAATCTTCTTCCCTCAATGGGTGAAGAATAATCCTCTACACAATCTTCTTCCTTCAATAGGTTAAGAGCAACCCTTACAATCATCTTGCTTTTTCATGGGTGAAAAATAACTATGTACAAATCTTAAGCCAATGTAAAGACTAGTTATGTTTATCCCAATCAAATTCTCCAATTACAGCAAGCATACAACTCAAAAACTCATTCCTTTTTTTACACTAATATACAATAGCTCAATATGCATTATGTAATGCACACTTACATTATCTAGCCTCTTAAGACTCTTAGAAACTCTCTAATATGCCCAAAAAATCTTTCCATAACTCATATGTAATCTATTTCTTCTCAAAACAAACTAAAATTGTTGTTATAAACAAAAATTAGCCATTATAATGATTAGTAACAATGACATTAGTCAATCAATGTCCCATATAAACTCAAGGTACATAATTTTTCAAATTTTTTTTATACGTTAACCTATATATTGCCAATGTGTCCAAAAATAGTACAGTAGTCGATCACATTTATATAATGGTTAACCAATATGTCTAAAAATATATTTCTAATGAATTTTTAACTTTTGTTAATATCAAATTGCATTCTCTTGACTAAAATTTTGATCCAAAATCATTCAAGAGTTCTCCTAATTTTATTTTAAAGACAATGATATTTTCTTTAAAAAACAAAATAAAATTCCTCTCGATTATAAAAAGTTTTATGCATTATGTCCTACACGCAAATGATCATGCAATAATTGGACCTATAATTTATTGAACTGATTAAAGTAAAGTTACAAAACAAATTGTAATGATTTGATTGAATCTTGATATGCTTAATTCCTCTTTGTTCTTGGTTTATCTTGAATTGCACATATGATTTACTTTGCTCATTTTCTTTAATTATTGGCTATTCAATTGATTCATTTGCTCATTTTACCCTTCTATTAAACTTCAATATTCATATTGTTATTCCCTAATGGCACCCAAGAGATATGTAAATTTGGTGAAATCAAGATTTTGCCTTATGCTTAATACTTTTATGAAAAGGGTCACAAATTATCACAACCGTAAATATAAAATGAAAACAAATCGACTAAATTATAAAATAAAGAGTAAGGGAAGAGAAATGCAAACTTATAGTGGTTCAACAAACAATTCCTACTTACGTAATAAAGAGTACGGAAAGAGAAATGCAAACCAACTCATAGTGGTTCAACAAACAATTCCTACTTACGTCCACTTCCAAGAGTGATCTTGGATTTCCAATATGATCTTATTTTAACTTGAAGAATACCCTTTTTGCAATCTTTTATTTTTGTAAAGAGCAGCCTCCTTTTCAATCTTTCTTCAAGATAAAGGGGAACCCCAAATCACTTTTGATAATCACAATACAATAATCTCAAAGCCATCAACCAACTTACAACTAAAAAATTGTTCACTTTTATGCAATAATAATAACAAAAAGTCTCACTCACTCAAAGTGAGATAACAAAGGCTCGAATGGTTGAAAAATACTTAGAAATATGTGTATAGTACACTCAAAAGCTTCTTGATGCTAAATATAATGAGAAAACCCCAATTTATAGAATCTCGTAACCTAAAATAATCGTTGGGCAAGAACTAGCTGTTATAATAACTATATTCGATGTACTAATCAATCAGTGCAATATTGGTCGACCAATACGCATTAAAGGCTCCATATTCACTAGTCATTGGAATATTTATCGACCAATACATCAACCAATATTGCCATAAACTCTCGGTACATCAAATTTAACAATTTCAACCTATATTGATTAACCACTAACAAATAAAGGTTGACTAATCACACAAAAATCATGATTTTAACAATTTCAAAAGCTCAAAACTAATTTATTTAACCTAAATATGATTAACGCAATTCATAAAATGTTCCCTAACGTTTATTTGAAAGATTAAGAGGATTTTATATTAAAATCAAAAGCTTCAATGCCTCTTGATGAATATAAAGACTTATGCAATGCAAACAAAAATGTTTATGCATGGTGAGCCTTTTAGATTTTCAAAGATGATCAAAATAAGATTATAATAAGTAATACATGAAATAATCTTGATATGTATTGATCTATTACTTGACTTGATCATGATCTTGAAGATTACAAAACATCATTTTATTCTCATATATATTCCTTCTTATAAACAACACTAAAAGAACTCGTTGTTAGTATTTATATTTTTTTCTCATTGAAACTTTGATTAGAACCTCCATTAGTTCAACACACATTTTGATTGATTCCATTATAATAGAGCTATTAACATCATCAAAAGTAAATTCATTAATAGCAATATATTTTATTATCTTCAAAACCATAGAGTTAATGTAACACCCAAATACCCCCTGGGAGGATATGTAGATGCCACCCAAGACAGAATAAATAAACCGAAACATGTATCAGACATGTGTCGAGACTTCGGTCTCTCCTGAGACACTTCGGTGTCGAGACTTCAGTCTCTCCTGTGACACTTCGGTGTCGAGACTTCGGTCTCTCCTGTATAAGTCCCGTTACCCACTTCTATTCATGGACTTCTGATTTGTTTTGTTCTGTTAATAATAAAATCTGTTCTGAAGTGCATTTTGCCTGATTATTAACCTCTGAATGCATGCTGCTATTGTTATTGTGAAAAGAAATCGGTTAATTTAGATAAATGATTACTCACTAAGCTATAAGCTTAGCACGGTGGATTTGCCCCGTGTAGGTTCGGAGCGAAGAGTTTAAAGACTGGGACAAGTCAACCGCAGTGGCCAAAGGAGTCTGAGTTTTGTGTCGCTCGAATATGTATTTTGTATAATTTATTTGGGCCTGTAAATATTCTTTGAATTTCTGTTCTGAGATTTACGATATGTATTATATGTGTGTTAATCTTGGATTTTAACATTGCATATGTGAAATGTTTTGTTGTGATTGTACTGTCTTGGGTGGCATCCATGTATCCTCTCAGGGAGTATTTGGGTGTTACACTATGTACATATATGTACACACAGATGTAACTTTTGTAACAAAATTACACTTATTTTTACGAAAACTTATATATTTTGATCAGTAATATGATATAAACTTGTACTCTAGGTGAAAATATATATTAAATAAATGTTAAGGCAAGATTCAAAAAGTTAAAATTTTGTAAAGATGAGAATAGACCATTTCTCCTAGCTTTCTTTCAAATTAGGTGATGAGGTGGTACAAAAGTATCTGGCCACTTCATTACTACTATGTAATTGAAATGAACACAACACGAGCTTCTAGTTTTCCCATCACTCCATGATAGTAACATACACACTCTGTTTATCTGAAATGAAAACCAATTCAATTTCTTTCCATTCATCTATTGTTTAAAGGGTAGTAGTGGATAGTGATGTGACCTCTATTGCTAAAATGTATTTTACTATTTTACCAATGTGATTTAGCTATCATGTGACAAATTGTCGGAGCTACATGACATACATCAATGGGATTAATTGAAAAGGGACTGCGTGAGTTGTTATAGATGGCAGGGGACAGAGATGAGAAAAATTCTTAGTTTAGCTAGGATAGTAATGGACAAAGTTTGGATAACATGCCAAGGGAACAGACAATTGGTTACCAAAGAACATAACATTTAGGTTTTATGTAGGTAAAGATGAATTCACAAACCAAAAAGTGTGAGATTTCATTTGTAAACTAAACTTCCCCCGGATATCCCATCTCAATTCTCAAGCACCAGGGCTTTGCAGTTACCAATTTGTTCCAACTATAGGTATCGGCCGCCATGTTTGTTACAAACGGCAACTAAATTGTTAAAATCGACAACAGGAGAAATTAGATCAATCTGTCAGTCACCTTTTGAATAAATAATATGAGTTTTATTTCATAAACTTCGTGACACGTGAGAACTACTGGCATAAATCAATGGAAAGCATATAAGATACTTAAAGGTCTACGCCCGCAATTAACTTGATAATCCAGGGTCTATTCTGTAACCGGCAAGGGCATCAACCCCAATACTGGAAGGATTAATCATGATCTGCCGATCCCGGGCTATGTACTGACACCACTGCCAATGACCAACAACCCCTTCCGTTTCCGCTTTATTTTCAATTTGAAAGCTGAGTTACATCTGCTCTGTCAATCACATTCCTCTACGTGTCACGCCACATTTCTTCTCTCTCTCTCTCTCCCCCCGTTGGCCTTTATATACCTCTGCGTTTTGATTTTTGATTTTTGATTTATCTCCTCAACCCCAAGCCCAAAGCTACGACTGTCTTCTAGTAAACGTCGTCGTTTGTCGCGATCTTGGTCCCCGATCTTCCTTCGCCCTGTTTGGTATCCGATTATTTCCTAAACCGGAGAATCAGTAGTGGAAGGTTTTTAACAAAATGCGTGTCATTCAAAAGCTAAATGACTTGTAATGATGGATACGCTACGTGCGATCAAGTGACATAAGGAGCTTTAGAGAGAGTGATCTCGCAGGAAGCTTAAGATTTTTTGTCTGAGCTTCCACTTCTGCGAGATTCATTCCAATTTCTTATTTTCTCTCTTCAATTCTTTGGTTTTCGTTAAGTTTTGGTGAATTTAGAATGTCGAAGGTAATATACGAAGGATGGATGGTGAGGTATGGAAGGAGAAAGATCGGTCGATCCTTTATACACATGAGGTATTTCGTGCTTGAATCCAGACTTCTTGCTTATTACAAGAAGAAACCACAGGACAATCAGGTCAATTAAAATTTTCTCATTACTTTTACTTTCTTTTCTTCTGTTTTTCCTTTTTTGGGAATTTGTGAACTAATTTTGAGATCCGCTGCTTATTTTTTATTTCATGTGTGATGTTGTTTGGATATTTAATTTTGGCGGTTAGAGTGTTTGTAGTAGTTATACATTGTTAGACGAGGGAAATGAGAACAGGGAAGGGAAGTGAAAGTTTGTGTTTTTGAATGTTGAATCAGGTTCCAATTAAAACCTTATTGATAGATGGAAACTGTAGAGTTGACGATCGTGGATTGAAAACTCACCATGGACATGTGAGTAGCTTCTCTTCGTATGTTGTATCTTGTTTTTTTTTTTCCTTTTTTTCTTCAATTCTTTATGCTTATGGCTTATACTATGTTCTCGTTCAAATTTTTGTTCCTGTTTCCACCTAAAGAATACCGAGAATCAGTGCAAATTGCTAAAACTATATTGCTTTAGCCATTCAGAAAAAGTGATGACAGTGCTTAATTGTAGTGGTTAGAGTTAGAAGATTGAAATTAGAGGACTGTTTACATGTAACTAATTGGTCTTCTGTGTGGGAATCAGGTTACGGGAAGGAGCTTAACATTGTTAATACAGTTTATATGGAGAAACTTAGATAAATCAAAATGGTTCACATTTGAAGCAATGAAACTGTGATGTTCCACTGTTGTTCATGGAAGAGATTACCACTTTTAGGAGTAAAGCTCTATGTCAGAGTCTAATTCTTGTCTACCGTTGTCCCGCTTTCTGGGGTGATGCAATTGCTATTGATAGTGTTTAGGGTATGCTATCAGGTGATAGGCTTTAAGTTAATATGCCAGTGCACTTAAGTGGGAATGCCTATTGAAGGATGACTGCATAGACTTGATATATACAGATATATTTGTATCCTTAAATAAGAATATAGACAGAAAAGAAAGAAGTAGAAAAGAGAGTGGATGAAGCTGACTTTGATGGGGTTGTGTAGGATCAAGACTGATAGAATTGTGAAATAGTTCTTTCTTCTTCCTAACGCAGTCAAACACTCTCCAACTTTTCCAACTCCAGTTCATTTGTTGTCTTAACAATATAATTGATTACGACTTTTTAGCAGTCACGATTTTTTTCCAAGTTTATATACAGATTTACTCTACCTTGCTCAAACTATTCACACATTTATGCTCAGTTCAAACATTTAGTTGCTTTAGCCGTAAGGGGTGTGCTTCACTTTTGAACATCTCTTCCACGCTAATCACCATGGACAAATTGAGTTTTTTGTTGAACGATGTGCACAAATATAGTGACTTGATGTTTTATCATTTCCTACTGAAATCAATGGTTCCTTTGTAATAGTAATGACTTAGTGTTACATTAAGTAGTAAGACCAGTGGTATGCTCCAGATTATTGTATACAATTTAATTTTGTGAAGCTTAATCTTGAGTTTATCTGTTCTCTCAATCCT
Organism: Erythroxylum rufum; assembly: GCA_027478365.1. Classification (NCBI taxonomy): domain Eukaryota; kingdom Viridiplantae; phylum Streptophyta; class Magnoliopsida; order Malpighiales; family Erythroxylaceae; genus Erythroxylum; species Erythroxylum rufum. The sequence goes on from JANIHZ010000005.1 coordinate 17,108,778, forward strand.
GCAGATGGTATATGTGTTATCTGTGTACAGCACAAAAGAAAAGCATAATAAAGTCACGGTGAGTTACCCTTGCATTTATGTACTATAGTCATATATGAGATACCACTGTCGTGATCCATTACATATTTCAACTGTCTTTGGGAAGTGAGATCAAGAAGTTAATGTTTGACACATAACGTTGCCTTCTTGATATTTTAGATTTGTTTATTTGGTTTTCATTTCAGTAGGAAAGCCTATTAACTTTGACGATGTGGATACATTTGTCTTATGGACTTTCAAGTAGTGGATGCCTTTTAAATATACTACTTATAGATTCTCTTCAAAATTGGTTAATTGTTTATAATATTTTGACTTTTAGCTGCTCTTTCTGTTAGATATATTTTGTTCCTGTTAAAGGTCCTGTTTTATCCAATTCTTCCTAACAAGTAGATGGGATCATTATCATATGGAAAGAGTGAAACTATTTGAAATATTGTTGCTCCTTTTTTGTTTGTGATAATGAAATTTGTGCTTAATCTGCCTTAGCAACATGCAAAGAATAGGTTTTCTAAAAATTACATTAATTAGAAAAGTATTTCTGCAAACAATTTGTGCTTAATCTGCCTTAGCAGCATTCAAAGATGATACCTTCTAAAAATTACATTAATTAGAAAAGTAGTTCTACAACCATGCATTTTCAGAAAGGAGATTCCTTAGGTTAAGATAGGATGAGGCAGCTGTCATTGTCGCTTGCATTCCAGCTGTCTACTTTCATTGGTAGCTTACATTTCTTTGTCCGTTTTCCTGGATAAAGTTAACTATATTGTGGTGTGATGCTATTGCAGATGGCAGCATTTAACATTCAAGAAGCATTACTTTGGAAGGAAAAGATTGAGTACGTAATTGATAAGGTTTGTGTTCCTTGGACAGGATTCTTACATCATCTACTTCTCGTTCTCCTTCCTGTACATAAACTCCTTTCTGTTTCTCTTCTCATTTTTTTATATTGAAAGAAATAATGAAAGGTCATTAGAATCTAGTTTCTGGAGCTCTCTCTCCTTGGTTGTGCATCATCCTTTACATTGGATCAAATTATCATGCTCAACCTTAAGTATTTATTCATTGTTTTAATTTAAAGAAATAATGAAAGGTTTTTAGAATCTGGTTTCTGGAGTTGTCTCTCCTTGGTTGTGCATCATCCTTTTCATTGGATAAAATTATCATGGTGAACCTTAAGTAATTATTCTTCCTGGCTGTTCTAATGTCCTTATGGATTCATCTCCATAGTGGGTGAAAATGGTTCTTTCCTTGCATGGAATGATGCATATGGAATTACTTCACTATTATCTGTGCAGCATCAGGATTCCCAAGTTCCAAATGGTAACAAATATGTGTCTTTTGAATATAAACCTGGCATGGATAATGGGAGAAATGCGTCTTCTTCAGACCATGAAAGTCAGTGAGTGCCTCTTCGACAATATCCATTTGCTTGTTTCTGTATATTTGACTAGTAATTGATAAGCCTCTAATACTTTTCATATATGTCTTTTAACTTTAGCTTTCCTAATGTTCCAAAATTTTTAACCTTCAGGCTGGATTCTAAGGCTGGTCCTGAAAATGTTTTGTCATAGTTATGCAGATTTTTTCTCACTGCCATAATGATCTATTAGCAAATAACACAAAATTGCACATGCACATAGATTATGGAGAACAGAGAACATAGGATTTTATGTGGTTCAGCAAGTGTGCCAGCGTCCATGGAAAATTACATTCTTTGTCACTACTCATTGACAATGGTAATATAACCCTATAAAGACCTAGAATTATGTTTTTACAACATGGGCTAATAAAAATCCAAATTTACAAATATGCCCCTTCTACTTCAATGGAAGGACTGTGCCCTTCCTCATGGGATCCCTTGCCCTTACTGGCAGCATCACTGTTACTCAAATATACTCTATATTAATGATATGAGCCACTGCTAACATGAACCAAAATTGGTGCTAAATTAGAGTCAAAATGCTATTAGGGCTAGTTTTAAAGTTCATGTGGCTGTAAAGTTCTCATATTTTATATGCTTTGATACTTTTTTCTAAGCTCTGATCATCTACAGGTTCAGTGCACAGGAGGATGAAGAGGAATCTCATCAACAAATTTTGCGGAGAACAACAATTGGAAATGGTTCTCATTTATGCCCTTCACTTCTGACCTAAAGTTTAAGCAATGCAAATTATGGTCAAATCTTATCTTGTTCATCACTTTGTAGGTATTCCTGATTCAATACTTGACTGGACACGTGAAGTTGACTCAGAATTGTCAAAACAAAATATCAATAACCAAGCATTTGCTAGAAAGCATTGGCGTCTACTACAATGCCAAAATGGTTAGTGCTTTTCCTTGTCTTCTTGTTTTTTTGGTATTACTTAAAAGTTTAGAACATAATCAGTTACCTGGCCATCTTATGATAACATAGATGAGTTGCTGTTGATGAGTCTTTTTCTTGATGTTCTCTAACTATATATGGCAGGACTCCGGATCTTTGAAGAGCCTCTTGAAGTTGATTACCTTGTATGAACTATTAAACTAATGCCAAGTTCTTTGCTGTGAATCCTGCTATTATTGATGTCATGATTAATTCTTGTTCTGGGCAGCCAAGGAGCTGTAGCAGAGCAATGAAAGCTGTGGGTGTGGTTGAAGCTTCCTGTGAGGAAATATTTGAACTTGTAATGAGCATGGATGGAACACGTTTTGAGTAGGTGTTTCATTTTTCTTTTTGTTGTTTAGGTGAAATTTATATTTAAAAAGGGATTAGAACACTTTAGACCCAAACGCCTATATAGCTATACAACTGTAAATTGCATTTACAAACAGGAAAAAATAAAAAATATAGGAATTTGGATTTTCTTCTTCTTTACTTTTGTGGAAAGTGTTCATTAGATATGATAGTTGAAGCTAAGCACAAATATTACCGCTGCATTTGGTCAATGATTCTAGTGAACCTTATTGGCATCAAATTGTTTCCTTTCTTTGGAGTTGTGAAAAGGGAAGAAAAAGAGAAGATTCAGCATGCATGGGCATCTTTTCCTCTGTTTTCTAAATGGGCTACTAGCATGTTTGCTATTTGCCTGCCAGTTAGACTTTCCGCCATAGATATTTGAAAAATAGTTTTGATACTTCAACTGTCCATCAAATGATTCTTTTACAATGTCCTATTTTTTGTCCCTCCTATTTTTGGAAATTTTTTTCATGTTTATTTCAATGCCTTGTGCAGGTGGGATTGCAGTTTCCAGGATGGCAGTTTAGTTGAGGAGGTGGATGGGCATACAGCTATACTCTATCACAGACTTCAGCTGGACTGGTTTTCAATGTATTATTCTCTCTCATGAAACTCCTCTGCCTAAATTTATTAAGATGTGACATATGTTGCTGAGCATGAAGCATTTTTTTTTTTCGTTTTGGTTATGAAAAAATGTTATCTCTTTTCTCTTGATGCGTATCTTTCTGTGAGTTGCTGTGTAATTATTAATTATATAGCTATCTCCATGTTTTGAAGAAAATCTTGAGCTGGAAAGGAAGGATGCTTGACACATTCTGTGGCAAGTGTGAATTCTTGGCGCCTGATCAATTGTGGGGAATTAAATTAATTATCTAAAATACTTCTCCAAGAAAAAGGGATAACAAGAATATTTAAATGCATCTTCTCCAGCTTTTCTGGCTCATCTAATTTGAAAATATTTTTGGCTGAGAAAAAAGTTTGACTGTTTCATTTTAGTCATGCATACAGTTAATTTTCAAAGTGGTGCATGTACTCATGTTTCAGTGTATCATCTTGGTATCTATGTATCTATTATATGAACTATATAATAGTAATATTAATAAGTAAGTATCTTTCTTGAAAATATAATTTTAAATGTTAATAATAATGAATTCGTTTTCCTTTGTCTCTAGTTTCTCCATGGAAAAGAAAAATGTGATAAAGAAATGAAAAGCAAAAACTGCTCAGAATGAAAAGCAAAAAATGCTCTTTCCCCAACAGAGCAAGTCCTTAATGTTGAGATTTTCCAAATGTAATCAGTTTTTGGTAATATCAGATGATAAAGTTCTGTTGTATTGACAAAGAATTGTTACTGACATGTATTTGGAGTCTTTTAGCATGTTGCATAGTTATTTTTTTGTCAATAAACAAAATCATTTTGTTAGAATGATATTGCATGATGCTTCTGAGAGCGAAATGCATAAAACTGCCAGAACAAAATAAATATTTTTCTTCCAGAATTCACATGTTTTTTCCCTTACTATGTTTTTCACATGTCAATTGGCTTCAGGTTTGTCTGGCCCCGTGATCTTTGCTATGTACGCTATTGGCGCCGAAATGATGATGGAAGTTATGGTAGTGTTTTTTTCCTAAATAGCTTCCTCTGTTTACATAATTTTTGAGTAACAATTAGTTGAGGTTTCTACACTTTCTGTAGTTGTGTTATTTCGTTCTAGAGAGCATGAGAATTGTGGTCCACTGCCAGGTTATGTTCGCGCTCATCTTGAAAGTAAGTCATCCCAACTCTCATTTGCTTTATGCTTGGAATTTTCTGATCTTAAAGCTTACAGGTTATGTTGTTTATATTCTAATTTTCTGCAGGTGGAGGATTTAACATCTCTCCCTTGAAACCTCGAAGTGGGAGACCCAGATCACGGGTTCAGCACCTTATGCAGATTGATCTAAAAGGATGGGGTGTGGGTTATATTCCCTCTTTTCAGCAACATTGTCTTCTTCAAATGTTAAACAGTGTGGCTGGTGCGTTTTGTTTTGTTTTGTTTTTTGTTTGAGGAATAGTTCAAATCTAAAGTCCAGGAGCTTCTTATATTTAAGTTTCTATATATTTCCCAAAGTTACAAAAGATAGAGTTTGATCTATTTCACTCTGTTTACGTTTTCTTTTTGCCGTGGTTTGTTGTTTGTATGCATCTTTTCCGTTAGCTGATTAATAGAATGTGGTTTATATGGTGATTCATGTTCATACGTATGAAGCATTATGGCTCTATTTATAAAGACCAACTGTTCCTTGTGTAGTAGACATCCGTCTTTGAACATCATAAGCTTTTTTGACTGCATAGTTTTTTTAATTGTGGAAATAGTTGTTCACAATAGATTTTCATAGTGACATCAACATTTCTGATGTATTTTCTTTCTTCTTTTTTAATTTTTTGTACAATTTCCCTGAGCTAGTTGGTACATTGTGCTATATTTTTTATGCCTTCCTTTTAAAGTTTCGTAAATTCATCTTGAAAAAGTGCTCCTTATTTTGGTGGCATTAGTCTTAAAACCTTGGAAGCTTTTTTACTGCATTTATTTATTTTGTGTGCGGAAATAGTTTTGCAGATTTTTGTTTGTATTGATACCATATGGCAATTGGGTTACATGAATAATAATAAAATTTGTAGAGATATTCTTTTGTCGATTGGATGGTTTTTGGTTGTTTAGATCTAAAATTTTCTTCACAATCTGTATGGTCCTGTTTGTCAGAGTTCTAGTTCTTTTTTTCTTATGATAGGGCTCCGGGAATGGTTCGCCCAAACAGATGAAAGAGGCGCTCCCCCTAGGATGCCTGTTATGGTCAATATGACCTCGGCTTCAGTTTCTTCAAAGAGAAGCGTAAAAGCTCAAGAATCTTCTGTTCATCCTGCACCTACAGCTGACCAAATGAATGCCACAAACAGAAACTCCACGATGCTAGATGAGTACTCAGACGAGGATGAAGATTTTCAGATAGCTGAAGATGAGCAAGAGGTATGTTTGAAAAGTATTCCATAATGTGTTTTCTTCACAACATTTCTAGCTTGTAATGTTTGTTCCTCCTTCTGCCCCCCCTTTCCTTTGTTTCAGGCTTACTCAACCAAGCCAGATAATGAGTTGAGAAAACCAGGTGGTTTTTACAATTAGTTTTTGTCTTTTCTTTCATGTATTTCTTTTGTAGATGTGTTAGGAACATAGGCTCACAATTGTCTCTTCACTTCTGTCTTTCCTCTGAAGCTTTGGATGAAGAGCCAGCTGATCAAATCGATTTGTCCTGTTTCTCGGGTAACCTACATCGAGATGACCGTGACAATGCTCGTGACTGTTGGCAAATTTCAGATGGGAACAACTTCAGAGTTCGTGGCAAAAACTTTTGTCACGACAAGTCAAAGGTTCCCTGATTGTTGGCCTTATTCTGTTTGAAGCTTACACTTAATATAGGGTTCCCTTGCAAGCCTCCTTGTCTTTTTTCTCATGTACTTTGTGCGTGTAGATCCCTGCTGGTAAGCACTTAATGGATCTTGTTGCTGTTGATTGGTTCAAAGATACGAAAAGAATGGACCATGTAGCTAGGCGTCAAGGATGTGCAGTACAAGTAAGAAGTACTTTTGTTTCAGACCTACCTTATTTTACTCTTGGGGGCTGGAAATGAAAGTGTTCAAATGTTTCTATTTTGCTGGACCAAACAAGAAGTTAACTTGTTTTACATTACAGTTATACTTTTGTTAAAGGCCCCTTTTTCTCTCCAAATAATAAAAAGCCATCTTCTGACACAATAGCTTTACATTCTTGTATGGAACATCTATTCCTTTTTCTTCCTGAATAGTTGTAACTTTTTACCGTAAAGAACATAGCATGAAATTTTTTTAAATTTATGAGTTGGACTAGAGGTTGATTGTATTCTTTCATTTAATAACAACCAGGAATATTCGTCTTGCTTTTGCTTATTAATTATCTCAAATAGTGTTACACTTGAGTCTGACTGAATCTCTTCTGTAGGTTGCTTCAGAGAAGGGACTTTTTTCTGTAGTGTTTAATCTGCAAGTAAGTTTGTTCCTTTTGCTAAGTATGGATTTAAACTAAAAGTTTAAAGAATGGGCAAAAAAATAAGCATTTTACTCTCTACAGGTGCCTGGCTCTACACACTACAGTATGGTCTTTTATTTTGTGACGAAGAGATTAGCACCTGGATCTCTCTTGCAACGTTTTGTTGATGGTGATGATGAATTTCGTAATAGTAGGTTTAAACTTATTCCATCAGTTCCCAAGGTACTTCCTTTGATCTCCCAATATCTGACAAGTGCTTTTGCTAGGCTTTTAGGGCTTCTAAGGGCACTTCTCATTCTTGCTACATTTGCACAACAGGGTTGACTGATTAGGATTCATGATTTGAATGCTGAATACATGCAACGGATGACATTATTTACTGAGTTTTTCAGGCCTGAATAAATAGAGATGCGTAGAAGGAAATAGTTGAAACACTTCCTAACTTCACCTGACAGTTCTATTTGCTGGATGTGTAATTAAATTGTGCAGGGCTCGTGGATTGTCCGCCAAAGTGTTGGAAGCACTCCTTGTTTACTGGGGAAAGCAGTCGATTGCACCTACATACGTGGCCCCACATATCTAGAAGTAGGCTTGATCTTTTGCATTTATCAATGCTTGCATACATTCTTGCTTATATGGTCTGCTTGGTCTAACATGATTTATTTATCTGTAGGTTGATGTTGATATTGGTTCTTCTACTGTTGCTAATGGAGTTCTGGGCCTTGTAATTGGCGTAATAACAACATTAGTGGTTGATATGGCTTTTCTTGTACAGGTACTTTTTATATACTTGAGACCTATTCTCAATATTAATATTCTTGTTGCAAAGGAACTGAGGGCTGATAGGTTAGGAATACGTCCACGCTCATTCTCAATAATGCATCGTCTTTTCCATGGATTCTTATTTTTAGTTCCCTTTACATGCCAAGAAAATATTTTTCCTGTTCTGTTCGAGCTGCTCTCTCTCTTTTGGTGATTACGATATACATATAATACAAGGATGTAGCTAAGAAGCATAAAAGCAGTAGTTACCTCTGTAACATCTACGTTAGTTACTATTGACTTTTTACTGACCATGACTTGGCCACCGCTCGTATTTAAATTCCTGGATGTGAATGCGCTGTTGCTAAATTCACAAATGATTCTTAAAAGCGTATATTGGGACATTTGTGGTGCCCTGGGTTCCTGTTTATGCTACACTAGTTACCGCCATAGACACTTCTGTTGACAGTTGATACGAATGGCCTTGACATCATGCTTGGAGTAGCCAGGATAGTCTATTCATTTTTTCATTCTCCACATTTGCTCGTGGAGCTCTTGCATTTGGTTAAAACTATGAAAGAAGGAAAGGCTAGCAGAGATACTCGCATGTTTGACAGCTCTCCTATCAAAGATATATACTATACTTGGCACAAAGGATGTGCCCTCATCTTATACTCTTTATGTTTCCTGGTCTCTTTCTTCTTATAAGATAGTTTCATTGTGCCATGCCTCCAAGCAAGGGCTCATTATGTCCTAAATCTCTTTTGCAATAAGATTTTAAGTGCGTGCCAAGTGCCCTAACGTGATGAGTGTTTACCAAGTGAAGCTTGGTTCAAGTCACCTTTTGTTGATTCAAGAAACTCATTTAGTGCTACATCCGTGCCTATTTATTTTCTCCCCGAGGTGAAATACTTATTATTATTATTATTTTGCCCTTGTTCGCAGGCAAATACTATGGATGAATTGCCAGAGCGGTTAATTGGTGCCGTTCGTGTCTCTCATATAGAGCTCTCATCTGCTATAGTTCCAGATCTGGAGAGTGATCCATCGTCGACAGATTGAACCTACTGACCTTATACTGATTGTACACAAAAATCATTTATTTAGGCATGTGCGTGTATTCAATTCACAATTCTGTGCCACCAAGAACACAATCAATTTAGTGTTTTCAAATGAAATTTTGCGCAAAACATAGTGGAAAAGGAAATGTTTTCTCATGCTATTTCTCCGTTACTCCGTTCCAAGTAGCAACTTTTTCAGCAAAAAGTGAAAATACGTGTGTAATTTGGCGAACATTTATAGACAAGATTCTGCAATTTGATCCTTGATTATCAGTATTGCCAATGAGATGTGTCAGAACAAAAAGAGAAACAAGAAATTGACGCGTGGTTGCTCACAAATATTGTGAGTACATGTAGATACGTGTTCTGCATCAGTATCCTTTAGAATTTCAATTTTCAATAGCTGTAGAAGACATTGTGCGTTGACTATTGCGTCTCTGCTTTCTGGTTAATAAAATCCCTGAAAGCATCCAAAGAACGGGTTGAACTCTCTGGGAAACCATTCTCGAATTTAGCACTCAGAGCAGCTGCCCTTATCTTCATCTCATCATCCCCCACCACCCTCTCTATTCCCTTCACAATGTCATCCTTCTTAATAAAGTCTTCTGTGACTGAGATCATGCACCCAACTTTCAGATGATTCACTATCAACTGAGCATTATTGTACTGATCACCTCTGATCGGCCACGCCAAAATTGGGACCCCAAGTCCCAGAGCTTCCATGGCGGAGTTCCACCCACAATGAGACAGAAATGCAGCCGTTGAGGGGTGACTCAGTATCAACAACTGTGGAGCCCAACCGTGTATTATCAAACCTCTTTCACCAACCCTTTTGTCCAATCCATGAGGAAAGTATCCCTGCTCGCCCTCCGACTCACCCCTCAACATATGCGGTGGTGGACCCGGTCTCCCGGACCCGGGTTGTATGACCCAAATGAAAGACATGTCGGTAGCCTCCAATGCGTCGGCCAGCTGTGGGTATTCAGCCATGTTGGGTCCAACTTCGCTACCAAATGAGACGTAAAGAACCGACCTTTTCGGTTTGGAGTCCAGCCATGAGTTCACCTCCTCTTCTGTCATCGTGCTACGTCGGTTGGCTCGAATTTCGCCGTCGTGTACAATGGAACCTGTCGACATCCAGTACTTGTCCGGAAGTAACGGACCGACACCCCATACCGGTTTTGCCGCCTGGTCGGCTATGTACCTCAGAAACTCACTCTCAAGTTCATCGCATGTGTTAAACATAAACGCGATTGAACCTTCAGCTGCCTCCAACCACGGTGGTCGGTCGCCTTGCCTCGGTGGCCGACCTGGCGGTGCTCCCATTAATCCACCTGGTGGTGGAGGCGGTGCTCCTATTAATCCACCTGGTGGTGGAGGCGGTGCTCCGATTAATCCACCTGGCGGTGGAGGCGGTGCTCCGCCGCCGGGATGATCACGATGGCGCCACTTCAAATCCAAATCGGAAAGCGCCATATCTTCCGGTAATCCATCAAGCAAACAGACCTCTCCGGGCTTTAACTCTTTCAATTTAGCCTTCCACATCGCGTACTCCATAGCACCAGAGCACGCACCAGAAGTGAAGAACCCAATGGTTGGAATCTCAAACCTTTTAAAGGCTTCAGAAGTAAAGCTCATCATAACATCGACCAGAGCGCAAATGGGCAGTCTTGTATTTGGTTGCTGAGAAATGGCAGACAAAAGTGTCTCCAGGCCTTGTGACATATGGCCGTGTCGATCATGGTCATGATTAGGAGGCAAGGGCAGGTCGGAGCTTGGCTGTTGCGGCGGATGTGGAGACGGGGGCGAGGAATTTCCCGGAAATTCGATGACTTCGAGAAGAGGGAAGTGGCGGAGAGAAGAGGGGATGGAGGAGGAGAGGTGGGTGGGAATGACAAGTGAGGCTTTGAACTTTCGAGAGGCAACATGCTTTGCAAGTTCAATGCTTGGGAGGACATGTCCTTGCCCAAAAAACGGCACTATCCAAATTTCATAATTACGACACATAACTGTAATGTACTAAATTTGATGTTTTTGGCTTTAACACTCAAAAGTGCCTCTTGACGCTCGACGGTAGGGGCTTATATAGGAATCAGGCAATGGCCACGGTAAGTTTCTTAACTAGAAAGTAAAGTTGATTAGCATAGGATACGCGGAGTTGACTGTTAGTTATGAGTTACGAGTTACGAGGAGTCTATTATAATTATTATTATATTCTGGATAATGGTCATAGCCATAGGTTCCGTTACTTGGGCCTTACGAAATACGAATACACCGTCCTACTTGTTTTTGGATTACTCTGTTGTCGACTCAAATGTTCACACGAGACCAACACCATTCAGACAGTTGGTTAAGTCACCGACTCGTCTTCATATAAAAGAGACTCATAAAAGAATAGAATAGACACAAAATGGTGTTGCCGCGGGACTCATAAAAATACTTATAGAATAGAATTGACACAAAATTACAAGAATAGGTGATCTAAACCCACTTGTTACAGTAACACCGTTATAACAGATTGGTTCTGCCAGATTTTGGCTGAACGGAACGTTGTCATTCTGATCCATGTGTTGATCACTTGCGAAGCTCTCG
>JANIHZ010000005.1:17139597-17159136 GCA_027478365.1 Erythroxylum rufum
AGTGCAATTTTATTTTAATAAAGTATTTTATTTTATACTATATTTAATTATTTTTATATTTTTATTTATTATATACCAGTTTCATAGAAGTTTAATACCAGTTGAATCTTTAAATTGTAAACATTTTCTTTGACCGGTTTTATGTCCAGTCTGATTTTTAAAACATTAGTTCAACGGTGATGTTTCTTCACTCTTTTAAACGATGAGACTGCCTTCGTCTTCTTACCCAACTTGCTCCTTACTTCCTTTACCTTCTCACTCAGCTCACTCTAGTAATGCTAATTTTGGCTTGGGTTGATCAGGCTACAGGCGAGTTAAGGGCTAAAAGTGGTCGACCCAAATGAACCATTGATCAAGGTTGGGTCGGGGGCGAGTCGGCTCGGCAAGGCCCGACCTGTGGTATTACTGTAATTTCAAAAATGACATCATTTTGTTAAAAACAAGGCCGTTTTTTACATTTTTTTCAATTATGAGGTGGGTTAGTCGGGCCAAAAGCGGCTCGGGCCCAGCCTGACCTATTGACATCCTTACTTCACTCCTCACTTCGTCTCGTAACACGTATATTTTGCTACTCAACCCATTGACATCCCTAGCTCACTCCTCACCTCGTCTCGTAACACTTATACTTTGCTTTTAGTACTTTATGGCCTACAATCAAATCAAATAGGATAATATGTATTGAAAAATTAGTTGTTCATATATGCACTTATTGTTGAACGAATGATTCAAATCTTAGTTGAGTTAGTGCGTTGTAAGGTCGTTTTATTGGTCAAGCAAAATAAGTTAGTGGTTAGCTATAATCTTGTTAGTGTATGGAATTGTGAGATTATGGTCCAAAATTTTCGTTTCATTTCCTTTCGTTGCTCCTAGTATTATTTAAAGACTGACGTACTCTTCTTTTATTAAATGTAGTAAACAATTCACCTCTATGTGTCCTTGACTTTGCCTTTGAATATTTTTTTTCTTTTCCTTTTACCAACAATTTATGTTATCAGAGTAGTCCACCAAAATAAACTAGGTTCAGTCCATACTTTAGGGAAAAAGAGTAAAGTTAGAGAGAGAAAGAAAAGTAGAGATAAGCACTCACTTGCATCATAGAGTGAACATCCCATTTTCTTCTCCAAAAAAAACGAACCAACAAAACAAAGAGTGAACAAAGGAGAAGAAAAATGGCACTAACCCATCTTCTCAACCCCTATTCCAATCTTCAAAGGGGAAAAACATCATCTTTGGAATTTGAAGATGACAACCTTGTTTAAGTCCCAAGAGCTATAGGACTTGGTAGAGAACCGGTATGACGAACCAGATCCGACACCGACGTAACCTAACTAGTTGTTGAAGGAAAATCACAAGAAGGATGCAAAGGCTTTATTTCTCATCCAATTAGCACAGGATGATGACATTTTTCCTCGAATTGCTGCAGTTAAGACTTCAAATCAAGCTTGGGAGAGAAAAAATAATTTGGAGATAAGAAAGTAATCACTGTCAAAATTACATACTTTATGTTGTGAATTTGAGACACTGGCTATGAAAAGCAAAGAGTCAGTACAAGAATTCTTGTCCAGAATATCTAGAATAATGAACCAAGTGAAGTCCTACAGTGAAACAATTACTAATGAAACTGTTGTTAGAAAGGTGTTAAGGAATCTAACCTCTAATTTTAATCATGTTGTTGCTGCTATAGAAGAGTCTAAGGACCTGTCTACATACACTTTTGACGAGTTAATGAGTTCTCTCTTAGCCCATGAAGCTAGAATTGGCATGTCACAAGAGAAAATCGATGAGAAGGCTTTCCAAGTAAAAGGGGAGTATTCTCACAAGGGGAAGTCAAAAAATTCCTAAGACAGAGGCAGAGGTCGATTTCGTGGACGTGATGGTGGTGGTGGTGGTGGTAGAAGTCATTTTTGACATTCATATTAGAGACAATTCAATTTAAAGAGCTCCATTCAATGCAACTATGTAAAAAGTTAGGTCATCTAGAAGCAGACTTTTGGGCAAAGCAAAAGGATGAGCAAGGCGAGCAAGCTTTAGGGAGAGAGAAGATACTAAAACACTGATCATAGCACATTCTTATGCAGTTGGTGTTATTGATCATGTTTGGTTCATTGACAGTGGGTGTTATAATCACATGTGTAGCTCGTACTCCTTGTTTGAGGAAATGGATTCTTCAAAAAAATCTGAAGTTTGCTTGGGTGACAACAAGCAAGTTGAGGTTGAAGGAAAAGGTACGATAGCTATATGTACTAGTAATGGCAAAAGGAGGTTATTGCATGAAGTTCAATTTGTGCTTAGTTTAGCTCACAATTTGTTAAGTATGGGACAATTAATGAGTAGTGGGCTGGAAATTGTGTTTGCTAATGTTCGTTGTGTGATTAGGGATAAAAAGTGTGGTTAAAACATTGCTAGTGTTGCCATGACTCCAAATAAAATGTTCCCTCTTGATGTGTCTTGTATTGAGAAAAAGGCTCTTGTGGTCAAAGAGTCTAGTGAGTCTGACTTATGGCACTTACGTTATGGCCACTTGCACTTAAATTGTTTGAAGTTATTAAAGAGGAAATACTTGGTTTTGGGCTTGCCAAATATTGATGGCCGAGAATTTTATAAAGGATGTGTACTGGGAAAAAGAGTCGAAAATCATTTTCTATTAGGAAGTCTTGGAGAGCTTCTCAATTTCTCACGCTTGTACATACTGATTTGTGTGGACCAATGAAAATTGAGTCTTTAAATGAGAGTCGTTATTTTCTATTGTTTACTGATGACTACAGTAGAATAAGATGGGTGTATTTTTTGAAATTAAAATCTAAAGCATTTGATCATTTCAAGAAGTTCAAAGCTCTTGTAGAGAAGCAAAGTAGCTGTTGTATTAAGGTGTTATGTACAGAGATGGCCAGAAGCATGTTAACAGCAAAACGTGTTCCGAATATGTTTTGGGCAGAAGCAGTAGCTACAACAGTGTATCTACTCAATCTTTCTCCCACAAAAGCAGTTCTAAACAAGACATCTTATGAAACGTGGAGAGTTCTGAAACCTTGGGTAAGCCATTTAAAAGTTTTTGGTTGTATTGCCTATGTTTTGTTGAAATCATCTCATCCCAAACTTGATGAAAAATTTGAAAAATGTATGTTTGTTGGCTATAGCTTGCGATCCAAAGCATATAGACTATAGAACCCAATTAGTTGCAAAATAATTGTGAGTAGGGATGTTGTGTTTAATGAAACTGCTAGCTGGTCTTGGGATTTCAGCAAGTATGAAAATCCAGTACCTCTTTCATTAAATGATGATACATCTGCAGTAGACACAGAACCACAAGCAGAAAATTTAAATTTTGTTAACAATGATTCAACTCCACTTTCTACTCTCTCAAGCAGCAGTAAATCACCTCCAATAGGCTCCCATACTCCCTCAAGCTCATCTTCATAAACTTGTCTGAGAAAAGTTTGCTCCTTAAGAGAGATATATGCTTCTCGTGACTTTACTTTGTATGTTGCAAACCCAACTAACTATGATGATGCAGCAAAACATCAAGCTTGGCAAGAAGCTATGCAAAAGGAGATGCACGCCATAGAGAGAAATTCAATATGAGAGCTGGTTGATGCTCCGCAAGGGAAGATGTTGTGGGACTCAAGTGGGTGTTCCGAACGAAGTTCAATACCGATGGTAGTATTCAAAGCACAAGGCTCAACTCATGACTAAGGGATACTCACAGCAGCAAGGAATCGATTTTGAGGAGACTTTTTCTCCTGTTGCTAGATTTGAAACAGTAAGAGTTGTTTTAGCATTGGCTGCCCAATTTCAATTACTGGTGCATCAATTTGATGTGAAATCTATGTTTTCAAATGGTGATTTAGAAGAGGTAGTTTATGTCAAACAACTTGAAGGCTTGTTATTAATGGCAAAGAAAACAAAGTCTACAGGTTTAAAAAGGCTCTTTATGGCCTAAAACAAGCCCCACGTGCTTGGTGTGGTAAAATTGATTTGTTTTTTCAAAAAAGCGGATTTATAAAATGTGAAAACGAGCCCACTTTGTACTTGAAGAAAAATAACAGTGGTGATTTCTTGGTGGTTTGTCTATATGTAGATGATATCATTTATATGGGCTTCTCAAAATCATTAATTGATGATTTCAAGTGCTACATGATGAGAAAATTCGAGATGATAGATTTGGGTTTACTGCAATATTTTTTGGGACTTAAGGTGATATAAGCTGAAGATGAGATTTTCTGTGTCAAAAGAAATATTGTGCTGATTTTTTAAAGAGGTTCAATATGATAAATTGTGAGGTCGTAGCAACTCCTATGAATGTTAATGAGAAGCTCCAACGTGAAGATGAGATTGAGAAAGCCAACCCAACACTCCTTAGAAGCCTAGTTAGTGATTTAAATTATTTAACACATACTAGACCTAATATTTTATTTTCTGTTAGAGTTGTGTCTAGGT
This sequence comes from Erythroxylum rufum, assembly GCA_027478365.1. NCBI lineage: Eukaryota > Viridiplantae > Streptophyta > Magnoliopsida > Malpighiales > Erythroxylaceae > Erythroxylum > Erythroxylum rufum. The sequence goes on from JANIHZ010000005.1 coordinate 17,144,035, forward strand.
TTATGCACTGTCCTACAAAGCAACATTTTGGTGCAGCCAAAAGAATTCTTCGTTATATCATTGGAATTGTTGATTTTGGCATTTGGTATTCTAAAGTACTAAATTTCATATTACTTGGTTTCACTAATAGTGATTCGGCAGGGTGCTTAGATGATCGGAAGAGCACTTCTAATAGCATTTTCAATTTTGGTTATGGAGCTGTAACTTGGAATTCATGAAAATACTAAACAGTGGCTCTGCTATCATCTGAAGCAGAGTATGTAGCAGCAACTTCAGCAACAAATCAGGCTTTAGAGCTTTGGAAATTACTTGCTGACTTTAACCTTGAGCAAAAGGAAGCTATAAAGATTTTTTGTGACAACAAATTAGTAATTGCAGTGGCAAAAAATCCTGTTTTTCATGGTCGAACGAAGCACATCGATGTGCAGCAGCACTTCATTCGCAAGCTTGTAGCTGAAGCTAAAATATAGCTGAAATTTTGTGGCACAAATTCACAAGCAGCTAATATCTTTGCGAAATCACTCCCTTGAGCAAAACATCACTTTTCTAGGCAATAGTTGGGAGTATTTGACTTTGAATCAAGGGGAGTGTTAAATGGATGATTCAAATCTTAGTTGAGTCAGTGGGTTGGAGTGTTAAATGAATGATTCAAATCTTAGTTGAGTCAGTGGATTGTAGAGTTGTTTTATTGGATAAGCAAAATAAGTTAGTGGTTAGCTATAATCTTATTAGTGTATGGAACTGTGAGATTATGGTCCAAAATTTCCATTTCGTTTGGCTGCTCCTTGTATTATTTAAAGACTCGTGTATTCTTCTTTTATTAAATATGTAGTAAACAGTTTACCTTGTATATCCTTGACTTTGCCTTTGAATATTTTTTCTTTTCCTTTTACTAACACTTATCTCCTACTCCCCGCTTTCACTTCCTTTCGTGTCTAAGCTCTCTAATTTTATTTCTTTTTAGATTTATTTTATTTATACTTTTTAATATAACCTAATATTAATTACGACTTTTTATAGATGGATGACAGTAACTTGATAAAAATGAAAATATGAGGACTAATATGCAATTAACATCCAAGTTAAGAATTAAATTGGACTTTTTTCCAATGTAATATTACCTTTAAAATAAAAGTAATTCTTTGATTCTTACTAAATAAAACTTTTATGTTAATATTTAAAATTTGTAATATCATATTTTTGAAGTTATTATATAATTTAATTGGAATGTCAAAACGTTGACATAAACAGGAGAAAGAGTTCAAGCTTTGGTTAGTTTGAAATACTAGACATTATGTCCCTCTGTTGTCTGTGTTTCTAATTCTCCCTAACTTGTTTGTAGAAATTCCTTAACGAAAACCCGCCTGTTCATACGCTATGACAACGGAAAGTACATCGTCCTCTACAAGGGCCACTTTCGTCGATCAATTAGTAGTGAGTTTATTTTTATAACTTCCTCAACTCTCAGTTCTATTACTTCTCTAGGGCTCCAAGTTCGTATGGTGATTTTCAGGTTCCAGGGGCTGTTGTCGTTGATCTCTCTACCATGACGAATCAGACTATCAAGCTTGGTGGCGGCCTCCGTCAGGTCTCCATTCAGTTTCTTTTTGTTGTCAAATATCCAAAAAAAAGGCACAGTTAACCAACAGTTTGTTTTGAAGCTTTCCAGGATGGTGATGCTATTTCCGTTATAAAGGCTGGCAAATTCAGGTTCTCTAGGCCTAACAAATATTGGGTTGAAAGCTCCCACAAAAGGGTCAGTTTACTTTCACAATAATATCAAAACTGCTTATGTCACAAGGTGTTGCTTCTTGCTATTATTAGTTCCTTTCTAATTTTCTTGGACCCAGCTGTGTGAGATATTGAGCGGACTTTCGATCATTTTTTTCAGCACAAATTGAAGTTTGATTATTAAGGAATATATATATGCTTAACAATTTTGAAATGAGGATTTTTGGATTTTTCACTATGTTTGATTGCAGAATTAAACTGTGCATAGTTTTCTATCCTTTACTTGGTAGTGGTGATGTTCTGCTTGTGTTTATACTTTGTTTTGGAGCAACCATCAGTCTGTTGATTCGCAAATGGCTTCTGATAGCTCCACTGGATAATGCTTGATCTTATGCTTAACTTCTACTTTCTCTTTTCTTTTACAGTACGTACCTTGTGTCGAGGATACTGTTCTAGGAATTGTGGTAGACTCCAAAGCAGATGTAAGCATTCATGTCCTGTCTAACCCAAAATTTGCTCATTGTTCCTTGTTAGTTTTAAGAAATTTCATGTTTCAGCTTCAGTCTTGGATTTTTGTTTTTCCTAGCATATGTGAAATACCTGCTCCTCCTGTGTTTTCTTTTTCTGCAAAAGAAGTATGCTTAGAGGAAAGTGCTTGCAAAACGTCGACCTTCTACAGGTTGGCAATTCATTTTTGTGGTGATATTAATTTTTGGTTTGCTTTGGCAAGCATCATAATCACTTATGATCAAACTGAATGGTTGGCTTAGTATCATAGAGAATGAAATTTCATAAAATTTTAATCAATTAATTGGGTAGAAATTTCCTCCAAAAAATCAAACATGCGAATTAGTTTAGGAGAAAGATAGAGATAAGCATTCAAGTCGGCTAAACTCAAGTAGTTCTCAGGCCTCACTAATCTTTCTAAAAAATAAAGATATTGGTTTATGAGTTAGTGTTGGTCTTATATATCCTATTTATTTACTTATCTATGGTATCAATGCAATGTAATTGTTCTCATATATATCCTATTTATTACTTATTTGTGGTTTCCATGCAAAGTAATTGTTCTGTAGGTTCTGCCTGTCTCCCTAGTTTTGGTATGAGTTATAGTATCTATCCAATTTGTAATCACATCATTTAAATCTTTGAAGTCTTTGTTGATAATTGATCAACTCATTTTTTACTTTTAGAACTTCCTTGTGGATATAAAGGGACCTTCGTTGGCATTTTTGCCTGTGCTGGCATTTGAAGGAGGAACAAGGAGAAATATTCCAAAATTTGAGGTGGGTACATAGTACATCAAGTCATGCATGTCAGCCTGTTCAAATATCAAATGGATTGCTATTGACCTATGAGATAACAGTAAATGTTTGTGAGTCGTGCCTCCTGCTTGAAATTTATCTGATAATTGCCTCACATTTTAAGGTTATGCATTCCTTTTTTTATTTTGGGAGTGGATAGCCAAATTTCCCTTTTTATGTCGTAACAAATCTGCTTTCCTTTTGGATTTCAGAGTGTAAGAATTTTGATGGTAAAACCAATAGTTCAGCCAACTTTATTTGTACTAGTTTGCAAATGAACCCAAAAACTAATAATTTTTGTCATATAGTCCACAAATTTTGCTGTTTATTTTTACTTTTGATGTTCTTTATAACAGAATAAACTGAGTGGTTTACTCGCAGAACTTCAATTGCATAATTGATGTTTGCTTTGCTTTTTCTCATTTCCTGGAACAGGTTGGTTCATTGCTTTATGTTCGGGTTGTGAAGGCAAACCCCAGAATGAATCCTGAGTTGTCATGCATGGATGGTTGGTTGCCTTTGCTTTAAGCTATTCCTGTGTCTTATTAGTTTTGTTGAATGCTATGGACTATCACTTATACTTGTGATCTTTAGCCAGTGGAAAAGCAGCAGAATTTGGCATCCTCAAAGATGGCTACATGTTTGAATGCTCAACTGGTCTATCTAGAATGTGAGATAGCGTCTCCCCTTCTAAAGAGTAGCCATTTTGTAATTAATAGATTGCCACGTTAGTAACAAGAATGATAACAACATGCATGTCATTGTTGTATTTAATGAGCTTTTAATTTCTTTTCCAGGCTCTTGAGCTTACCGACGTGTCCTGTTCTTGAGTCTCTTGGCAAAAAACTCTCTTTTGAGATAGCTGTTGGATTAAATGGTCGTGTTTGGGTATGGTACCTTGGTAGTACCTTAGTATGTCTTTTAGTTTCATTTGATCTGTCTTGATTCTTCACTTATTCTTTATGTTCCTTTTGGTTAACCATCCCAGATTTTTTTTATGCTCTTAACGATTGTACTTCCCTTTCCAACTCCTGTAGATAGTATTTCGTTTTGGACGATTAAATGGCTAAATATGATCTCTTATTTTTCTATTTTATGATGATCCAGGTGAATGCTGACTCTCCATCAACAGTCATCATTGTTTCTAATGCAATCATGAACTCAGAATCTTTGAGTGGTGTGCAGCAGAAGATCATGGCAGAGAAACTGCTGCAGAGAATACAGGGTAAGATCGATAACGTTTGTCACTTTAATCTTTTACAAGGACCATATGGTTATACTTGGGTAGTTACTATGTGCAGAATGATACAGGAAAGCAGTCATTGGTCTTCACTATTTCATTTGCTGGCACCAAGCTCAGAAAAAGGATTAAGTTCTTCTAGTTCCTAGCTTTAGAAGCACAATGACTACTTGTTAACATTTGAAGATAAGACTTCCAATTTGGCTGTAGCAATTTTGAATAACATTGATCTTCTCTCGTGTTTCTTTTTGTATTTTCCAACGACCGTATAATGGAGAATGAACAAGCGTACATCCGACTTTAATTTGCAGCAGATATGGGAGTTGAATCCGAAGTGTTTGTATCCTCTAATCGTTAAAACCTAACAAAATTTGTCGCCGAACTCTTTGGTGTTGACAAAGAAAGCAGAGATATAAATTTCTGATATCTAGTCCTAGTTAGGAACACTCATATTGAGAAGCACATTAGCATATGAAGTGTGACCACTAAGCACATTTAAGCTTCAAGGACGTCAATGATTATCTACGGAAATCAATAAGGGAATCATATCATTGATAACATTATATTTCTTACGCAAATGTTGTGAAACAGTCAGAAATAGAATAAAGAAGAATATATAATAACATAGGAATACTTAATTTGTGAGAATGAGGTTTGTTTCCAGATGAAGGCCTTGCTCTCAAGCAGAAGGGAGAATATTCAGAGCAACCTCTTTAAGCGATGGCATAGCTTCTTGCCTATGCAAACAAATATATGTGTCCCTCGCTCTTCTAAGGACTTTCCACGGACCAGGATAGCACCTATACCAAAAACAAAGATGAAACCTTTCAAAGAGTAAATTATCCACGGCAAGTCTTTCAATTAAAGCATACCTGAAAAGGGTTCCACCATTGCGTCCTTTAAAGTTGTGAATGTAATATACAGTCTCCATCTTTGGAAACAGGGTCTTTGAAAGAGAAGCCAGCTTTGGGTAGAAGAAAGATGGATAATCTTAGTTCATTTCAAGGGCAACTTTGGTCTCATCAGTGTAAACTAACATGATTGCATTACTCATAACCCATTCTTTTCCTTTCTCCTTTTGGGACGGTAAGAAAAGTTCTCCTATTGAACCAATGGACAAACCCGCAATTATATGAGAATATGATAAAACTGAGTATGAGATAGCAAAGGATACAGCCAGATCTTATCCGGTCAAGTTCGCCATTGAATATAATCAATTTCCGACTTGTGTTTGCGACAGCTTCCTTGTAAAGCTCTTCGACCACGAGCATTTCTACGAAATATATCCTCTAAATAAGCAAGATGGCATTTCAATGCAATGCTACAATGTTGCAGGTTTGAATCTACCGTTGACATTAAAGTATGGGTAAGCAACTAGGAAAAGTTCATCTTCTGGCTTCACACGATCGGCCATTTTGACTTTTTCGACAAAACCAAAATCCTCAAAGAATGATGGCTTAGTCAAATAGTCCAACTTCAAAGAAGATCCTTCGAAGGCCGACTTTCTTGCAAATTTTACTTCATTTGCCTCTGGGAAAAACTGCCATAATTAAAGCAATTCCGTATCTAATGGTGCAGATATGTGATGAGAGGGATAAAATTACATCTTTATTATATTAAAGAAAAGAGAAAACATATGGAGTTAAAATAGGGGATGAAGACATGAACAGAAAGGAAAAGGTTGGCATGTAAACTGCGTAGAAGGTAACCAGACATTGCCTAAAAATTATCCATCCTGAAACAACAGTAACCACTTAACTCACATCTTTGTAATAGCATTACAGTCCACTGAAGGATGGCTTAGTTAAGGTCCATGTTACTTTTGATGATACCGTTGATAATGCTAATATAATAGCCACGGAGAACTAATTGAATTTCATTTTTTAAGCACTTTGACCCCCCTTAACAAGCATAAGCCTAACACCTCGTATAACAATTTGTAAAAATCAAATGGATTGTTTTTGTGGAGTTCAAATTCAAATGAGGAACACGAAATGAACTTACTATTCTTGTTCGTGCAACTTTCTCTGGACTTACAAAGGAATCACAAAATTCACGTATTAACTGCATACTCCCCGTCATTTCTATTCCTCCTTCACCATCACCTGATTTACAGTGTAATTTAACAGATGTACAGAATATCCGGTGAATTGAGTCACATAATTGCAGACGAAGAAGATTTCAAATGCAACAAGTATGCACCTGGTACTGATTCAAGTCCAGCTGTTGGAAATTCAATCTCCTGTAAAACATGCTTGCTTTATTATGGACTATTCAGGAATGCTACACATATTGTGAATCTATAGTTTCCAATTCCTGAAATATTTAACTGCTGATACTAACCATTAACTGTCTGTTGTCCTGCAAAGCCAATTCAGCTGCTTTTTTGGCCTGTTCATCAGTTCAAGTCTCAAATTATGCTGTCATGTTTCACAGTTACTACTGAGTATGTCATTACACGGACATAATGCATAGAGAAGCGTACTTGTTCGAGGAGCTCTACGTAGTCACTGGGAAAAGGCACATCATATTCAACCAAGGGATTATCATCCCTTGAAGCTGAGCAAGGTCTAAGATAGACGCCAACAGACTTTGTGATTGAACTGATTCTATTACTAAGGGGATGTCCAGCATTCTTTGTCTGATAGGTTTGGCAAATAATATCCTAGAAAATCTTAATCAAAACAAGTCAAAAGAAAAGATGGAGAAGATTAGAATTTGTGTCTAATCTTTCTATGATCAATTATGGTTATTTCACAACATCTTTCTCCTGAGAAATCTAGATTTCAGCTACAGATAGCTGTGTTTTCTTTCTTTTATTCTCTTTGATATCATATTCAACCATATGGTATTGTATGTGATTCGCAAGTAAGGACAAGTGCTTACAGAATTTGAACAAACGAAACTATAGACATTCTAACAGATGACTTGAATTCATTTACGTCTACTTTACTTATGGCGAAATGACGGTGAAGCTATATCCCCATTGACTGAAACTCAATTCCCAAAATGAACTAGTTTGAGTTGCATTTTGATTATGGACTAAGAATCTTACCAAGCAAACCATTTTCCTTATCAATAGAAGAATCATCGCATTGAAATTACACCCATGGAATTGTTCCCCAGATAAGTTATGCCTTTTTCTTATAGTTTTTATTGTCACAACCAAATTGGAAAAATCCATATTCCTGTTCTATTCCACAAGAACAGCACATAATGAGCAATGCAGTTTAAAAAATTCCGACTCCATCATGGACAAAAAGAAAAACAAACAGGAAAAGAAGGAATTGAACTTAGCAAAGCAATGGAGTCCCAACTGTTTTGGGCGTAACTTACTACAGTTAACGTATTTCAAATCCTAAAAAGAGTCATTGGTTGAGGCAAGGAATTCTGACAAAAACTCAAACTCGTCAAACACTCACTAACCTTTGTAGGAGGAAGGGGAGATATTGGAAGCGCAGAAGTAGAGAAAATTGGAGTGCTGGATAGTCGCATTTTTAAAGTCTTTTTCACTTTCAGATGGCTTTACTGGAAGTTGATATGTACCACGCTTACATTACATAAGGTACTTACAATCAAGTTGATAAGATAAGGCTATGTTGTCTATTTATATTACAACCACTTCAAAGTGACTTCTTCCTAAAAAATCTTGGATCCCAAATTCAATAACGACTAAATTTGATTTATTATACTGATTTTGGGTTGATTGGACCCAAGTCTGATTAACTTATTATAATTAATTGGACAAAAATATAAAATTTAGATTCAAACTAATTCTAATCAAATGTAAATATTCTAATTTAAACTTAAGTTAAATTAGCTAAATTAAACTTAATTTGACTTAGATTCAACTAGCTCGAATTAAAATTTATTTGCTATCTTTATTCTCAATATGAATATTGAGGAAAGCTAAATTTTCATTGATTTCATATTCAAAATTGGGAGATTAAATTTTTGGAAACAATACTAAATAATACATATTCACATCATAAAATTAAGAATGATATATGTGTCTAAATTTTAATGAGTTTGACTCATGTTAATTGAGTTTCAAAATGAGTTTAAATCAATGTTATGAATACTATATCGATACCAATTCTAATACCAAGTTTAGTTCAAGGACAATACTAAATTGGTATCAGTCAATATTGAGTACCATTTTACATAATATTTAAAAATGATAAAATAGTCCCTCAATATATTATGTGGTGTGATTTATAATTTTATATCAAACTTATCTCATAAAATCATAGTAATAGAATTTGAAATATCAACAATCTATTTATTTATAATAATATTACTTTTCATATAGTTCACGAATAAACAATAACTACAATTAATTAAAAAAAGTTTAATCATCATACAAATATAAACCTAAGAATAATATAAAGTATTTAAAATGTTACAATTCTATCATATAATAATGAATAATTACATAAAAACATCAAATAGAAAGAATATCAAAGTCCATGCATTATCTTTTAAGGTTAAAGACAAAATTCGTTTAATTATATAAAAATAGTTGAGTGATAAATATAGTATTCATCACCTTAAAGTAATAAGGAAAAATATTTTATTATCATCAATTATTATTAATTTGAAAACTCTTTAATCAAAATGAAATGATACTTTAATTTTTAAGTGTTATTAAAATAATTAATTACTAATTTTAGAGAACTAACGTGATTCGAATAAAGTCGAGTACACATTAATTTTATATTCTATGTCTAATTAAAATATCATATGATAAAATAATTGAATTATAAGAAAAAGTTATGAATATAAAAATTAGTGAAAATCACTTTAATATTTTTTAATATTTAGGCAATCATGATGTATTGCTAGATGTTAATCTTAATCAACAAATATAAATTATTTAGTTAAGTAAACTAAACAAGCTTAATTTATCTAAATATAAATATAAATATAATATGTATTTTTTGTTAACATATTTAAGAACATAATGAGTGACACAAAAAATGATTGAAGAAAAAAATAATTTAATTAAATTTAACTTGAATGTAAAGTTTGAAAAATTTTGAGATCAAACATCGAAAATTTGATAAATAAAGAGCAATATTAGATATTAATTCCAATTTTTTGTTTAACTATAATTATAATTAGTATTATATCTCAATTACATTATTAAAAGGTATTATAAATATATATAAATTCTTTACGAGCTATTATTATTGATATACTCTTTTCAACACCACTTGTTGAGATTTCTTAATTAGTTTGCATAGATATCATTAGAGACATTTGTGACGGTGATTTATAGTTTGCCTATTTTAAAAATTGACTTCACAGAGAATTGCAGAGAAGAAAATCAAGTTTTTCAATAAAGTATAATTTATTCAAATTTTATTATGTTTATGAATTAATCATGTTATATAATTAAAGTATAATTAAAGTAATATTAGAATTTGAAAAATAAAAGATTTTTTAATAATTTTCTTAAGCTACATACATGATAAATATTTGTTGAATAAATAATGACCACTCTGTCTTCCTCAGTCAACCCATACCGAAGCGGAAACAGTTATTAATTCCACCGTTTCTTCCTATATCGTATTAGTTCCTGAGCAAGGAAAACACACAGTGTAGTTCATTTCTTCCAACAGCCTTACTAGTTTCTGCAAAATAACGTATACTTCGTTTCTTCCAGTGGCGTTACTAGTTCAAGCAAAACGCGAAGAACAACTTTTCAATGTATGTACACATGTGTATATGCATTATTATTAGGACTAATCTAGAAATTTTTTAAGTAGAAATAAAATATTTAAATTACTCTTATATTATTGAATTAAATTAATAGAAGTAAATTTTTTATCAAATTAGAACTTAAAATAATAATATTTTTATATAATTTTTTTTGAAGACAGGAAAGACAAGTGCCCCCACTTAACCTTAACGTGCATCCATCCCTGGGCATTATATAATTTCAATAATTATTTCAAAAATTCAATGATTATTTCAATTAAACATATACCCATTTGTCATGAGTGTCCAATTTATTGTCGTACACAAGTCACACAACTAATTATAATAATCCATTCCTTTTTCTCACTCATACTGTGGAAAACAAATTTGGTAAGAAAAAAAATCCTCTTTATATGTAGGAAAAATCACGAATAGTCTATTTTCATTTAGACTGTGTCCCACTTTTAATGGTTGAAGAGAGATTTAGTTCTTGTTCATGTTGTACGTGTCAACGGTTTTATATAGATACTATTGTTGAAGTATACAACTTGGTGTTAGGAACAATTAGGATTTGGACAGAGTTGGGTTATAGCTAAAATAAAACTGAAAATATTGATGATAAAATGGACACATAGATTTTATATGAAAACTTCTAAATTAGGATAAAAATCACGAGCATGAATAGAAAAATTTTACTATAAGAAAAATAGAGAATTACAAACTAGACTCACAAAATATATAAAATATTTTGTTTCACTTTTTTTCTTCTCTCTTTTCTCCCTCAATCTTGTTTCTTTTTTTATTTGTTAATGGGATGATTTGCTCTCTTAGGCAGGAGATGTGTGAGATGGCTGGCCATTTGGCCAGCTATCTTTGACTTTTTTTATTTCAACTTTTTCAGTGGCCAGCTATCCTTGACTTTTTTTTATTTCAACTTTTTTAGTACCTACTATTTTGACAATTCTCCTACTTAAAGATTTGATTGAGAGTTAATCAGATCTTCACACTATTCTTTCTACTTTGCCACTTCATGTTGCTTACGTCTTTGTCAGGCCATACGATAATCGACACCACATAAACTTGTCACCATTGATTGCTTTTGTCATAAAATCTGTCAGGTTATCCATTGTATGAATTTTCTGCATGTCCACCGTTCCTTCTTCCACTTTCCTTCTTCCACTTTCTCACGAACAAAGTGATATTGAACTCGAATGTGTTTTGTCTTTGAATGAAATGCTAGATTCCTTGAAAGATGCAAAGCACTTTGGTTATCACAAAACAAAGTAAGGTTCTCTTGTTTGCATTTGAGTTCTTCCAACATCAACTTCAACCACACTACTTCTTTATTAGCTTGTGTAGCTGCTAATAATCTGCTTCTGTTGTTGACGTCGCCACAACTGACTGCAGTTTTGAAACCCAGTCCATAACCCCTCTAGCTAATGTGAACACATATCCAGTAGTGGATTTACTTTTGTCAAGATCACCTGTATAATCAGCATCAACATATCATCTGACAGTAAAATCTGATTCTCCATAACATAATGCAACATCTAAGGTTCCTTTGATATATATGAGAATCCTCTTAACAGGATGTTAATGCTCTCGACTAGGATTTGCAATGTATTGACTAACTACTCCTAATGCATGTGCAATGTTTGGTCTTGGACAAATCATAACGAACATTAAGCTTCTCATCGCTGATGCATAAGGTACTTGAGACATCTCCATCCTCTCTTCTTCATTCCTAGGACTCATACTTGAGGATAAATTGAAATTAATAGGAAGAAGGGTAGAAATTGACTTACAATCTTGCATATTGAAATGTCGTAAGATCTTTTTTAAATAATTCTTCTGAGAAAGCCAAATCTTTCAATTATTTCTGTCTTGGTGAATTGCATCCCTAAAATCTTGTTTACTAGTCCTAAGTCCTTCATTTCAAATTTCTTAACCAATTGTGTCTTCAATTCTTTGAAACAATCATTGTTGGAGCCTGCAACCAACGTGTCATCTACGTATAATAGCAAAACTATAAAATCATCTTTATAAAACCTTTTGAAATATGCACAAGGGTTCATATTCAATCTGCTATATCTAAGGCTTATGATGAAGGAATCAAATCTCTTATACCAACACCTCGGTGTCTGCTTTAGACTGTACAGAGATTTGTTCAACCTACAAACCAAGTTCTCTTTTCATTGTTCTTCAATACCTTTTGGTTGGAGCATATAAATTTCTTCTTCAAGATCTCTATAAAGAAATGCAGTTTTTACATCTAACTAATCAAGATGCAAGTCAAATGTAGCACACATTGCTAGGACTACTCGAACTATAGTCAATCGAACTACAAGAGAAAATATTTCATTGAAGTCAATTCCTTCCTTTTGAGCATATCTTTTTCCCACCAATCTAACATGATATCGCTATCGCTCTACTTAATCGTCATCACTCTGCTTGATCTTGTAAACCCATTTATTGCCAATAGGCTTTCTTCTTTGTGGTAGTAATACCAGCTCCCATGTCTTATTCTTATACAGAGCTTCAATTTCTTCCTGCATTGTTGTCATCCACTGAGATGCATTTGAACTATTCATTGCTTCTTGAAAAGTTGATGGCTCTCCATCCTTAGTTAAAAGATAGTATGTAATATTGCTCTCCAGAATATAATCTGAGTGCCAGGTCGGTGCTCTTCTTGTGTAAGTTGATCTCTGAGTATCTGAAACATCATATTCGACCAGTTTTTGCTCCTTGTGCTCTGATACAGCTTCAGAAGAATCATTTTGATCAACTTCCTTATCTACTTGTACAATTGTAGTTTCTAGATTCTCTTGTACAGTGCCAACATATTCTGTTTGCTCTTGATCCTTATCTTCCATGAAGAAAATATCCCTGCTGATAACAATCTTATGGGCAGTGAGATCCCACAGACGATATCCCTTCACACCTTCAGCATATCCTAAGAAAATGCATCTTCTACATTTTGGATCCAACTTTGTACTTTCTTGGGAATTGAACATCACATAGACAGGACTTCCAAATATATGGAAGTTGGAATAATCCACTGGTTTACCAGTCCATAACTCCATTAGCGTCTTCAACTCAATTGCAATTAATGGAGCTCGATTCACCACATAATAGGTGGTACTGATTGCTTCTGCCTATAATTTCTTATCTAAACTTGCAATTCTCAACATCGCTCTTGTTTTTTCTAATATAGTTTTATTCATCTACTCTGCCATTCCATTTTGTTGAGGAGTGTATGTCATCATGAACTGGCTTTTGATGCCTTCTTCCTTGCAAAATTCATCAAATTCTTTACCAGTTTATTCTCCTCCATTATTTGACCGCAAACACTTGATCTTCTTACCAGATTCGAGTTCCACCCATGTTTCGTGAAATTTGAAGACTGGAAATACATATGCTTTCCTCTTGATAGGAAATACCTAACATCTCCTCGAATAATCATCTGTGAATGATACAAAAAAATTTGCTCCTCCTAGGACATAATTGATGCTTGCCATACATCAGAATGAATCAATTCTATAATTTCTTTGCTTTTGAACTTTGATGTGTTGAATTTCAATCGATGCTACTTACTCACAATACACTGCTCATAGAAAAGGTAGTGAAACCTTTGTAAGACCTGGAAGTAAATTCTTTTTTGCAAGTATTTTCATTTCTCGTTCTGACATATATCCAAGCTGTTTATGTCACGTCATTGCAAATTTTTCATCTAGATTAGGCACCGTAACGAATGCCTCTCCTTCTTGCAAAGTTATTCCCTTCAGCATGTACAGATTTGCAACAATCTTCTCTATTTTCATAAATACCGATGCTCCTTTAATCACTTTCATGATCTTGTTTTGAATCTCAAATCTAAAACCAAGATCATCCAATTGTCCTACAGGCAACAAATTCTTCTTTAGGCCCTCCACACGTCGTACTTTTTTTATAGTATGAATTGTACCATCATACAACTTTAACTTGATGGTGTCAATACCAATGATCTTAAGAGCTTGATCATTACAGCTATACATAGACCCTCCAAAGACAGATTCATACTAATGGAACCATTATCTTCAAGAGGTCATATGAAAATTAGCTGTTGAATCAAACAGTCATATATCAGCAAATCTTCTCTTTCCTCCAATAGTCGTTGTTGCTTCATAAACCATTGCGCTTCTATCATCTGAAGTGCTTGAAACATTTCCTTGAGGAACAAAATCTTTCTTGTTTAGATTCCAGTAATCATTTTTCAAGTGACCTTTCTAGCCACAATTGTAGCATTTATAGTTCTTCTTGCTCCTGGATTTTGATCTACCATGATTGTGACTCCCATTTGGATCACGTTTCATTAATCTGCCTCTCATCATCGCCAAGGCCTCAGCTTATTGCGAACTTGCCAACCTGTCCACCTTGCTCTTGCGCCAGCTCTCTTCTTCTAGAATAATAGTTGCAATGTCATTGAAGACTAAAGTGTCTATATTGGTTGTTAAATTTATGACGAGTTGATCATATGAATCTGACAGACTTTGGAATAGAAGTTTCACACGTTCACTTATCTCTATTGTGTGCCCCAATGATATGAGTTAAGAAAATAGAGTATTTAAAGTATTTAAGTACTCTGTCATCGAAGTTGGTTCCACCATGCGTAAAGTGTATAGTTTCTTCTTCAGAATTTTTTTTGTGTGGAGTGATTTGGCCTCGTATAATTTTGTGAGGTAATCCCATATTTCTTTAGATGTCTTCTTTTCCTCTATGCTAGATAATATTCCATTAGCTAAAGCTAGGTGAAGATTAGCTACAACATTCCCATCCATCTCGTTCCACTTTTCATCTGTGACTCAAATTAGACGTTCACTAACGCTGCGTTTGGTTGCTGTCTCCGGTAGTTGAAAACGGAACGAAACGGAACAGAAATTTGGAGACGGAACGGAACAAAAACTGGGGACAGTGAGGTGTTTGGTTATGGTGGATAGAACAGAGAAAACTGTCTCCGTCTCGAGGACAAAATGTGTTTAGTTGCAGGGGACAGAACGAAAAAATAGTACAAATGACAAATATGCCCCTGGTCCTTAATATGATTAGAAATATGTAATTCATTGATACTTTTATTATGAATGGATT
>JANIHZ010000005.1:17166360-17177235 GCA_027478365.1 Erythroxylum rufum
TTTTCTGGTTTCTGTAAAAGTGTTGTGATTTTTTTTATTTTCAGAAACAAAAAATCATAACAAAGTAAACCAAACACATTTTAATTACCTTTTTTCTTTTTACAAAAACGGCAACAAAAAACGATTATTAATATTTATAGAAAATAAGTTATAAATAAAAATAAAAATTGATCATTTATTTATCAATATTATTACATAATAAAAACGTCAAATCAATAAAAGTTAAGTAACAATACAAATTTAATGAAGGGACTTCTTTCGAACTTTTAACAAAATATAAAAGTTTTCAAGTAAAATTTTAAAATGTGGACATTATTTGTGAGATTGATGAACCAATGCGAAATATTAGTTTATAAAAATATTAATAAAATAGAAGTAACTCAAATTTTCCATCAAAAACATAAATTATATCCTCAACGATTTCAGATTATATATGCTTACATTACCTACTTATTAGTTTGATTAATTTATATGTAAAAGACAAAACTGATTGATAAATGCTTGTAAAGATGATCAATCTCGTTCCAAGTCCTTAGTTTTCTTTTTCTAATATTGAAGTACAATAGGATTGATTGATCAATGTATTAAGCCTTCACTTTGAATTAACATAATGAGTGAACAAACTCGTAAAGGATTTTTGCTTAAAGATAAAAGAAAGGAATTTTTTTTTGGGGGTTTAAAACGTTGTAATGAAAAATGAGTTCAGTGAGTAAGATTTTGATTTATACTACATTACAATATAAAAGTAGGACGAAATAAGGTTTGAACATTTATTTTGTGTTGAAACAAAATAACACACCAAGTCCTAGCCATTGCTTGGCATAGGATTTTACAGGCATATACACACATCTTCATAAATTAATAAACAAATATTATAAGTATCGCTTTAAGTAGTCCTCCACTGTAGTGTATTTGACTTCTGGGTACAGCTTAGATGCTTCCTCTCCATCCTCTCCAATTTCGAAATTCACAAGACATCCCTCGTAACAAACATGGTAGTAATGCGTCAATCCTACTTGTTCTGCATAAGCTTGTTCTTTTATTATCACAAGAAAGAAAAAAGGAAAGGGAAGCTGGTTAGAATACAGACATTATGTAAGGGAACCAGTGGAGTTTTCCCATTAATTGTATCTGAATAAAGGTCCCGTCTCACCTTTGATGATAGCTATAAACTCTTCCTTGGAAATGGAAGACTTTTTCAGCTCTTTCCCGATCAATTTCTCCCATGTCTGGACCACCTCTCTTTGAGAAAGTATGTTTTTGGGTGGTCTTAGGTACAATGTCTTGTTGAGCGTGCGAGGGTCATCTATGGTCTTAATTGTATACATGGCTATGTCATCTTCATCAACATATATTGCTATACAGAAGATAATAAATGATCAGATCTAATTTTAAGATGATTAAAATTTTTCATTAACAAGTTCTTATTAAAATTACCCACGTAATACCTTTAGCATTTGCATCGCCAAGGAGGGTTACATGATCCCTGGAAGGAGCAATATGGCCTGGTTGACAAAGACCACCAAGAAAGTAACCCGCAAAGCAGTTTGCGGCAACATATGTGAAAGGAATACCAGCTTCTTCAATTGCTCTCCTCACTACCATCTTGTCTTCGAAAGTCACTCTTCCAGGTTCCATTGCGTTCTCCATTCTCGCCGGATCGGTCCCGAACTCAGATGGAAGAAATCTCTGTCATACATTGCGTTTTACAGACTTTTCATATTCATGTCTGGAGATTTTTATGATCATCCATCTTTAGTTTATATCAATCCTTAATCCTTAACGAAATAATTTGAACATGTGATTTTTTAGTTACAAATAACCAACTTTTACCTATTGCTCCAAGCTCTTTCTCATTTTTTATTTGTAAAAAATGTCTTTTGCTTTATTTTCAGTCTCTAATCTTTCAAATTTCCTTATTTAGCTCATAAACAATCCTAATATAATAAGATAAAAATAAAAATGTTGAAATTTAGTCACCAATTATTTGGTCGAAGGCTTCTTCTTTCTTTCTTTACATGTAGAATGATCAATTAATTAAGTACCTTTTACATTTAATTTCGACGTATCCTTTAGTCCACTAAAACTGCGAAAGTTGTAACAGGAGTTAGTACAGTTGTACATGGTGATTCTCTTTGAAGATGTAACAATTGAGTAAGAAAAATAAGCATGAAGCAGAATTAAGTTGTTCCGTGCCCTGTAAACTCAAATATGTTGGTTCAGATCATTTAAGTAATCTTATATACCTTAACATTTCCAGCCTCCTTGATAGCATCAACAAGCTTGAGTTGGAGAAGGATTTGATGGCTCCTAATATGGACACCCGATATCGCACATATCACAACATCAACTAATTTCACTGCATTAACAAGGCTCTGATGATCATTGAAAGAGCCATGGACGAGGTGGCCTCCTTGCTCCTTAAATGACAATAACATTTGAACCTTTTCAATGTCCACACCGATCTCTTTCCTCTGGAGTACGTATGTTTCATGGCCTAGAGCTAAACTTGCCTTTACCAGCCTCTTTCCAAGGTAACCAGTTCCTCCTACAATGAGTACTTTGCTTTTCTCCATAGAATGATCGATCCCTGTCTCTCTCAGAAATATGAGAATGAATACATGATCCTTCAGAAATATATAGTAGTGCCCTGAATTCTGTAATTGAAAGGTTTAGTTGTGGAGCTCTGGATCAAGCAATGTTTGTTCTAATTAAGTAGTTATATTTCTTCAAAAGGGTGGCTTTGCAGTTAACCTTCTGCCTGTCAGCAATGACATCTGATGTCCATACTTGTCACTTCGCTTGGAGAGGATGTTGTTAGTTGTGGAACGAATCGAAATCTCCTTTATAAGGTAACTAGTGTAGGGCATATCTAGATTACTTGTCTTGAAAAATACGTATCTGACACAATTAAAAAAAGATGAAGCATCAAAGAACGGATTTGTACCCCACAACCCCCAGTTATTGCTGCGTTGCAAACTTGCCATGAGAAGGTAGAATTCCGCTAACTTATTATATTGATCAAGACACTGTTCCTGCATGCTGTGGAATCAAGTTTAATTTGTTTCTACCCATTTTTGCTTTCAAGTTTAATTCCATTTGACGTATATATTAAGGAAGTCTTTCTTACCAAAAGGTTTTGTTATTTTTAGTTATTTAACTCATCTCTTAACTTTTAACCAGAACATCCCTATTTTCGGATTAGTAGTATGGGTGCAAAACCACTTCATCGCTTGTCTGACATACATTGGTTTTGAAACCAATAATTGGAAAATTCAAACCGTAATAATTGGAAACCAATAATTTTATATTTGAATGGACCATAAGCTATCATTGTTTAAAGGCTAAGCATGCATCTACTTGACCCATAAAGCTTATTTATCATTAAAGATCCTCCTAATCCTTTTATTTATGAGAACTTTGTTACTAGTTTTGATATGAATTATCCTCGCATCTCTTCCTTGATTAAAAGACATAGTTCACTCCATTTCACCTTTATTAGTGTTGGACCCCAAAATTTCTTGTTATTTTTATTTATTTATTTTAGAGTTTAGTCCATTAATTTAGCAAGCATTAGTAGAAATTAGAATTATTAGATAGAAATGTTAGAATTAACTTAGGAGTATAATATGGTAGTTAATAGACCAAAGGAGCTAATAGGCATTACATTAAATGAAGAAGGGCAAAATTGGAAAGGCAAGACAAAAGTGGTCTTGAAATAAGAAAAAAAGAAGAGAAAAGAGAGTAAAAATGTGGGGAAGAAAGAAAGAAGCAGAAGAAAACATGGAGAAGCTAGGAAAGAAGAAGAAAATCGTGGAGAAGCAGAAGGAACAAGAAGGAAGAGGAATCAACTTGTTTAGGTAATTTCTATCATCTTTTCTTCTTGTTTAGGTAGAAAAGGAAGTAGACAAATTAGTTTTGTGTTGGAAGAAAGAAGAAAACCAAAGAACCCATTTTCATTTTCATGGATTTCTAAACTAGGTTTTAGTTTTGCTAGCCTAGATAAACCAAGAGTAGGTTAAGTTTAAGCTTAAATTTATTTATTCTTGATTATTGAAGCTTTATGGATTTTCTATTTGAACATTGGTTTGAATGGAAATTTGGTTTATTTGAACGAAACCAAAAAAATCCCATGCAAGAGCAAGAGGAAAGACAAACTTGAGTTTGGATTTCCAAGCAGTTTAGGTAATAATATGTCTATAGTTATTGTGGAAATGGGCAAATTCCTTACCTATGTGTGTTTGCTTAAGTTGCTTGATTTTGAATTGTTGTGATTATTGGAAAATGCATTATGATTGATTATCATGTCATGCTTTGAAAGATGTTATGACATTCAGTATAATAAAAAGAGGAAAAAGCATAAGAAACATGAGAATATGAATATGTGATTGAATGAATTAAGCATAAAAATTTGCTTGTATTTGGGCAAGAGAGAAACCATTTCGTTCGTCACGTGCACGTTGACTTAAAGCCTTCTCTCGACTGCCCGCTTGTAGTGCACGAGCTCCTAAGAAACGGACTCATTCAGTTCATGGTGTAAACTTCAGTTTCTTCATTTCGATCCATGGGACTTTCAAGCCATTGTGTTTGTGCAATGCATTTTGATTTGTCAAGTTATGATCCACAATTGAGTGTTATGCTTTGATAATTAATTATACATGATATGTTTTGGTGTGATGACATTTTAACTATGAGTTTGTGAGCTAGAATTGTTGATGATTGAAATATATATATATATATGCTTGATTGTGCTCGTTACCAATGGCTATAAATATATTAACCACTGAACTTCGTAGCTCAACCTAATATTTTCCACTCCTCAAGTGCAGAACAAGAAGGTTGTTGATCCTTGCAAGGCATTGGCAAACTCCAAGATAGCCACATTTAGTAATTAAGTTAGTTCGACTATTTTTAGTAGCTTTATAAGCATATCAAACATGAGCATCCATTTGTATTTTGTATTAAGTTATTGATGTAGCTGTTGATATGTAACTAAAGTTATGCTTAAACTCTGTTTCGATTTAGTAATGAGATTATGAATGGAAGAAGTTTCTTTTGTATATATTCATGTCTATCTTTTGTTAAGATGTTAATGGTTGTTGGAAATTGTATGTGCAAATTAGTATTGGATTGTTAGGTTCTAGGTTGCAGATTTGAGGGTTTTGCTGCGACGAACCTTTTCCAAAAGGTGTTTTTGGCTCGATCTTAAAACTTCACCGCGGCGAAGCTAGAATTTTTCTGCAGTGCATTTTTCCTGAAGGGTGCATTTACTTGATCCCAAAACTTCACGGTGGCGAACTTTTTTTGAAAGGTCCTTGGAAATATTCCTTAGTTTCGCCGCAGCGAAACATTTACTTTACTGCGGCGAACCTACCAATGCTGATGTTGAAATTTTCCTTACAAATTGAAGCTTTCAACTTTCCTTTCATGTGATCTTTACCTGACTATCCCAAATCGTCACCTTGGAATAAGTAACGAGACTGGGGCCCAATATTTTTTGGTATTAGAGCTTAGGGTTTTTAAGGATTCCTAGGCTTAGAATACGTAATGGTATAAATTATTATGATGTGTGATAAATTGTTTACATTGTTGAATTGATTGATTACATTAATTGGCATGCATACATGTAGGAAATAAGATGAAACATAAGCTAATCGTTAGTATTTAAATTGAAGCAGTAAGATGCTACCTCATAGAAGAACACGAGAAATTTTGCAAGGATCTTTTACACCTGACTCTCCACCAAGAGAGGAGGGTACTGATGAGTCTAGAGTCCTAGAAAATGTTGAGGCTTTTGTAGGGCATGGTAGTGGGCCCTCTCGATCATAGATGCAAGAGTCACCCTTCCGCAAGAGCAAGTGCCTACTCCCTTAGACCCTAAACTGTTTCAGGCCTTTGCTCAGGCTTTTTTCTAGGCCATAGGCCAGATGCTGCAAACTTCTGCTCCAACCCCAACTAAGAAAGGAAAGCAGTTTGATAAGCTTAGGAAGTATGAGGTAGTGGATTTTTACGGAACAACTGATCCAAAAGAAGTTGAAATATGGTTGTGGAAGACAGAAAGGATATTGGAGCAAATGGACTGTGAGGATGATGAAAAAGTCAAATATGCTACAAGCTTACTACAGGAAGATGCTATGCATTGATGGGAAAGTATACCGGGGAGTCAGATGAAACCACCAGTGTTGACATGGAAGGATTTTTTAGTTGCTTATAAGAAGAAACATCTGTCTGAGGTATATATCCAACAGAAGCAAAGGGAGTTTTTGAGTCTCACCCAAAGGGAGATGACAGTTGGCGAATATGAGCACTGATTTATACAACTGTCTCGATATGTAGCTAAGATGATGATGAGCGAAGCAGTTAAATGCCGTAGGTTTGAAACGGAATTGCATTTGGCCATTAGGGCAAAAGTGGTGATGCAAAATTTCTGTGACTTTCAACAGATGGTTGAAGCGACGTTAAGGATTGAGAATGTGGAGAATATAAAGAGCGCCGTAAGCATAAAAAGAAAAGTGAGAGAACAGTTCAAGAGGGGAGGTAGTGCTCCTATGACGGAGAGGAGAGCCAGGACTTTCCCTGTATAGTTTTAGGAAAGGAGTAGTGGCGCATCAGGTCCAAACAGATGAGAAGTGTTTCTCACCAAGCCTCAACAGTGGGAGACAGTAGAAGGGGAGAGGGGGATAAGCTACTCATTCCCAAGTGCGACCATTGTGACAAATTCCATAAAGGGGAGTGTTATAGGTTGACTGGAGCTTGTTTTAACTGTAAGGAAAAAGGGCACATGGCTAGAGAGTGCCTGTAGTATGCAAGACGGGAGGGAACTCAGATGCAAGTTTCGAAAAGGGCTAAGACAGTAGGACACAAGACTACAACTGAAGTGGGAAGTTCTGAGGTAGCCAAGAAAGTGAATCCTCTAAGAAGACCAAAGGGGCAAACACCAGCTAGGGTATTTGCAATGACGAGGGAGGACCCAAAATCAGCTCCAGAGGTTGTGACTAGTATAGTTAAATTGTTTAATGATGATGTTATTTTTTTAATTGATTTGGGGTCAACTCATTCATTTGTTTCGTCAAGTAGGATTGTGCATAATTAAAATTTGAGCCCATTAGATAGTCCTTTGATGGTTAGCACCCCAATTGGCCAGTATATTATTATTAGTCAAGTTTATAAAGATTATGAAATATATATTGGTGGAGAACAATTAGTGGTGGATTTGATTCCATTATTGATGGGGGGATTAAATGTGATTTTAGGCAAGGATACGTTAGAAAAATATAATGCCAATTTAGACTGTATACAAAAGACAGTAGAGTTTGAGTTCGACAAAGGTAGAAGGGTGGTGTTTATAGGAGACAGGAAAGCAAGCCTACCTAGAATTATTTCGGTTTTGACAGTAGAGAAAATGATGAGGAAAGGATATGAAGCATTCTTGGCATATGTGGTAGACACGAAGGTAGATAGTGGAAAGTTAGAAGAAATTTCTGTGGTCATGGAATTCCCAAATGTTTTTCCAGAGGAATTACCAGGACTACCACCACATAGAGAAATTGAATTTTTCATCGAACTTCTTCCAGGTAGTGCACCAATATTAATTCGACTTTATAAAATGGCTCCGGCGAAATTCAAGGAGCTTAAAGAGCAATTAGAAGAGCTGTTGGAGAAAGATTATATTAGGCCTAGCTCTTCACTTTGGGGAGTTCCAGTTCTTTTTGTGAGGAAAAAGATGGATCACTGAGAATGTGTGTGGACTATAGGAAGCTTAATCATGTCACTATCAAGAATAGTTATCCGCTCCCACGCATGGATGATTTTTTTGATCAATTGCAAGGGGCAAAAGTCTTCTCCAAGATAAAATTGAGATCAGGTTACTACCAGTTGAGAATAAAGGAGTCTGATGTGTCAAAGACTTCTTTTAGAACACGATATGGGCATTTTGAGTTCTTAGTCATGCCCTTTGGATTAACGAATGCCCCTGCAGCTTTCATGGACTTAATGAATAGAGTCTTCAAGCCTTTCTTAGATCAATTTATCATAATCTTTATTGATGATATATTGGTTTATTCTAAGAGTGACAAGGAACATGAGGAACATTTAAGGATTGGATTGGAGACACTGAGGAAGAAAGAGTTGTATGCCAAATTTAATAAATGTGAATTTTGGCTAAAGGAAGTAATGTTTCTTAGACATGTAATTTCAGAAAAAGGAGTACATGTGGATCCAAGGAAAATAGAAGCTGTAGTTAAATGGGAAGTACCCAAGAATATAAAAGAAGTGAGGAGTTTCTTGGGTTTAGCTGATTATAACAGAAGATTTGTAGAGGGCCTTTTCTATGATAGCAACCCCAGTTGCCAAATTGATAAGGAAGAATCAGAAGTTTGTATGGACATGCTAAAGAAGTTTTGAGGAATTGAAGAATAGGTTCACGACTGCACCAATTTTGACCTTACCTTTTGGTAGTGATGGGTATATAATATATAGTGATGCCTCAAGGAAGAGATGGGGTGTGTGTTGATACAAGGAGATAAAGTGATTGCCTATGCTTCTAGGCAACTAAAACCCAATGAGATGAATTATCCTACGCATGACTTGGAGTTAGCTGCCATAATTTTTGCATTGAAAATATGGTGACATTACCTATATGGAGTCACCACCAAAGTATTTACAGACCATAAGAGTCTTAAATAATTGATGAGCCAAAAAGAGTTAAATCTAAGGCAAAGAAGGTGGTTAGAACTACTGAAGGATTATGAGTTGATGATAGACTATCACCCAGGGAAAGCTAATATAGTAGCGGATACGTTGAGTAGGAAATCTACTATGGCATATATGGAGACAGTATATCTTCCTTTATTGAAGGAATTAGCCAAATTCAAGGTGACATTGAGGCAAGTCGAATCTGGTTGTATATTAGCTAGTTTTAGAATAAGGCCGGTGTTAAATGAGAAGATTAAGGAACTGCAGGACCAAGATGAGTACTTGAGCAAGCTCAAAGAAGAAATTAAAAATGGTAAGCCCTCTGAAATAGAAATAAGAGAAGATGGATTGATGGTGGTAGGTAACAAATTATGTATTCCAGATATGTTAGAATTGAAGGATGAAATTCTTGATGAGATACACAATGCTCCCTATGCAATGCACCAAGAGAGTGCAAGAATGTATAGAGATTTAAAAGAGCACTTTTGGTGGAGTGGAATGAAGAAAGATGTTGCAGGGTATGCTAGAAAATGCTTAGTGTGCTAGCAAGTTAAAGCAGAACATCAAGCACCTATTAGCAAACTTAAACCTTTGTCTATTTTTGAATGGAAGTGGGAAAAGATTACAATGGATTTCTTGATGGGATTGCCCCAAGAACTAGCAGGAAGCATGACGCACTATGGGTGATTGTTGATAGGCTAGCCAAGTCAGCACATTTCCTCCCAATTAGACAAGTAGATTCTTTAAATGCTTTGGCCAAGAAATACGTAGATGAAATAATTAGACTTCATGGGATTCCAAGTTTTATAATCTTGGATAGAGATCCCAGGTTCACCTTCAAATTCTAGGAAAGCTTACAAGAGACTTTGGGAACCAAGTTGCATTTTAGCACAGCTTTCCATCAGCAGACTGATGGCCAATCAGAGAGGACAATACAGACATTGGAGGCAATGTTAAGAGCTTGTGTTATGGAGTTCAAAGGCACATGAGATGATCATTTACCTTTAATTGAGTTTGCTTATGATAATTCCTACCACTTAGGAATTCAAATGGCACCTTATGAAGCCTTGTATGATAGGAGGTTCAGGAATCCTATTTGTTAGGATAAGGAAGGTGAAAGGAGACTTTTATGACCTAAGTTGGTACAAGCTACAGTCGATAATATTAAATTGGTGAAGTAGAGACTTAAAGCAGCTCAAGACAGGATGAAGAGCTGTACTGACGCACATAGAAAGGAGATGGAATTTGAAGTTGGAGACAAAGTATTTCTTAGAGTCTCTCTATGGAAAGGAGTCTTAAGATTTTGTAAAAAAGGCAAGCTCAGTTCAAGATACATAGGACCTTAAGAGATTATTGAGAAGATTGGGCCTCTAGCCTATAAGTTAGCCTTGCCACCAGAATTATCTAAGATTCACAATGTCTTCCATATATCAATGTTGAGAAAATACCGATCAGATCCTTCACACATAATCCAACCTTCAGAGGTTCAATTAAGAGAAGATTTGACTTATGGGCCCCGTTTGGTTAGCGGGAAAGTAAAGTGAATTTGGAATATAATTCTTCGGAAAATAAATCTATGGAAAGTAAAGATATTCACATGTTTGGATACTTATAAAAAATTCTAATAGGAAAGTTGGGTAGATTCTTATTATAGTGTTTGGTATGCAATAGTATTTTATGGAATGTGACTTAATTTTGACTTGTGTTTCCAATTATATCCCTACCAACCGAATAAAATTGAAATTGTTAAATAAAGAAAAATATGAACCTGAAGATTGTCGATTGAAACTTCTGAACAAAAATATTCAAAATCCTACTAACGGGAGAACAATAAGAATAGTTGAAGACAGTATTATCAATACCGGTACGTACTGGACTAAAATCGGTACGAAATAACTATTGAGTCGTACCATGTTTAAATATTGGCTAAATATCGGTCGATACCGAAAATTTTCAAAAATAGGATGACATTTTTCGGAAATTTTAAAATTTTAATACCGGACAAATACCGGCCGATACTAAAAATTTTATAAAATAGGAGGCCTTTTTGTAAAATTTTCAAAAAAAAATTAAAATTTCCCTCCCTCCCTCTTGTCTCTCCTTACCCCCTTTTTTTAAATTTTTTTAATTAGTAATTTTATTTATTGCATTCTTGTCAGTTTTTGAACAGGCTGTGACATT
>JANIHZ010000005.1:17177335-17188351 GCA_027478365.1 Erythroxylum rufum
TATATATAAGGTTGTTGATCTTTACAAGGCATTGGCAAACTCCAAGATAACCACATTTGGTAACTAAGTTAGTTCGACTATGTTTTAGTAGCTTTATAAGCATATCAAACATGAGCATCCATTTGTATTTTGTTTTAAGTTATTGATGTAGCTGTTGATATGTAACTAAAGCTAGGCTCAAACTCTGTTTCAATTTAGTAATGAGATTATGAATGGAAGAACTTTCTTTTGCATATATTCATGTTTTTTTTAAGTTGTTAATGGTTGTTGGAAATTGTATGTGCAAATTAGTGTTGGATTGTTGGGTTTTAGGTTGTGGATTCGAGGGTTTTGCCATGGCGAAGCCAAACTTTGGCTGCAGCGAACCTTTCCCGAAAGGGGTTTTTGGCTCGATTTTAAAACTTCTCCGTGACCAAGCCAGACTTTCGCCGCGACGCATTTTTCCTGAAGGGTGTATTTACTTGATCTCAAAACTTCACCGCAGCGAGGCCAGACTTTGGCAACGACGAACTTTTCCCAAAAGGTCCTTGGAAATATTCCTTAGTTTCGCCGCGGCGAAACATTTACTTTGTCGCGGCAAACCTACCAATGCTGATGTTGAAATTTTCCTTACAAATTGAAGCTTTCAACTTTCCTTTAACATGATTTTTACCTGACCGTCCCAAATCATCGCCTTGGAATAAGTAACGAGACCCAGGCTCAATAGTTAGTGCATATTCTGTAGTGTCTCCAAACTATAGAAATTGTCTTTTTTTTCCCAGTAGCTTAACAATATACTTTAGAAGCATATTATGTATAAAACAATATACATTTAAGTTCTTAATCATTAAGTTTAATAGCTAAATTCAACCAACAAATAATAAACAATTGTCACACCACTTGGAAATCTTTTCTTGAATTCTCTTAATCAAAGGTTGAAAGTCAACATAAGTTGGTCTTTTTGAAGATACGAGGATTCTTAGGTAAATGATAGGAGGCTTACTAGTTTTCATACTAGTAAGACAAGAAAGCCAACTAAATGTAATCAACACTTAAGGAAAGTATTAAGTTGCTGCTCTTATCCTTATTAATAGAGAGACTGGAATCTCTTTAAATGAGTTCAAAGCTACAATTAGTACACTAATTAAACAAGCATCAACTCTAGAAAAAAAAAGGATGAGATCATTAACAAATAAAATAATAATAATCCCCAACCTCTTACATTTAGAGTGAAATTTGAAATCCTCCTTTTGATGAATGAAAAAGTTTGATAAGTTTATTAAGGGTCTCCTTGCATAAGATGAAGAGGAAGGGAGATAAAGGGCCTCCTTGCCTCATACATCTTGCACTTTTTATCACATTGATAGGCTCACCATTAACGTTGATATAATATGAACAATAGATATACATTGATCAATATAATTCACAAAGATAATTGGAAAATAAAAAACTCTAAGTATATTCAAGATGAAGCTCCATTCTACAATATCAAAATGCTTTATAAAAGTCTATTTTCAAAGCATAATCTTTTGCTAGTTGCTTCTTATTATAGTTTTTGAATAATTCTTCAACTAAAAGAATGTTATTCAATTTATAGAGCTTATCATCTTTAGAATCTATTTGCATTAATTCATTATATTCAATTATTATTAATCTTCTACCTGTAGGCTTCTAAATTCGCTTCTGGTTGTTTACCTCATGTCATCATGAATAAGTTATAGAAATATTGTTTTTAAAAATATTAGCTCTAAAAAGAGGGATAACATTTGGAAGGCTCTATTCAATGTTTATAAGAGCACATAATCTTGCATAACTTATCCTTTTTATGGCTGTTGTAACCTTATCAACAGACTTCTAACAAAACTCATTAGGTAGATCAGTCCCTTTGTGGTCCAATATTCTAGAGGAATATTATGGATGTTAATCTATAAAAGGACTTGCTTCTGCTTCAAATGTTAAACTGGACCTCTTTCCACTTCTAAAGGAACAAATATTTAGCGTTAAAATGTTAAGACCTTGTTTATGTTAGATTTTGAGCTTGTAAAGAGGACTAAAATCTTAAAAGAAAAAAGAAGGCTAACCTTTGTAACCAACAGTTCTCTCAAACTATGATTCTTCTACTGAGAATGAGACTAAGTATTTATAGCTACGAAGGAGGGTCTCTTACCTAAGAAAAAAGCCAACAAGAGTCAATTTCCTCTTTATCGCACCCTCTTTAAGAACATAAGCTCAAGGAGACACAATATTCTTACTATATGCTAGTAGAGGAGGATAATAATAAAGCTTAAGATCTAGAGAAGACTCTCCTAATACTTAAGGCAAAGTCTTCCTAGTTGGGATTGGAGATAAGGGTCCTTGCAGCTCCAACAACATAACTTTAAGGAAAGGAGTGAGGCCCTGTAGAAGATGAGCCTGTCTAGTGAAGCAAGGTAATAGGTGCATCAAGAGTTTAGGGGATTATTAATGCATCTTAAATTAAGCTAGGAGTTGTTACAACATTGCTACAAGGAGAAAGAGGGGGTGTAGAAGAAGTAATAAGCTGATTATAATAGGGAAGAGGGGAGGATTACTTGGAAGGACATAAAGGAGGAAAAATTTTAAAGTTAGGCACAGTGTTCAACATGATGCTAAAAGCAATAAAAACAAGGTAACAAGCTAGAAAATTTCTAAAGAAATGACCAGAAAAGAAAAAGAAGGAAAGTAGACACTGGAATAAGGGAAGAAGGGAAATAGGAAAACTCAATTAAGGAATGGACCAACTTCCCATTAAAATAAACAATATGCTAGCAAGGAAAGAAGAGAAACTAGCACCAGAAAGAGGAAGCAAGTAAGAATTACCAAAAGAAAACAACACTACGACAATGAGCCAAAGGGTTTACTTAGAACAAAGGAAAGAAACTAGAAGCAAAAACAAGGAAAACTCTAAGGAAAGTCGAAGCAGGAGGGAAAAAGAAGGGAACAAAAGCCATACAGGACATGCAACTACCTTAGATAGAAGCAAAAGCTTTTCTTTCTAAGAAATTATAAAAAAATTTAGCATATAATATTAAAATCAAATTTAAGTATCTTTTTGAAAAAAAAAAGATCCTTTTATCATTTTCAATATTTATCATTAAGTTGTCTTATTTAAATAATCTAAATAAAGAAAATGTAAAGTTTTATAATTGTACTAGACATCAAATTAGTAAAGTCCTTATTTAAAATACAAGTTTAAACCATAACTAAAAGTATTCAGACAATTTAGAAAAATCATAATCAAAACTCAAAACTTAAAAGTCTTAATATTTAAGGCATTTAATATCTTCATAGTCCTGAAAGAATTATATAATAGCAAGTTATAATTGAATAATCAGTAATAAGAAATCCTACTATTTACAACCCAATGAATATAAACAAATGACTTGAATAATAAGAAAAAACAATACAATTATATGAATGAATCAAGCAAGAAACAAGTATGGCATCATTTTTTACCAAAAGTAACTTGATTTGGAATAATATTTTAAACCCTTATTATAGGCAAGAGTTTAACAAATGTAATAAACGTATGTAATCATATACAATATTGCTAAAAAATAGAGTGATGTGAATAGGTAACTTTATATAAAATTTCTATATTGTTATGAATGTGATAACTTATATAACACTCATATAAAAGATAAGAGATAAATGTAATTAGTTATGTCTTTATTTTCTTTATCATCTTAACTTTTTTTTGGTAAAGATTACTTATATTACGAATTATGATATTTATAAATATAAAGATTACAAAAATATGTTTAAAAATTTGATGTTTAAACTCTAATTTAGTATAACATAACACTAAATTAACTAAAGTTGTGCAATTCTAACAAAATATAAAAAATACTTTACCTCTAGCTTTATTTTTATAAAGAGTGACTAGTTAACTTCTTGGTTATAGGTTGAAGTGATAGTTCCTTAGTAGCTACAACTAAGAACCACTAAACTTGGCTTTTATGACTGCTAATACTATTTTTCATCTACATTCTGTTGCATACAAGATTTTCTTGAAGCACATAAATGTATGGTTAGTGACAGAAGTTAAGGTTTAAAACTTACATATAATGTAAGCAAAATCATCTGGTTAATCATCCTCGACAATTTGTAAAATAACACAACTTGTCTTATAATATGACTTGTATAAGGAACATAAACAAATGAAAAGGATTACATGATCTGTTATTACAAGATAACTTAATATTGAACAGTAATGAAAATTAGGGATTTCACCCATATTTAATACTAGCCAACTCAGCTACTATCATGCATTCATGTTCTCTTTGTTCACTCTTCCTCATTATTGTCAATTGGAGGAAGTTGGGCAACCCTACCACTTTCATTTGCTTCCACCTTACAATCAAACAGATGAACAAGATCTTTAGGTGGATCTGAATAGGATTGTTTCAAGTATAATACTTAACGGTACCTTAGTTACGTATCTTGGATCGAACGTGAAAGGGGGCAAGAAATGAAGAAATGCGAAAATACCTGATTTCAGTCTTTGTAACTTCAAACGAGCTTTCCGAAGTCGAAACGAGTGCGAATTCACTGCCGTTTTCATGGGAACTACTCTCCAGGATATAGGTAAGGTCTTTCTATAGTTTTCTCAAAACGTAAGCTCTCTTAGCGGGTCAGAGAATCCTTATGCTTACGATTGATTATATGAGCAACTGCAAGAGACCTTAAACTTTATATATAGCATCCATATCGGGCTTTCTCATCACAAAACCAATATAGGTCTGGTTCACACTAATTGGGATCCATTTTTCACCCAGACTTTGACCTATTAATTTAGATCACATATTGGGTCACTTTATTATCTTTATCTGGATCAAATTACATAACTTAACCGATAAGTTATTGAAAAAATAAAAAAATACAATTAATAGTTGTCTAACTTTATGAGAAAGGACAAAATTGTCCAACATTCTCCCCCTTGGACAAGTATTAATTGCAGTTTTGACTCTAGTTTAAAAACAGTTTAAAAACTCAGTTAAGTCACGCTACTGTATTAGTCGACTAAGTTTTTAAAACAAAACATTTGATCCAAAGATAACTAAAATCCATAATTCCATCCTACAAGGCTTTTGATACCAAAAAGTATCAAATGCATGTGTCATGTGCCGCACAAATTCAATACAATCACGTATATCTAATACCTCACTAACGTGAATGGGAAAATGAAGTGTAGCAGACTAGGATGATACCTTTATGATCTAAATTATATAATCTTTGTTTGTAAGCCTTAATTTCTCCAACTTTATGCTAAACTGCATTAGAGAAATCCTATTTTCTCTCACTAAATGCTAAACAACATTATAGAAAACTTGTTTTCTCTCACCGAATGCTAAACAACATTAGATAAAACCTTTATGTTCTCCAACTGAATGCTAAACTGTATTAGAGAACCTTTATGGGATTAAAACTTATATCCCCCTATGTTATGTCAAACTTCATAGATATCTATTTAAAAATTGTATGCATCCAATTGATATAGGTACAAGGTCAATCTGTATGTATGCCCAATGACCTTTAAATGCTTAAGATCGATACAAATCTTAAGACTTTTATACGTATTATGACAATGTATGATAACACGTATTACCGATGATAAATGATGATCATCTTTATTGATGAACCATCATATCATCATAATAAATCAAATGTATAAATGTACATGGAGCAAACATAACAATCCCCTAATTAACAGTGTCTAAGGACATCAAAATACTCATACTGTATACTTGTGTTTGTCCATCAGTTAAAGAATTGACTAACTTTTCCTCAGTTCTTAAATGCTCCAAAACTTTAATGTTACCTTTTTGTATCAACACCTTTATGGTCAAATAATTGTCCTTTAAATGCTAAGACACTGTGATATTCTTTGTTGCTATTAAACAACATAGCAACAAGATTATCATAGTACAAACGAATGAGTCTAGCCACTGAATCAATCACAAACAACTCAAAAATCAAGTTTCTAAGTCAAACCGTCTGTGAAGCAGCCCCATAGCATACACTCTGCATATATAGTCGAGGAAGTTACCCGTGTCTTCTTGACACACTTCCACAACATTGTATCATCTACAAACTTAAAATTGTAACCTTAAGTGGACTTTCGATCATTCGGACACATGGCTAAAATATAACTCTAGTCCAACATGGGTATCATAAAGCTTTACTAAAGAAGGAAAGCATGTTGACATCTATGATTATGAAGCAAAAAGACCTTTTGGATGAGAAGGTCATGTCATCTAATTGATTATATTTATGCAATCATGTATTGAAGGAGATAATCAAAGAGAAGAATGTTGTTGAAACTAGAGTTACTATATATGGAGAAATCCCTTACCATTAAGCTTCATAAAAAGGTTCAGTTTTATAGCTTGTAAATGGAGGAAGGTACATCCATTAATTCTCATATTGACACCTTTACGTCCATTATTTTTTATTTGGAAAATGTGAACATCAAAATTGATGATGAAGATTAAGCCCTCAAGTTATTATGTTCCACACTACCCTTATACTCACACTTTAGAGAAACATTACTCTATAGCGAGATGAATGTAACTTTGAAAGTTGTTAAATGTTCTTGTCTAAAGATCTTATTGACAATGATTTATCTAACAACAAAAAAAAGTGATAATCAAACAAGAGGATTATTTATGAGAAGAAAGGAAAAGGAGAAGAGTTCAATTAACTATAAAGCAAGGTCCAAGTTAAATTCTAAAAATAAGAATTTAACTTGTAATTATTGTAACAAGAAGTGCCACAATAATGTCGAGTACCTCAAGTTGAAGAAAAGGCAGTCAAAAGATGAAAAGAAAGGGAAATCTATTGATGCCAGTGAAGCAATAGATTGATCTTTTTTAATTAATGTTGATGCCAATTGTAGATCAAAAGATCAATGGATCATATACTCTAGTCATATCAATCTAGATTAAGATGCATTATGACATTTTGAGGATATTGACTAATGTTCATCATATTTAAGACTTAAAGAAGAATCTTACCTCTTTATGCACCCTTAATATTAACAAATGTAAGTATTCAACTAAAGGTAGAGTCATAGAGGTCATCATAGGTGCTTGAGTTGTTATAAAAGCCATTATTTGTATGAAGGATTTACAGTTACAGGTGATGCTACTACAAGTTCTTCATCATGTTCTAATAATGATGTCACTAAAATATGGCATATAAGCTTAGGTCATATGAGTAAAAAATTCATGATCTTGTTAAGTAAAAGAGGTTCGTTGTACACACAGAGCATTGGAAAAATAGAGTTTATGAGCATGGTGTCTTTAGGAAGCAAAAGCGAGTCAGTTTAATCGCAACCATTTACAAGACGAAAAGTACATAGGATTATAATGATTTATAACTTGGGGTTCCTTTCAGTGTTCCTTCAAAAGATAACACTAAATACATGCTAGTTTTTATTGATAAATTTTCAAGAAAAATTTGGATTTATTTTTGAAGCACAAAAATTAAGTTTTCACTACTTTTAAAATTTTAATTAAAAAGCAAACAGGGAGTAGATTAAATAGCTCAGGACAAACAACGATTTAGAATTTTGCAACAAATAGTTCAATAAGTTCCACAAGAGTGAGGGGATGGTTTGATATCAAACAATTAGAAATATGCCTTCACATAAACAAAACTCTCATTAAGAAAGCATGATGTTTGCTCTCTAATTTTGGTTTGCTAAAAGGAGTTCTAAGTAGAGGCTACATCCACGACCTGCTATCTAGTAAATCAATCTCCATTAGTTTCATTTGGTTATAAAATTCTTGAGGAAGTATGTTCTAGTAATCCTACTGATTACTCTAATTTAAAGATTTTTGGTTATACAACATAAATGAATATTAATAATGGAAAGATGGAGCTATGTGCTAAGAAATGCATTTTTCTAAGGTATCTATCTAGAGTGAAAGGTTAAAAGCTATGGTGTCCAGACCCTATTTCATCAAAAGTTATAATTAGTATAGATGTGACTTTTGATGAGCAATCAATGCTGAATTCAAAGTTGGAGTCTTTTGTCCCTTCTAAGATAAAACAATTAGAGAACAATTTTGAGAAGCTAAAAGTGGAAGTAAATGGCTCCTTAATTTAGATAGACGTTGCTTTAAAATTCTCTTTGTTGGATCCATCATCCAATTTAAGTGGAGTTGAGCAAACTTCATAAGAAGTCCCTTACAGTATAGCTAACGCAAAGGTAGAAGAGAAATCATGCTACCATTAAGATACACAGACTATGTACAATTAGTCTCTTACATTTTATCATTAGTAAATAAGAATAACAAAGATGGTGAACCATCCACAATTCAAATTTTATTTCTAATATTGACTAAAGAAAGATAATTGTAATGTAAGATGAAATGGAATTCTTACATTAAAAATGACACTTAGGAATTAGTCAAACCACCATAAGGGGAAAAGATAGTTGGTTACAAATGGGTCTTAAAAGGAAGGATCCCTCTCTAGGAGACAAAGGAATCAAGTATAAGGCTTGCCTAGTTGTACCATGATATAGTCAAGTACTAGGTGTAGATTTTATTGATGTTCTCTAACCTGTGGTAAAACGTTGTTCCATTTAGAGGTTTTACTTGCACTGGTAGCCATATTTGACTTAGGATTGGCATAGTTAGATGTCAAAACTACTTTTCTATATGGTGACCTAGAAAAGTATATTTTCATGCAGTAACCTGAGGGATTTATTATTGAAGACAAGAAATACCATGCTTACATATTGAAGAAATCCCATTATGGTTTAAAACAGTCTCCTAGACATTAGTAAAAGTGATTTGACTTATTTATGACCCCCTACAGCTCTTCAAGGAGCATGTATGATAGTTGTGTTTTTTTAAAAAAATCAAGATATAAGCTTTTCATTTTTTGTTCATATATGTAGATGATATGCTCATTACAGCAAGAAATATATTTGATATTAACCAATTGAAAAATATGGTTAAATGATGAATTTGAAATGAAAGATATGGAAGCAACAAAGAAATTATCGATATAGAGGTCTATAGAGACAAGAAAGCAAAGAAACTATTTCTAACTTAGAAAATTATTACGAGAGAGTGCTATATCGTTTCGAGATGAAAATTGCTGCTTATTTCAAACTCCTAGCTGCTTTATCTCCTAAGGCAGATGATGAGATTGGTGATAGGGAACATTTCTTTATACAAGTGTAGTTAGTAGTATATTGTATGTCATGATATGTTCAATTCCAAACATTTCATGTGTCATTAGTATAGTTAGTAGATATATGTTAACTATAGTAAAGTGCATTATAGGAAGTGAAATTGATTTTAATATATTTGTGAGGTTCAGTTGATAATTATTTTTAATTTAGAAGAAGTAGAGGAAGATTAGTTGGTTACATTAACTCAGACTATACTGGTGATCTTTACGAAAGGATATCACCTACTTGTTTTGTATTCTATTTAAGAAATTTTGTTGTTACTTGAAAGTCAACCTTATAAGCCATAGATGCTTTGTCTATAATAGAGGTATAGTTTATAGCAATGACTAAGGCAATTAAAGAGGCCACTTGATTGTGAGGCTTAAATGGTGAGCTTAGCTTGG
Source organism: Erythroxylum rufum (assembly GCA_027478365.1). Taxonomy (NCBI): domain Eukaryota; kingdom Viridiplantae; phylum Streptophyta; class Magnoliopsida; order Malpighiales; family Erythroxylaceae; genus Erythroxylum; species Erythroxylum rufum. The sequence goes on from JANIHZ010000005.1 coordinate 17,186,927, forward strand.
AATCAGAGGTTACAACTATATTTTGTGATAGTTAAAGTGCTATATATTTGATTAAAGATCAAATGTTTCATAGAAAAACAATGCACATTAACATTAAGTACTACTTTTTTTCAAGATGTTATTTCTTAAGAAAAAATTATAGTGGAAATTGATAACGAAGACAATCTAGCAAACATGTTGTAAAAGTATCTTTCAATAACCAAGCTCGTGTTACTTAGAGTTAATGTTACAATTGATGCCTTTAATTGAACTATAAGTAGGTGGAGTAGCGCAACTTCTAATAGCAATTCAAGCTAAGGTAGGGATTTGGGAAGTCGTTTTTCACCAATCACTACTTGGAGACTAAGAGGCATAAATTTTTGCCACTAGCCATCAAGCATATTTAAAGACACTAATTTATCTTTTCAACTACCCAAGACATTTAGGATATAAAAGGCATATAAAACCAATTTCAAAATCATCCCCAAGAATTGTATACACCAATTAATACATAATATTTAAGTGTATATTATACGCCACATTTGTAAGTATCTTGAGAGTTATGAGTGAGTGATATTCCCCCTTATAATTAGTCTTTTCTCTCTAATGAAATTTTGCTCTTCCTCCTTTGCCCATAGATGTAGGCTTAAAGCCCAACTATATAAAATCTTGAGTTCAAGTCTTTTTTCCTATTTGCCTTATTATTTTAATCATCTTAAATCACAACCTTTTTCTTTAAATATATAATTGTCTTTATTTTGCTTCTCATCTTTGAAGGTCTTGTCTGATTTTAAAAATAATAGTTATTAAGTTTTTAATGGATCAATTTTTAGAGTGTGTTTGATACAGATGCTGAGTTATTAGTAGAAGATCTTGACAAAATTACAGTTATTATTGCAAATCCTCGCCAATTCAAGATTCCAAACTAGTTCCTTCATATGAAGAAGGATTACAAAGAGGCAAAATATTCCCAAATTGTGTCTAATGTTTTGGACATGAATTGAGAGAAGATCACAACCATCTTAAAAAGATTAGGTTTTACTTTTGTTAGACAATTTAAGGATGGGGATTGATTTGTTTAAATGGGGATTGATTTGTTTAAAAGGTGTATGTTGTTATACTTTTGTTGTGCTAACATTGTTCTAAGTTATCTCATCCCCATATTTATGTAGGTTCCACATAAATATGTTAATAAGGGCCCGTTTGGTTAAGCTTTTATCAGTAGAGCTTTTCTGAGAACAGCTTTTTTTAAAAGCCAGTTGACTGTTTGACTGTCAATTAAAAAAAAAGTTTTTTAAAAGAACTTCATACAGTAAACTATTTGGCAACATAAAAATTAAAAGCACTTTTATTAATTTTAACTATATTTAATTTTATAATAAAATTATTTATGCTAAATAATTTTTAAAGTATACTAAACAATATGCAAAGTACCATATTGAAGGA
>JANIHZ010000005.1:17192760-17205184 GCA_027478365.1 Erythroxylum rufum
TAATGTTGAGTTCTTGATTAATAATGTCGAGTAAGTACACATTCACTTTAAGCTTATATAAGATAATTTGAATTTTAAATTGTAAAACACTTAATTTATCTCTCTGTTAATTATTTTTAGAACACATAATCACATAGATAAAAGGTAAAAATAGCCAATATCGTTTTCAATTTTTAATAATAAGTTCATAATATTCTACCATTAACAAATTGAAATCTGTAATTTATCAAAAAGCCATAAGCTAAATTGTATTTAAATCCAATCAAATAACGAGATTAATTGTTCCTCTCTTATAACCAACTGGTCATGTGGACAAGATCCTTACAAGTGACATTAATATTATAATGATATATGTTTCAGTTAGACCTAACTACATAGTTATCATTCGATACTTGTTAGTAATTATTATTATATTTTTTATTTACAATAATTTTTTACTATTTATAATAATAATAACTACTAATCGTCGTGCAAAAATGACTGTCAAACTTTTATCATTTCACTATTAGAAGTGTTTTAGCCGTATAAGAAATACATAGCTATAATAGTTCATACTTAAAAAAATCAGAATGTAAATGACAATGAAACATCTTAATGGATGTATTCACAATACTATTTACTTCTACATAAATTTTGTAATTAACCGGTTTAGTCGGTTTAACTATAAAAACCTTGAATCTTATAATTTTTTAGTTCAGTTTTCAACTTACTTAAAAAAAATTTGTTGTTAAAGATCAATCAATTTTTGTAAATTAATAAGTTTTTATAAATAGGAACTTTGGAGTAAACGGCAGAAGTTACTTTTTTGTGACCAGAAAGTCACATGTTCGAATCACAAAAATAACCTCTTTATAAAAAATACAAGAAGAAGGCTGCGTACATTAATGACCCTCTTCAAACTTTCGCAAAACAGAAAGCCTTGTGCACTAGATACATTAAAAAAAAAGTTCTTATATATAAATTCTATACTTTATAAAGGATCTTGAAACCAATAATTTTCACATACTTGGATTTTGACGAAGAAGACATGATGTTTGATCTTGATAACAATTACCTTCTTTGCATAGGAAAATTGGTTTATCTCCCCTTGTCCTTTTCTTTAGTTTACACGTTCTTTTTCTGATGAATGCGTAAGTTTTTTCTTAAATGTATAAATTAGGGTAGAGAGATTACCAATTTTGTGTGTGCCTTCCTTTTAATTTAACACATCCATTAAGTATCAATGTGTAATTAATTAACAAATGAGAATTTTCTATATTGATAATTTTCCCTTATAATATCATATTTGAGTAGTTGTATTTGAATGAAAAGTTACTAGTCTCAATCTCTAATTTTTAGGCCACTTAAGAACAATTTCTAATATTCTCCCACTTAGTCTAAAATTGAATGAAACTAATGCATAAGTATGATACATTTACAATTAAGCACTAAAACTCATCCTCAAAATATCATAATTACCTAAATATGATAAAACACTAAATGTGGGTTATGGTAGTTGTATATTTATTACATAACATACTCCTTCCATATACCACAAACACCGGTATTTTATCACACTAGACCTATAAATTACACATAAAGTTCATCATGGTCCACAGTCATGTTTTTAATAATAACTCTTATTGTTAAAAATTGATCAATTTATTAATTAATCGGTTACTTTTGTAAATTAATAAATTCTTAGAAACTATAATAACTCAATTAAATTTCATTTAACAATTTTTTTAATTAAACTTCAAATCCTTCGATAAGTAAAAATAATCTTTTTTCAATCATATTTCAAATTCTTTAATTTTATTTAATCTGCAGTAGATTTTATGATGCTCTAATACAGATTAAATTTTTTAAACCTTAAACCTCTTGTCCTATTCGTTTAACTTCGATCAGTTTTTAAAACATTCATTTTTTGTCTATCGTAACAAATTTCTATATGATGAAGATTAATGTCAAAATTTCTACTAAATTGATTCTGGTTATAAAGAAATGTTTTTATTTTGTAGGTAATGTGAATCTAACATTATTAAGGAGCAAGGTTTTAAAAATCGGACCGGACCGGTCCGACCGAAAAAAGTTTGAATCAGTCAGCGTTCCAGTTCGGTTTCACCTAATAACCTCTCTGCATAAAAATCGGCAGGTTCAACTTTTTTGGTCGAACCAGGCAGTCCGGTCCGATTTTTAAATCCTTGCAAAATCTCCTTCCTTTCTTTAATCAAAACTTTCGCATTTATAGTATTATTGCAAAGAACTTGTTCACTTAATTACTAAGCCTCATCAAAATTATTGGTTTATAATATTTATTTCGTTTGGGATGCATTGTCTTCCTAAATAAGGGAGGAAGAAAATAACTGTACTATGATCACACTGAAGCCATCACTTATTACAATATAAGTGCCTACAAGCATAATATAATTTTTTTACATTAATATCATAATTTTGCTAGAAACATTATATAAATCGTATTGCCACCTATGAAATGCTTCAGTCACATAGTTCTTCTCAACATCCTTTATTTTATTTGAGTTGAAAATCATTATCTCTTACTTCCGGTTACACACAACACCATCACTAATACTCCTTTTGAAGTACATTGATGAAACTTACAAACATAAATATATTAAACTCTGAATTATACTTTCACAAAATATTCGTTGCTCATGAATGAATATGAAAGGAATGTACATACCTGGTTAGTTATACATGTATTAATGCCAAACTCTAGATCTTGGTTAATATTTCTTCTATAGGCAAAACATGCATATTTAACTAATATTTCATAAAATTACAAGTTAATTTCTAATATTTTAAGGCATTTAAATGAATTCTAACATTTGCAAACTGTTCAAATTTAACTGCAAAAATTTAAATAGAGTAAAGCCTTGTCAAGACGATTTATTAAAAAAATACATTTTTCACAACGAATGAATTAAAAGCATCTACTGATGGTCAGTTCATATATTATTTTGATCATATTTAAGTTAAAATTATACTGTATTACAAGTTTACAATTGAGAATAATTTTCATATATTACTAATTTGTAATTTATTTTAATGCAGTATAAGAAGTTGATGCGAATACTTTAGATGAAAGCGTAGTTTACGAATCTTTAAATAGCGTTACAGAATTTGGAGTTTTTGATGATGATGAGACACAACCTCCTTCAGAAATACAATTTTGACTTTTATTGTTATTTTATTATTTATATTAGACTCGTATTTATTTATTATTAATTCATTATATAATAATAGACATTGGTGTATTTTTATTTCAATAAAATATTTTATTTTTACTTATTCTTATAAGTTTTACTTCTTATTTATTATATACCGGTTTTATAGCGGTTCACTACTGGTTGAACCTCTAAACCTTAAACCTTTCCTTCGACCGGTTTAATGTCTGGTCCAGTTTTTAAAACATTGGTTCTATCCCTTATCAAAGAACAATTTTTCCCCCACTGGGCCCTCCCTTTTCGTCTACAAGTGCAACCCTATTACACGATACACCAACTCTCAGAAAAAAGCCATGGCAATTAGTACAATAGCTACTACCAGCTCAGGGTACATCGAAATGAGGTTACAGCTAGAGTTCATTTGGGAACCAAGACCTGTGAGCAGATAAGCAAAGGTAGAGAGTGAAGCACAGAGACAACGTCACAAAAGTAGAGGCAGGCCACAGCGAAAAATGCTGAGGGAGAGGAGAAGACTCCCAAGAGTGCATGTGTGAGGTATAATCTATGGTTATCTGATTTTTTTTGGCAAATTGGTCCTCCAATTTTTAAAAATTTTCAAATCTATCCGATACTCAATCAATATTTACCCACTAGTACCAAACAAAAAGTTCAATACTGGTTGGTACCAATTTTTGGTACAGTACTATTCTATTTAGCATAGTATGCTAGTCATTACGACACATACTGGTCGGTACGAAACTCGTAACTTTGGTTTGACTTCTTTCTAGGTTCAATTTTTCATGGACCATAGTATGATTTTTTATGAGCTTGAGATTGTAACACTCACGTGCCATGACTTAATTTCTTCGTAGGCTATAATCTTACTTATTTATGGTTTAGGAGTTGATTTGAGAATTGGCAATGGATCAAACATAGTTTGTACTTCAATTTCGATTTTCTTTAATCCACAAATTGCTCAAAACTGATCAAACTCGGTTAGGTTCGAAAAGTATAAAGCCTAATCTAGTTTCAAATAGGCCAAAAATATTACCAATATATTAAACACTAATACTACAAGGCAAGTACAATTGATTCAATATTATAAGACAAGGCTAAAAAATTTGTTGTAGTTTTGTTGCTAGGTAATATGTTGAATACTAGTAGACGGTACACTAAACTTAAATACTACCAGGAAAGTATATAAAAGCTTGTTAAAAGAGATGAAGAAACATTGAAGAGTAAGTATGGGTAAGAAATGAGAAATATCAAATCACCACATAAACGCATAACAAATGTCACCATCTAATTTTCTTTTTCTTGCAAATTTGTTTATCCATACACTACCTAAGGTAATCTACATATGAAGACATGCAATATAATAGTCAGAATCAAGAAAGATGATGGAGTGATTGAATTATCTCAAACATTAACTATCATTATTGTAAGTTCTACTCGATTAATATATATGTTACTATTACTTATAGTAAAATGTATGTAGAAGAAAAGTTTACTTGAACTTACATATTTTGTTGAAGGGCATATCACCATTTACAATTACCTATTAATCTTCATTATACTTAAAATTATCAATATTTTGCATCACTTCCCCTATTTAAGAAAAATATAATCTAAATAAAACTCAATTATACAATAAATTAATTAAATAAATACATGATTATTATGAAATCGATATACCTTTATCATTAGAAAGTTCTTCAAATAAACTTTTAGAGCGATGAGTAGTCTTTTCTATATTTAGATTTTGCATGCATGTCATAATATAAAAAATATAAGATCATGTGATGGATAGTTATTAAAATTATAAAAGTAAGAAACTAATACACCATAAAGTATAAAGTTTTTTGTGAATATTTTTAATACATAAACAACTTCTAACATACATTAAGACTTCCAAAGTTATTGGATAAAGTTGATTATAATGAGGATTCACTATCCAACAACTCGTGTTTAATATGGCGGAGTTTTTGGGAGAGTAAGAACTTAATCAAAGAGGGTGCGTGTTTACGGGTTGGCTCTGGTTCATCTATCTCTATTTGGGAGGATTCTTGGTTACCGTCTACGGTTTCTATGAAAATTACGATGGAAAGACCTGTTGCTACTGATTTGTTATTAGTATCGGACCTTATCAAAATCAACGCTGGAAGTCTGACGTTATTTTCCAGGTTTTAGAGGCTCTAGATGCTGTTGTAATACTATCAATCCCTCAAGTCGAAATGGTGGAGAGTAAGATTGGTTTTGGAGATTTGATAAGAAAGGAATGCTTACAGTCAAGAGTGCTTACTGTCACTTGATTTTTATTCAGCTAAACCAGCAGCAATAAGCACAGGTTCGTATGTGGAGGAAGGTTTGGTCGTTGCACATTCCACCTAAATGCATTAATTTTGTTTGGAGGGCTTTGAATGCTGCCATTCCTTGTGTGAAATTGCTGCAGCGTCATAATTTGCAGGTTGATGGCCTTTGTCCCTTTTGTCAATATTGTGAGGAAGATGAACTTCAAGTGCTGGTGTATTGTGATTTTGTAAAGGAACAGGCTATCATTTGTAGTCGGTTCTCATTTCAGCCACTATGTAAGATTTAATGATTGGTTCGGGAATTTGATTGATGTGCTCCATGGGTATGATTTACAGGTTATGATGGTGACTTTTTGGGCGATATGGGAGGCCCGGAATGAGTTGCTTTGGATAGATAAGAGAATGACCCCGTTGCAAGTGGCTAGGCATGCGATTAACTTCCTAAATAGTTGGATACAAGCTAATGAATCCACTACTACTAGTAGTGTTTCTTCGGTCCAAGAACAATGGACTAAGCTAGCTCAAGGAGTTCTAAAAATGAATGTTGATGGAGCTCTTTTTGATGATAATTATGTTCGATTGGGTATTGTTGTTTGTGATTCGCTTGGGTCTTTTATTAGAGCTATGCAAGTAGCTATCCCTGGAAATTTTAATGTCAATACTGTTGAGGCTATGGCAATTAGAGAAGCCTTAAGTTGGATTAAGGAAGTAGGGTGGTCTTCTGTAGTTATGGAGTTAGATGCTCAATCTTGTGTTCGGGCTATTATTGATCCTAGCTATAATGATGGCTCTACTTTTGGATTGATGGTTTCAGACTGTAAATCCCTTCTCACTGAGTTAAGAGATGTGCGAATAGTCTTTGTTAGACGGTCTGTGAATGGAGTAGCTCATAGGCTTGCAAGAGCTGTTACAATTTCGAAGGGCAAGGTGGTTTGGTATAATTGGCCGCCTATGTGTATTTTTTATTCTATTCACCTTGAGAGCCAATAACATTTCTTAACATTTTCTTCAAAAAAAAATCCTAGAAGAGGACTCAAAATCAATTATAGATATTGGTACAATAAATAAATTTCGCGCAATTGTTTGCATAATCAAAATTTGAGTTATATTTAACTTTCATCATATTAATATATAAAAATCTTCATCAGATTGTTTAATAAATATTAGCTTCCAAATAATTGTCTAACTCCATCCTATTATATGAAATCCTAACCCTTTTTCCTTTATAAATTCTTATAAATTGAAACCCAAACAAATTACTTTCTTCCTTGATGTGATGTACCAATAGAAGTTGAAACTAATACTAGACTATTATGTTACCATAACTTTCTAATATAAATAGAAGACCAATTTTATCTTTATCTTCCACTCTAAATAGCTTCAATGTCATTCCTATCTTTAAAAGAAGGTTTGATCATCTTGATTATTTTAAAATTCTTATCCACCACTTCCCAAGCTCTAGACTCCCTCATTTTCTCCCAATTAAAACTCCTTTTCAAGTTTATAATATGTCCCCCTTTAACCTCAAATGCTAAGTTAACATTATTAACACTTAGTTCATCATTCTCCTCGTCAACCTCTTTAGAGTTATTAGATTATAAATATTATGTCTCCATTTATTAGGAACTCGAGGTTATTATCTCTCTTATAATTTAATGATCTATTATGATTAATTCTCCAACATGTCCCTAACTTCAACATACATCATAGTCATCCTCTTACACTTTTACAGCATGGCCTATGTAAAGTACGAGTTTTCTGTCTCCTCTTTTGGTGTTAAAACACTTTTATAAGAAATATTTGAAAGCTGCAAGAAAGAAAGTACAGAAAATTTTCCTCACACACTCCTTCACGTGTTTACTCTCAAGTATGACAAACCCTCATATTTTCACACACTTCCACTTATCGTTTTTCACTCTTTGCTTCCTTAACAAGTTCTTTAAAGAACTAAACAAAATCAAACAAATGCTTCAACATAGTAAAGCATAATAAAGCTAATGAACTATTGGTAAAGAAAAAAAAAAGAATAAAACATAGGTTAAACAAGAAGTAAGAAATTCAAATAAAATACAAAAAGACCAGTAAGAATGTTAAGTTGAGCTCAGAAAATTTCTTAATGCAACAATTCCCACATGACTTTCCTTTTCTTTCTTTTATGTTATGTAATGTTATTTTATTATTTTCTTTTGTTTTTTTAATACAAATAATAAGGTTTGAGACAATTGGTTATAAATGGCACAAAAATACAAGGTTGAAAAAAGAGAATATCTAGCTCAATAAATATAGTAGGCAAACGAGACAATGAAGGAAATTTTGATTTTTTTACTGAAACTTTAGAGACATAAAAAGATGCTACAAAATGAATAAAAAGTAGTAATGAAAACTGAAATTTTAGATAAAGAATTAGATTATGATAGAAACAACATGAAGAACGAAAAAAGATAACCACACTTGATTTATAGCCACTTTCATACCAACCGATGTGAACCCACCTAAGAATAAAAAACTAGAGAATCCACAAATAATTTTTAAACCACACAAAGAAATCTAAATTTATTATATATAAAGAGAACTGACCCATTGAATATAGAAAATAAGGAAATAAAGTCATTAAATTAATTGAACACTACAAAGAAAGAATCTTTTGATAAGTTTGTAATTTAATCAACAATAAGGAAAAGAAGCACTTGAGGCTCTCAATAAATAAAGATGTCAAAAATAACTAAAAATAAATATTAACATTATCTAATCACAAAAGAAAAGAATTAAGGATTCAGTAACAAACATGTCCTATGTCAAGATCTTGATTGTTATAAAAATTTTAGGTCTAGTGAAATCATATTGGAAGTTATGTCTTTACAACTTACTATTTCAGAAAGTTACGCAGGTTTAGTACATGCTCTTATTTAAGACAATAGATCTTTCTATAAGTTTTGCAAAGATAGATACAAGCTCTAATATACCCATGTTTGAGGTCGTGGATCTTTCTATAAATTTTACAAAGATGTATACAAGGTTGGGTACACAGTTGTGTGCTAGGTTATTTTCTTTAATAATTGATGTCAAAAGTTACAAAGGTTGTAACACAATCATGTTTAAGATTTTATTCACATACAAGTCTTCTCCAAACTTAACTTTAATTAAGTTAACTAAGGTGGAGCTGCATTTTTAAAAGAATCAGGTGTAGTATGAGGAAGAGAGATGGAAACAAGAGTTGACATTAAGGAAGGAGGAGGGGAGAGGGAAGTATGTAGATGAGGATAAGAGGAATGTACCAAAGGTAAGAAAAGGTTTTGAAGTTGAAAACATTGTAAAGGAATGTTAGTCAAAAGAAGTGACTGATGGATAAAAAGATACAAGGGGAGAGGGTAGAGAAGAAGAGCTTTGCATGGAAGAGGAAGCAAGAAGGAAAAGCCAGCAGGAGAGGTTATGGAAGCAAGTTAAGAGTAAAGAAGGAGCAAGAGTAGGAAAATACATAGGTAGAGGAAGAAAAAGGATGAATAAACTAAGAAGAAGAACACTTTCCTAGTAGAGAAATTCAAAATTGCTTACTAGGAGCTCGCAAATCCAAAGCTTAAGAGAGTTAGCTTGTAACTAGTCTTTGAAGCAAAATGTAGAAGCAACTCCCCCATTTTCACTGCACTTTGCTTTTTGGTTAATTATTTCCTTGTTATGTTCACTTGTTTGAATAGTATGAATATTAAGTTTTTTTTTGGCTCCATTACTATATAGAATACACATCTGGCAAAGGACCTATAAAAAATTCCATGTATGCTTTTTACAATAGAGAACTGATGAAGAAGTTAAGTTAGGATTAAAATTAAATATTTGTGAAATGTTAGGGTCTTTTTTAACATGTTGAAATAATTAGGTTTACGTTGAATTATAATGAAAATGTTAAGATCCAGTTTGACCTTTTTTGCCCAATGGTTAATCATAAGCTTTAAAAGCTTGTATACAGTTACAAAGGGCTAGCTTTTCTTGAGTCTTTTTCACTTCATCACTAGGGTTATTTTAGAGCTCATTTTACTCCTAAAGTCATTTAGTTCTTGCATTATAAAGTATAGAAAGAGTGTTGATGATAAGAGTTTGAGTTAGTAATTTCAATTCCTCTTTCACTACCTTAAGCTTCCTCACACATTTATAAGATTCAAAATTTTAACACAACTTAATCCGTTTCCTTTTTCATTACTTCCTCATAACACTCTATTTTAGGAAGACAGTGTTTAAACCTAAAGCGAAATCTCCTTTTAAGTTGCTCTGAGAGGCTGAGGATCTCAATGGGAGGATGATCAAAAGTTAAGTTGTTAGAGAATAAGGCTTTGCTCTAAGGGAAGTTCACCAATAAAGAGAGATTGACTAAGGCCCTATCTAACGTCTTCCTAATCAATATCTCCCACATTGCCTTTTACTCTAGGTAAAGAAGCTCCCTTTATACCTCATGTCAAACATTCATAGTTGACTCACTTAACTCATAAACTCATTAATGTTGCCTCTAGAGCTTAAGTTTTCGTTTCAATTTCATAATGAAAAAAAAGTATTATTAAAGTCCCTTAATAACAACCAAAGGGATTTCAAATTATTTCCAATTTTCATTAGATCATTCCAAAGAATAATTATATAGAAAGCCAAGTGTACTGCATAAATAAAAGTGAGGTGAAATATAAAACGATTGGGCAAAATTTGTAGTAAGATGCACCATCTAATCATATAAGGATAAAAGCATAATCTTGACTTTACTGGGATTAAAAGAAACTATTATCCATCCATTAAAATGATGCTAATGATTGGAGAGAACGGATCAATCATTTCCTAAAACCCATGAACCTCTATCACAAGTTTTTGATCTAAGCTTAGTCTCTGGAAATTTTACTAATGTAATATTTTTATTAAGCAAGCAGCCATAAATTACTTACTGTTTTTTGGGCTATTGAGTTATTTGACATTTCAAACTATAATTAATATTAGTTGGCTATAACTCTTGCTCTGACTGTAACTCTTTCTCCATCTTTTCTCCTTGATCTTCTTCTAATTGCAAGAGTAGATACATCTCCCAACGATCTGTGATTGACATTAATCTTATCATTCATCATTAGGGAATTAACTTTTGGATATTCTAAGGTAAAATCATTATCTTGATGTTTTGTTCTTCTCTGCACCAATTTCTTAAAGGCTTCTTCCTCTTAATAGATTGAATCTTTCTCAAGATTATGATGGCTAATTGCTTCCAAAGCAAGTTATTTTATTTAAGTAACTTACTGAGGAGAGTGAGGAAAACTCCCGTATAAAGATTCATAGTTTAGACTTTGTAGTGACAAAATGCTATCTTTATTTAGCATAACCTTAATGGTATTGTTCAAATGATTTTCCAAAGGATCAACAAATATATTCCTAATATCATTCTACCTATCAACATAGTTGTTAGTCAAATCATATTCCTTTATTTTCATAAGTAGATTGTAATATACTTTTTAAAAAAAATTGAGACAAAGAAGGCCCCCATTAATAAGTGATGGTCGCAACTGACACCATCATATTATCACCCTCTTCCAACTTCATGATTAAGATTGAATCATTCAAGTCCTGCTCCATTTCAACTTACTCTTCCATAACCTGTGCGTTTCATCAATGTTGTAAATTCATCTGGGTATAATGACTTACCTATAAAACTTGCTAGGTAGCTTAACTTCATCGTAGATCAATATCCTAATGACATATTATGGAAATTAATTCATATTGGTATACATATTATCCTTATCTTTTTCATCTCCAAACTAGGCCTCCATTTTTGCAAAAATATTAACTTATTATTTGTATATCATAGCCCTCCTATATATTATCTTCTTCATTCTAGCTTCTAAAGAGATTTTAAATAAAAACATATCATTCTCATTAATGAGAAGTTCTTCGAAAACATCCTTCTTCCAATGAAATTGAGCCCATAAGTTCAACAATAGATAAGTTGGTCTCATATTGAAAAAAATGACCATTATCGTAGATCAATTCAAGACACCTATCTTAAGAACGTCCAATGAAGGAGCTACTATATTATTTTTATCTTACATTGAGGAAGGTAAAATTTTCGACTTATCAAAAGGGGATAGGTCACCAACAACTTGACACCAAAACGTCTTCACAGTTATCTCTTAGTTGAGAGTTACTACCTCACTTGCATGAGAGGCTATAGAACTTAGTAAGCAGGTGGAGGAAAGGGGATCAAAAGATATGGAAAAGGAAGCTAAAGAAGGGTTTAGCAAGGAGGTTAAGCAAATGATGATAACATGAGGAGGTTGAAGAGTCTTATATGAGATATGGGTGGGAAATAGTAGAGGAAAGGGTCTCTCCCTTCTTAGTAAAGATCGAAGTGCATAAGCCATAAGAAAGGGAACTTCAAAGTTTTGAACTGTAATAATATAGTAAAAATAACTTTTATCAAAAGTCAAAAAGGAGAATTACTATAAATAATTTAAAAAGGAACAATACTATTAAGAGAAAGTACAGAGAACAAGTATAAGAAACCAAGAAAGAAAAAGAGTAAAAGGAAGAATCAATGCATAAAGAATGTTTTAAAGAACTTGAAAAAAGCAACTAGAGATAAAGAATGGAAGACAAGAATCTCAAAGACATATAATTAAAAATAAATAGAAATTAGAACTTCTGTTTTTAGACTAAAAAGTCTTACCTAATATCATCGGAGAAATCCTTTATAATGTTAGTAAATATTTTTGTTATGTCCAAAACTATAATTTAATTTATAGGTAAGTTTCTAAATTTACATGAATAAGTACACATGATTTTTTATGTGCTCTTTAACATAATTTGATAACGTTATCAATTTGTAATAAATAAGCTCGTGATATAATACTTTAATCTTATTAAATATTTATAAAATTAACTTTTAAGATATAGAAATTTATTAACCCGAAATTTTCTTTTAATATAAAT
>JANIHZ010000005.1:17205284-17222089 GCA_027478365.1 Erythroxylum rufum
TATTAACCCGAAATTTTCTTTTAATATAAATGAATTATTACATATAATCATTAATTGAGATATTCTCATTAATTCTTTTTATATAATATTCTTTTGTAACGAGGAGTAAAATAAACATAAATTTTATATCTTTTATTTAAGCAGACATCGTTTTAGACCAAAACGTCAACTTTAATTCAGCTAGTTAGTAGTAAATTATATGTGAAACTTGAATTAATTAATAGATAAAAGGTTCAAAATGACCTTATATTTTTATCAAAGTTTACGTATTAGAACATTTAGATTAAATTAGAACTGATTCTGATCCATAAGTAACGAGGACGAGCAACATAAAACCCTGGAGTTCAGATATCGCTTGGTGTATCTCTTTTGGAAAAATCCTCTACCCAATCTCTAATTTGGGTGGGTTTGATGAATGGAGAAGATTGAAGAAGGATATGTACCAAGATTGATCTTTCTTACCCTTGGTTAGATGGTGGTGTCGAGAAGACCTATGGTCGCCTTTGTTGTCATAGCCCTAATTGGAAATACCAGAATGCAACGAATATGTTCAAAGTTTTGTTCAAAGCTACAGCAAACACTGTAAAGCAATAATATGTTCAAAGTTGTACCAGCAGATAACGTGAAGCAAGGATACGTTCAAAGCTGTACCACAGTATATAATGAGATATTGAAAAGGCCTTACAATCCAAGGATACGTTCAAAAGTTGTACCATTACCTCTCAACATTTACAGCCTAGAAAGGAGGCTTTAATTCTCTATCCCTCCATTGGACATGCACACAAGTTTTACTCGAGTAAAATTTTGAGAAATCATGAAGAAACATAATGGCATTAGGTATAAATGTATACATGCTTGCTTATGGAAATGAACTTGATCCCTTTTTGCTCCTGACATATTGTAAGCTAACCACTCTCATTAGTATGTGTGACTGCTTCCTCCCTCATTTTTCCTAGGCAACTTCTAGATATAACGCCGTGCACCAACTCAAGAGTGCTACTTGTTTTACATTAGAAAGGGACTTTTCAAAAACTGACCGTCAAGTAATTGCCATTTCTCAAGTAATTAGCATTACAAATCATGGCCATGTGCTTAGCTTTCTGTTTTCTGAAGGTTCAACTTGTCCTTGCATTTACAAGGACATCAACAACCATGAATGGAACCTGTGGGGATGACGTAGGTTTCTTATTGCAGTTTGGAATTTATCAACATAGCTTTCCAAAGGCAGAAGTTATCATCTTCACTTTTGTTGAAACTGCAACCTCCAAGGATCCAAGAATGGCAACTTCTGTACTTTGTCTTCATTTCCATGATTGTTTTATCAATGCAAGCCATCTCCTTCTTACTATATTTCTTCTCTTATTCTTGCATATATGTCAGACTTCATACTAAATGATAGATGTAACGTTGCAAGGTTAGAATGCTTTCGTTTTACTAGATCACAGTGAAAACTTTGTCAGTGAAAACATTTTGGGGGACCTCATATGCCAGCTTAAGGTCTACGGGAAAAAAAAAAAAAGTACAAGAATTATGGTAAAGTAGGGATTTTTTAAAACGTTTATTAAATATTATGGTTTAATTTCAATATTCTATAACGTTTGAGTTCACTCTTTTACTTGATTAGTACTAAAATTATTACGGAATACGAGGCGTCCACTTAGATCATAAAGACTATTGAGTTTCCCTACCAACTAGACCGGGTATTCTTGGTTTATATAAAAAACATTGGGAAATTTAAGTGAAGTAGAATTCGCAACTAAATGTTTGCAAACACCTGAGAAACATCAATTTTGGTTCATGACTGAGAGAATCCAAAGAATAGTGTCTACATAACATTAAAGAATATTAGTTCTAACAAGTACAAAGAGACCAAAAAGTTTGGTTCAGACTGACAGCTATACTTGATTGAGGTTGAAGGATTAAACCTCGGATTATTTTCCAAATTTTAAACGAACATAGGAAGGTCTAATTATTTTAACCTACACTACAAAATTACAGTCAGTCTAAGAATCTACATCTTTCCATTCCCTACTGAGCCCCTTCATGATTGGTCTTTTTGGATGGTTCTACCATGGTATTGTCCAACCCTTGTACAGGAGAACCAAATTCATCACCTTCCTCAACCAAATTCCAGGCTCTCCTGGCTCCTCCAGTGTCGCTTATGTTACTGTAAATCAAGAATAGACCTCCAGCGACTGCGCTCCAGAAGCTGATTGCAAAACAAGTACCTGTGTTTTTAGGCATAGCTGCTGCAACTGCAAAGCCAGCACAAGTTCCAAAGGACCTAATCCACGAAAGCCATGCAGAGAACACACCTTCTTTTCCATGAGGAGTGCAATCTAGCAGCACAACTTTTCCAAATGCATAAAGCAAACCAACTGATGTGCTTTGCAATCCAGCAAAAATCATTATATGATGCCTCTCCCAAATCTTGCCTCGAAAGTAGAATCCAAATCCTGAGGTGAGTGTCGATAAGTAGAAACCGAGCAAATACATTTTCACTCCATTGGACTTGAAAAGTAGCTGTAGTGGTTGCACCAGTGGCATAGCAACTAGTGGAAAAATAAAATAAGTTAACCAAAGAAAGAGTACGAAAACGGGCTTAAGGCATAGCTGACCAATCAGATAGAGCACAACGGTGGTGAAAATGTTCATTGTTGTGAATGAGGCAAGGAAAGCAACTAAAAGATTTGCATACGCATGTGGGAAGTTGAAAATTGAGAGGAAATGAGCTACAGGAGAAACAGGAAACAGAGTGGTTGGGGTATTCCAAGAATCCAAATAATGCCACTGAAAATTGAGACAACCCATAAACTAAGGAACTTCTCATTCTTTTCAAGCATATGGTAAACGAATGCTGATATAATGGCAGAACCAAAGCTACCAGCAGCAGTTGCATACAGAGAGAGCCAATTAGATATCCTTCTGCGGAAATGAAACTGGTTTTTCTGAAGGGTTGGTCCTGTGAATCCTCGAACCATTACACCAAGGTGCCGAGTATGGCCTGCTGTGGCGATAATGTAAGCTGTGACAATGGCTGCAATATATGGAGGGAATATCCATGTGACGTTGAAGAATCCAGTAGGCAGGCAAAAGAATGTTCCAATGGCTATTGCTGCTCCAGAAATTACGACCTGTTTCTGCCCGTGGTCAAAGTGAGTTGAAATGGATGCAATAACAATAGCAGCCAAAAACAAGCCTATAGCCCATGAAAATGAAGTCCACTCTAATGGGGAGAACTTTGACTTGCCCACTGGTATGCTTCTCTGTGTTAAAGCTTCATACCTGCAAGTTAAGTGCAACATTTACTTGGCAAGAACCAAACACGTAACTCAACTTTTGGGACCTTGGTTTCACATTGTTTCTATTTTTCCTAAGGTCCCGCTCTCTCTGTTCTCTCACTTGTAATGATGTTCTAGGTGACCTAGGTCATCCTTGGCATCAAGGTAATTGAACTCAACAATGTTACAACGACATTTTTTGCAAATATGATGACATTGGTACCTGAAAATCATCATAAACCTAACCCCTTAACATTGGCTAAATACTTCTTTACCTTGAATGGATTCGCATCTTCTCAAATGAACAAGTGTGAGACGCATACTCATTCACATTAAAAACAAAAAAAAGAGAGAAAATTTGCTGATACTTAGGATGCAGATGGGCCATTCATAAATCAGATAATCAGTGAAGTGAATATCCAACAAGGAAAAACTCCTAGACTCAACCTATCAATCTAAACATAGTGTAACATTGTATGAAATTACTAATCCTAGTGGAATCGATTTTCAAAGTACGATATATGATCTGCTTATGATAGTTGAGAACGAGAAGCTTACAATTGTATTTCACTGGTTGTACACATCAAACCCCTTCCATATCTAGCAGTCTGCTTTGGCAATCTCTTGATAGGACTAATATGCAGCGGGAAAAGAACAGGTAGAAGAACCGTATGAATGAAATAGGAACAGAACTCGTAGAAGAACCAAATCCAAATCTCGGGTCCGCTAGGTTTATCAACAACCTCTGAGTAACCCCGGTAAACTTCCGAGGCCCTCTCAATTTTAAGTGCAACGTCATGAAAGTCAGGTGTAGGCATATCTTTCTCATCCTCGTCTTCGTTTGTCCTTGAGAAGGAGACTTCCTGATCTTGACTCTCAACCTCGGATGGACGCTCTGCCATATCGCTTACTGACCTACGTGATCACAGTGGATCAAGAGACCCTTTTGCTTGACTTTGCTGAGAAAATCACTGAAATCGCTAGGACTGCAAAAACATTGGAAGAAAAGTTGATATAAGACTGGTAAAACCCAGGCGTCAAATGGCCTAACACAGCCGGATTTCCACTTCGCTCATCTACAGCTGGTTTCTAAGTTTGGCCAGTGGCCACACATAGATTTGTACGAAGTTTACAAGAAACTTAATTACCAAGGCTCGACGCATTGAAACAACGAACCAAACTTGGCACCATCCCAAGTTGACTTCTTCATCAGACATAGCAGTCTAGGGAAGGTATTCCTACGGCGGGTATTCCTGTGTATGATAAGATGATTATAGACAGAAACATCAAGACGTAAATTCTTCCTTTGCTCAGTGGTGTCAGATTGTAGCAAATTTATATGCTTATTGGACTGAAACTGAAGTTTTGATGTAAGTTGTTTCCGCTTCTCTTATAGGGTCACACATCAAGTGTGTCGTGTTTTGTCAAGTATAACAACTAATTTCAGGTTGAAACATGCCAGAGATACTAACGTAGCTTGATTCTTATAGAAATCACTAAGTCAGCTGTTGTGTTTTTGATACACTGATGGTAACGTGAGAAAGGAGGGTTAACTAGTATATTTTACACACAAGTAGTTCGTTCTTCTATTATTTGCATACATGTGGTGTCAATTTAAACTAAGAAGAAGAGCAATCAGGACTGTCCAAGTTAAGAAAAATCAAGATATATTGGAAGAAGCAAATTGATGAGCTACATACGCAATAGCCCAACATCTGTATTTATACAGTAATTGGTTACAACAGAATATATATACGTGTCCAGGAGGTTGTATATGAATAAATAATTTGTGACAATTCTTAACAGACTGTCCACAGTTAAAGTAGGAACGGAGTCGAAGAATACAAGCTTTTGCTGGTCTACATATGAATATCTTCACTAACCAACAATGATAGTACTCACGGTAAAATGAAGACTAAAGCTGTCAATACATTTTTATGCTTTATGTATTAGGCAAAACTCCTCCACAAAATATAGACATCTTCAGGACGGCAAGGTTCGGTCTTTGCGCACAATTTCTCATACATTATAAGCCTGCAGTGTCCCCAGCACGCCTTATATGCTTCATGGCCGGGCCCGACAAAAACAGGAGACAACTTTACGGTCGTTTTGGATATCAAGATCAGCAATAAATTGTGATCCTAATTTTAATTCTTACACAATTCTATTTTTTTAAATTCTCAAACAATAAATTTATAGTCATTTCAGCTGCTTCGGAGAGGAACCACCGTATGATTCTTATCTCTAAAATTATGTTTGGTTGGACGTAAAGTTTTTAATGGAATTGAACGGTTTATAATAAAATGAAACGTAAATAGATGCAATATTAAAAAATTATTGTTTGAGAGGGATGGAAGGGTTCATAATGTAATATAGTGAAAAGTTGTTTGGATGAAGAGTTTATAATGTAATATAATGTAAAGTTGTTTATCATTTTACATTCCATCCTAAACCTCCCAAATTGAAGGATTTTCATTTTTAATGTTTAGGATATAGTGAGATGTAATATGAAACTCTCCTCTTCCATCTCATTCCATTTTATTCTATTATAAAACCTCCTCCCAAGCAATAGAAGAATATTCCATTCCATTATTAAACCATCAACCAAACATAGCCTAAGATAACAAGAACTTCAACTACCAGCAAGGGTAATCATGATCGAGCATCAACAGTCAACCCTTCACAATCTCATCTACCAGTGACAAACCACAACTTATATTTCAACTGGCTAAAGTGAAATCAAAAAGATAAGTAATGAGGAGATCAAATCCGCTTAAAGTTCACATTGTTCTTCTATTATTTCACTATCGAAGTCTCAAGTTGTCAGTGGTTCTTATTGTTACTGGATTCAACTTCTTTAACGTACCATTACCAGACTCGGCTCTGGGCAAAGGCGGAAAGGAAACCTGGCCATGAATCACTTTCATAAAGAACAAAATTAGGTCCACTATTGACCCTCCCAAAGAACAAAATAAGGTAACATAGGACTCACTTTAGACTCTCATAAAAAGCAAAATGAGGCAAAATATAAGGGTCAGCTCACTATTGACACTCAACAAAGAGTAAAATGAAGCAAATACTCTTAGTTTTCTTTACATTTTTTATTTGATTTTGTTTAGTTGTTCTCTGAATCTTAATATTAAGAATTAATGCAACCCAATAAATTCTTCAATAGTGTCACAATAAGGGACTTAAAGTAGTCTCTTTAATAATAAAAATATGCTTTAAAAATTTACATATTTATATATGGTTGATTTTTTGGGAACCTTTTCTTAACTTTGCCCAGGGTCTACAAAATGTTAAGAACGGCCCTTATCACTACTAGTCATCTGATGTTGATTAGGTGGCTTGGTCAATGTGGCGAACTAGGATCCAAGAAACCAGAGATGAACTTTTCCAAATTTTAGGTACTAGATCTAATCATATAACATGGTTTCCATATTTAGACAAATCTAATTTGCTTATAAATATTTAGGGTTTGTGGCTTATGATTAAAGGGACATTAATCTCGACTTTTCATATTCTAAGAAGTTTTTCACCACATCTAACTCTAATTTTAACATTAGACTTCATAATCAATTCTATAATTATTAATCAATAATAATCAAGTTATAGAAATAAAGATGTTCTTCCCCATTGTTGTGTAATTGAGGTGAGATTTGATTTCACAAATATAATAAGAAAAATAGAGTTTTTATTTCATTTTAAGAATGTCAAGATTACTTGAATCTATAACTTGATTAATGCATAAAGCATGAAATTATAAATTCATAGCTTATTATGAAATTTGATCCTTTCTCTGCATCTCTCTTCCAACTAATTTTTGAAACAAGTTCATTGTCATCATCTTAGCCTCATAATCACCAAAGTTGTAAAAATATATACACGAACTCTTTGATTACCTAATTAAAGAATTTATATCCATATGTTAAGATTGTTGTCTAGCTATTTATCATAACCACTCAAATATTAAAAATGTCAATGTAATTTTGACTAACCTTTTTGTAAATAATATTTTTATATAATTCAATATTTTCATCATACATTGTTTCAATTAGATATATAGTATATAATTAATATCTACTATATTTGAGTCCAATTACAATTGTTATATACCTTTAATAGTTGATTTTATGAATTTTATTTGAGAATAATTTTCAAATGTCATTTCACCTTATTCAATGATTTCTTGAATCAATACTAATTGAGAATAATGAAATTCCTAGTCACTTTAGGATGATAAATCATATATTAATCATTTAACTACCTCCATATAGTTTACACTATATCTAATAACAATGAAATGAGCTACCCTTGACTAGGATACATCTAAGTAGTATCAAAATATAATAATATCTATATAAGATAATTTAGAAATATCAAGTCAAATGATCACTTATACAATTATTCAAATTTTCGTAAACATGGAAATAATGTTTCAAATAAAATTCTCATATTGGGTTAGTTCAATGAACTTGTTCTTACACAAATACCTACATATTTGTGGAATTTATTGCCTTAATAACCATGTGTTATTCATAGGTTGCTAAAAAAATCCTACATATAAATATTAGCAAAAAAAACCCTGAGTTGAAATTTTATTAACTCACAGCCCCTTAACAACATATGGCTAAGGGTTTTTTTTTGCAGCAAAATTGAAAACATAAGGTTAATAGAGTAACATTTTATATCTCAGGATTTAATTAGTTACTTTCGTATAACACAGGGATCGCTACAGCAATTTTGTCCATATTTGTGTAAGTATTTATATGCTTTAATCAATTAGATCAACTACTTCCTCTATAAGGAAAAAAAAAATATAATGTGTGTTAGTCTTTCTACTTTATTAATATCTAGTTTCAATAGAACAATAACTAAAAACAATTTATGAAAATATAATATGAATATTATAATTATAATTTCATCATCATTTTATTTGTAATATATGTTTATTTATGAACTTTATCTTATATATCAGTTAATTAAACAAATATACATAAGATAAAAAAAATTATTTAAATAATTATGTCATAAAATTTACAACCAATCACTTAGTTGTAGACTATAATCTAATAGAATATAGAGAGCATTTTTACAAGTTCAATTGTAGTCTTGAGAAGTATTTACGTAAGGATTTTCTCATCATACTTAAAGATTCTATATTTGATTGAAATATTAAAAGGAATTTAGGAAATGGATATAAGTCAATAAACAATAAGATCAAACCACTGTAATGTAGAAAATATAATATTTCTTCCTTTCTATCATTATTATCATTTGTATTTTATTTATTTTATTATGCTGCTATTTGTTTCTCTTACTTTATGTATGATTAAATGAAATACTTGCAAATTTACTCTAAGATAGAATAGTATATAGCATAATGCAACCTAGAATCATACAAGAGCTTAATTAAGGGTATATAAGCTGGACATAACAAATTAATTACAAGGCTCCTAGTCCCAAGAAAGGAGTTATAATACCTATAGTAAATTGGTGCTATATACAAGGCAACATTTATAAGTTGTCTCTTTTTAAAAAATGATCCACCTCTAATGTTTTTAAAAAGACTTTTTTAAATGTTTAATATAGTGTACAAGTTTTTAGAGATGACAAAAAGACTCGAATCAAGTACTATTTAAAGTTAATGGGTACAAAAATTAGGCTTAAAGTCGTTTGAGTATATTGGTGCTCATCTTAAAGCCCAACCTGAAATATTCTCATATATATATAATCAATTACAATTATCTTATGTCCATATTTTTAATGAACTAGATTTAAATAGAAAACATCCAAACTCAATTTAAGAAAAAGGTTTAAAATTTTCAAATATGCTTGAAAAGCAAAGAATCCCATATCTATAAACGTATGGCTTTTTTTATGTCAATCCATTTTGGTGTTCTATTTTAAGCAACAGATATTATATAATAATTCCTTCCAAATAAACCCTTTTTATCATATTTTTGTGCATATTACATAATATTTTCTATATTATTAGATCATACTATTTTTTATTTTTTACTTTTACTTTAAAACTTTCATGACATGTAACCTTTAGCTTATTATGAAAAAAATTTAAAATAGATGAATTTTGAAAGGCCTTTTGAAAATAAATGGAATATTATTGACCATTTAGACAAGGGATAAAAAGTGATCGATGATGTATGTTAAGAACATTATTTTATTGATGTTTCAAACAATAATGAGGAATAAATCAAGTATAACAATTATGCTAACATTATGCAAGGCTTCCTAATTTAGAAATTTGTAAAGTAAATAAAATGTTCATTTAGATAATTTTTACTATTTTTACTTAAGATTTAAGATATTAAATTATATACCTTCTTAATATATAAATAACTTATTCTTTATTTCTTTTAAAATATAGATCACTTATTATTTATATCTTTTTTATTAGAGAAATTCACTTAAGAATTCTCAACATAAAGGTCCATTTTATGAACATGTAAGATTTACTAAATTTAGATAATTCATATAATCAAAGTCACGAGTGAGAAGTTCTTCCTTCTCTCTTCCTTTCTAAGCTCCTTCTAACAATATTCATCATGTTTGTTCTTCCTATATTACTTGAACTCTTTCTATTCCCTACCTTTAATCATGTTATCATCTATTACAGTCATTTCTTTAATGTACTCCTTGTTATTGCTTTTCTATTATTGTTTTTGTTCAATTGTGTCTTTTCTCCTCCATCATTTCTGATTCATTCCATCATTTTGTCTTTTTCTATAATAGCTTATGATGTGTCTTCCTTTTACATTCAAGCTTTAGTATTTTTCTTTGATCTAGTTTAGGTGTTTCTCTCCTCCTACCTTCCTCATACTACTCCTAAGGGTGGAGGGACATTTTAGTATCTTCACAATTTTGATTCTTTCCTAAGTCAAGCGTTATCGATTAAGGTGACAAACTTTTGAACATTTCTCTACCAAAAGTTATTTTCAGCTAGTTTTAGTATGTCTTCCTACAAAAATGTCCTAGTCACTATCCTTACTCCCAATGAGTTCCCCTTTTTCCCTTTCCCACGACTGTCTTGCCTCAAGCTTTAAACATTCCTCTTCCCAATTATGTGAAAGAGCCTTTAACTTCTACCAATAACTCATGAAGGAGCTGGAAGTAAGTTATAATTGATCCTGCAGAGGTGCTTAAGGTTGGTGCAACTACCTAGGAATCATCCCTAGTAGGTTTCTTTTTAGGGACCTGTCGCTTATAAGTTATATAGGAATAAAGGTCTTCTGGAGGTACTCCTCTTTGGATGAAATTTGATCATTTTCTCATTCTCTAGTTGAAATAAAGCCTTGAAAGCGGTGGAGGAAAAGTTAGGGCACCTCAGATAACTCCCTATTTTCTTATAAACATGGTAACCATGTATAAAATTGGACATGATCAAGTATGAAAGTATCATGTTATGGGTGAATATGTATATTGTTCCATTAAAATATTGGACTACGAAAGGATTGAGTTTGCTTTCTAGCTACATTAGGAAACGCTTATGCATAGATGGGAATACAACTCGAAAAAGAAGGATTGGATTTGCAAGAGTGTGCATTAGTGTGGAGATGTTTAAATATCTCCCAAATTTCATCCCTATAATGAGGTTAGGGAAAAACAACTCTCTTTATAAAGATTTTATATGGTTACATATAATTGGAAGCCTTCCCACAAGATGTAAGGAAAACAATGGAAACCTATAGGGAAAACTTGCAAGAGGAGGGATTATTTTGAGTTAATGGGGATGGAGGCAATTGATGATGGTTTGGAGCATGCGATGGAGCAAGTGTAGTGTAGAGATAAAGAAGAGGACTAACTTAATGTTTACTTGAGACAATTAGAGGAGCAACATGAGAGGACTAGTAGATGGATAAGTTAGCATTAAAGAAACTAATTGTAACTTACCAGCAAAGGATAAACACTTAGATGTCCAGATCCCAATTCTTTTCATAATCATATCCAATAATCTTTGACAATCTGAATAAGAGAGCTTCATTGATGATATTGGGATACCAATATAGATAAATTATAGAGACTTGAGCGATAGACTTGAGACGGAAGATAAAAACTGGGCTGAGTTTAAGGCATCCACTGAAGTGATAATATAACTCTTGTCCCTATAATTTTAAGGGCATTAAACTTATATTTTGAGTATTTTCATATGATTTGGTACTTAAAATGACTTATATTTTATTATAATGTTATTTCATCCTTTTAAAGGAAAATGAATAAATTTGAAAAAGATTTGAGTCAATTAGGAACAATTTTATCAAATTTGAATAAAGGAATCAAAACATGATAGTAATATGGTAACATGTTACTACCTATGTTTAAACATATCTTGTTATGCTTTTCAAAGAGATTTTTACTTAAGTAGCACAGTAACAAAATGTCCCCATGTTTAGGTTATGTTTAAATTAAGTGCATTATATTTCTCTAAGTGTTTGTTTCTTCTAATGAAGAAAATGACTTCTTAATTTGTCTCCTTTACAATTTCTAAACAATAATTAAGAATGCCATTAATAAAAGTATATGTGAATCCCATATTGAATATCGTTGTTATTTTCTGAATGTGTGTATTTCCATTATGTTTTGGATATTTATTTCTTGGTAATTGAAGGTTATTTTCATGTTGTTAATTGATGGTTATGTTTCTTGTTTTTACTTGGTTATTTTGTGGCATATAGTAAAAAAAATTGAGTAGTTGAGATTGGGGACATCATTTTCTCTCTCTTCAACTAACAATAGTTCTTCAGCTAGTGTTCAATGCTTATGTGCATTCAATGCTTGTTTAAAGATTTCATGGAGTGAAAAAAGTCTTGGTCATGGGTTTTATAAGTGCCTAAAATATCTAGTTATTAAAAACATTTTGTTATGACATTTAGAATAGGAAATAAAATAAAATAAATGTATTAATGAATGTTTATTTTGGTGATGCTTACAAGGTCAGGAGTTGTAAGTTCTTTCGTTGGCATAATGACACCTTCCAAGGTAGGGTTGTTAATGTTATTCAAAGATTGATAAATGATAAAGCTAATTTCTAGCAACAATTAGCATTGAGTTACAAAGGAATAATTGAAGACGAGGTGTGCGAGGGAGTTGTTAGAAGATCATATAAAGAGGAACAAGAGGAACATATTGAGTTAGATTAAAAAATAAATAAAGCAATGGAGTATGAATTGAAGCTTCCTATTAATGATAACAAGGAGACGAAGAAGAGAAATTGTTATTGTTTCAATGTCAATATGTATTGTTGTTATATTTTTCTCACTATTGAAACCATAAAGCTATATGATATGCTTTATAAGAATTCATATATCAAGATTATTATATATGAATGGGGATAATGTGAGAAGTACTTGTATTGTACATGAAACTTTAGTTAATATATTGAGAATGTTGTATATCATTACTGATCTATTATTGTTACTCCATTCATATGTAAGTACATATGTAATTACATTTAAATTGAAATTCAACTTCTGCCAATATTTTTAAAAAGGTAATCATAAAAAGACAATATAGAAAGTTCCATTAGACTCATACAAACGAACAATGTGAGAATTATAAATTGGTAAGCCTATAACTTTGACATTTATAAACCTGTAAAGTTAAGATTCATATAATATAGGCTATTAACTTTGATATTCATATAATGTAAAGCCATTAAAAAGTATAAGATTCATTTAATGAAGTAAAAATGAAAAGGGGAAATAATATAAGCTATTTGAATTATGCATAAAATGGCTACAAATTTGTATCATTATACTACAACGCTATAATTCTACTTCACAATGGATCCAACCTGAATGTTGCTAAGATGCTTTACAATGGAACCAACCATAATATAGACAAAAAACAAAATGGATGTAACCAGAGTCTACAAAAAGATATACAAAATGGATCCAACCAAGTACATTTTCCTACATTATTTAGTATCATATTGGACAATTATGCACCCAAAAGATATTGGAGCCAACTAGAATTCTTCATAAACCAACTAATACACAACTAATTGTCATTTACACTTTGTTGACTTCCAATTTGAATATTAGTTGCTTGTTGGTATGAATTTCTAACAACCCTTTATTTAGAAGCTTGCTCTTGCAATTTTTATGATGTGATACTTCAGACTTCTTTCCACCTCAACCCTCTTGGTTGGAATGATAGCTAAAAAGTGTTTCAATCAACTAATCCAAATGTTCTCTTTCTCCTTAATGGTGGAGCTACTGCAAATGACTATTATAAATAAAGTCAAAACAATATATTATTCATGTAACCAATATATAGAAAATGAATAATATACATGAATAACAATATATGATAACTCAATTGTCTTTTTGTTAGCATTTGATTTAGTAGAAAGGAGCACCTGGTAACTTTTAATAGTATTAACGCAAAGACTCATATCGACTATTTTCTCATGACATAAAGTGATCAACCTAGTTGTGAGAATTGTAAGGTAATACCTCACGTATGCTTGTCAACTCAGCATAAAGCCTACGTGAACTTATTTTAACGATTGGAAACTAATGATGTATAAGAGGATATTTTTAAGTTGGCGAGAGCTAAAGAACGGAACACAAGGGGCTTAAATTAAGTTTTATGTATAAAGGATGAAGCAAGATAAGTGCTTGTGGGTGAAAAATACATCAAGAGAAGAAGACGAAGCTACTTCTATAAGCTTTTTATTAAAGGAAAAGATAAAAAAACATTTGTTTGGATGATTTTAACACTTCTGAGCAATATTGTAACTTCACTTCTTGTTAATATATCAGAAGAGAAGAAATTAGAAGAGCTTTAAGGAAAATAAAGAGTAGTAAGACAATAGGACTTGATAAGATACTCATGTAACACCCCACTCCCGTAAGACCCGAACCCGATATCGATGGGTGATATCCGAGTCCGTACTTTGCGAGGGTGGCGTGCTAGATCACTTAGTCAAAAACTCAGTATCAATTTTTTTAAGCGTACGTGAAAATCAGTAATCGAAAATTTGGGTCCACTTTTATTCAGAAACATTTTCATTTACAAGAGTTACCAACATGTTTCAAATACCAGAATTTCATTAATCACTAGGGCCCATTCCAAAAACCAAACATATTACACTTTGAACAATCTCTTTTGCAAAACCTTTTTCCAATTGGAAAGTTATACACAACAAGTATATTCAAATACACAAAATACAATAATTTGCGAAAAATACAATTCAGTGCGAAAATAAAGAGACACAATGCAGCCGCGAACTAATCCCGACTTCTATCTTTCCCTTGCATGCAGCAATTGTACTCCTGTTTGACTAACGGGGTATTCTTCAAAGCCTGAAAAATAATTGCAAATTTTGGGTGAATTTTGCGAACTCAATGAGTGACCATCATCGATGACTCACCCAGTCACATAACACATAATTCATATTCGCAACATTTCACACTTCATATTTATTAGATATAATCACTCATATTATGCATATGCAGTGCACATGAGACCCACTTTTTATTTGTTATTTTTGTTGTGACCGAGTACCTAAACTGTCCCATATATGGCTCATTAATAACTATCCCTTATCCGTTTGGGAGATAGAGGGCTCATTAAACGTTGAGCCTGAAGCTCTAATTCACTTTTGAGCTCGAAGCTCATTTTTACTAGTTGAGCTTTAAGCTCTGATCGGTGATTACTCTGGTCACAACAGCCATTATATTTCATGCATTCATGAAATGGAATGCATTACTCATATTTGCATAAACTCATTTATTCCCATATCATCGGACCTTAGTCCAGCATTCAACATTAAGCTGAGAATCACACTTTCACTTACATGCAAATGTACATTCAGAACACATTTAACAATCACATTAAGTACACTTAGTTCATCTCATTCACATACAAGCAGCACTTCAATATCTCATCAATCATCACAATCATCGGACCTTCTGTCCGGAATCAATAGTCAAGACGCATTCATGTCAATATTCAACAGTCAATTAATACAAAAATCAAATAAAACAAACAATGAAATGAGATCATCTAGGTCTACTCACAGTATGTTCTATATTAACATTAGTTTCCAAGTTCTGGAAACGTCTGAATGTGGATGTTTATCCTGCACATCCAATTTATACAATATGCACATTACACACACATTAATAACTTTGCATAAGAATTCATTTATGCACAAATATGGAATATATACAATGCATGTTCATGACAATCCCGGGTATCATTCCATAAATTTCATCACAAAACCATTCTCATAACAAAACTCATCTAAGTATAACTTATACTTAGGTTTATGCCTCACTAAAACCATTAAACTCACAATTTATTGCTCATTGATTTATTTCAGTTTTTTTCAAAACACACACTTTCAGGTATATAGTTCGCGATCAATGAGAAAGAGAAAATGAGGTAACTTAGTTGACCTCTCTTCTATAAAAGTGTTACTCTATGTCTCATGATCCATTGACTTCAAAATCACTCAATTTGGTTCAGTAAATAGGAAGATATACCTCAAACATTATCGGGTTATTCACATACAAAAACAGTGCACTATGCACCTTTTCCGTCCAAATTTTGAATATATTAGAGAATGAATCAAAATTCAACTTCTTGAGATACTTTGTAGCCCTATTTCTCTACTTTATTCCAAATCAAAAACCGTCTCATTCGGATGACTAAAGATCAAGATATAACCTAAATACCCAAACATGTTCAGTAAAAACACACCAGTTCATACTCTCCAACAGATTCCTTTACTTTATTTAGAGAAAACTTTTTCAATTCAACACCAATTAATATAAATTTTTATGAATATGTAGGAAAATGTGTTAGGAATCTATTGATTCAAGAATCAAGTCATTTGGAGGTCTAGAGAAGAAGTTATGATCAAAAGAAGAAACCATGTTCAAGTCTTCACTCATAACAAACCTATGTTGGCGCGATTGCCATAACTTTCACTATAAATGTCAGAATGATTTCGTTTTTAGATGGTTAGAAAGAAACATCTAGGGATAAAAATTTCATGAAGAAAAAAAATTGAAATTCTATCTTTTTATGGGTCAAAATACACGGACCGTGTGATCCAATATGATTAGGCCTTGTAACCTTCGGGTGTAACAGTGTCCCTGCGCCCAAAAATACACGGCCCGTGTAAATTTACACGGGCAGGTCGTGTAACCTACAGGTTCACTAAAATTTTCATCTCAAAAACTCCTCCAAAAGGTCCTAAACCCATTCTAACCTTACATACACTCTTAAACATCCCAAATTCACCTATTCTTAAGCAATTATCACTCCATAACCATCCAAACAATAATTCTAATTCATTCACTACCAAATCCTAACTCATTTAGTTCATCATTTTTATGGATAATTTCTTCAAATATTCTCAATTTCAACTCAACATCCTCCATGCATATCTCATATTCCCCACTTGATCATAAACACCCAAATATAATGCATTTCCACACACCCAAAACATAACACAACATAACATTCATCTATAACTTTTGCTGCACTCAA
>JANIHZ010000005.1:17254306-17268229 GCA_027478365.1 Erythroxylum rufum
TGTTATGTGCAAAGATTCACTATTCATGTGCATGTGCACCTTATGTAATGCATGAGCATAAGATGTGTTTTCCTAATGTCTCTGATTGATCTCTCCTGCGCCAAATTTTGAAGGGTGCTAACCCTTTTTATGGAAACGAGATGTTACAATTCTCCCCTCCTTAAAGAAATTTCGTCTTCGAAATTAATTTATGATAAATGAATAAGGTAGGGGTACTATTATCTCATTTACTCCTCTGTTTCCTATATCACTTCACCACTCGAATGCTTTCTTTCAAAAGACCATAGTTGATAGATTCAACAGGTCTCTCAATCCCTTGTTTAAATATCACACTTTCTTAATTATTTCATTGATGAGTTTCAGATTACTCAAATTTTCACTTCCAGTTTCAATGACACACATATCGGATCATAACAATATTTCCTAACCATATCCATGTAACACTATGTGAATTCGAAACATCTTTGATGATTTATACAGACTCATAAATCCATGGTCCTATTCTCACCATAGTTTCATATAGACCAATTTATGTCAAATTTAGTTTCCCTTATTTACCCCTTTATATCTCCATCTAAGTACTCCTTAGCAAAGGTTATACTCTCCAAGACAAGTCATCTTTTTCACTTCTCATTGGTGTTAATACACTTAACTCTTATATCTATCTCACGATATTCCATACTTAACTCATTCGTCATTATCTTGAATCTCTTAATCCCTATTATAGATTCATTTCGCCCATCAATGTTATCTCAAATCAATTCTGACTTTCAACCTTTTTTTTAATACCCTCTTCATTTCAATGTAGGGGCGAACGACTCCCTTTTTGTCATATGACCCCTTATACACTAGTGTAATGGTATCGTCAAGATAACGATTGATATGCCTACAGTCAATTTGAACTATACATTAATCTCATGTTCCTATGGACTCCAAAAATATAAGCTTTACACCTATCTCTAATAGTCAAAACTATTGGCGACTCAAACGTGTAATCAATCGGTTCTACATTCTTAGCCCTCAATTGCAGAGCCTAAGACAATAGGACTTGATAAGTCAACCTTTTCAATGTGATCCTTGCCAAAGTGTTAGATGCACATTAATCTCTTTCAACAAGAATAAAGGGGACATCCAAAACTACAACAACTACAAAGGCATCAAACTACTTAATTGCACCATGAAGTTATAGGAGAGAGTGATTGAGAAGAGAATGAGAAAAGGTATACCTATCTTGAAGAACCAATTTGGTTTCAGGCCAGAGAGGTTTACAACAAAGTCATACATCTTTTTAGACATTTAATGGAATATTATAGCGATAAATAGAGAGACCTACACATAATTTTGATTGATTTAAATAAGGTTTATGATAGGGTACTTAGAGAAGTCAAGTAGAGATGTAAGAAGCTATGGAAGTTCCTATTGCCTATACATGAGTTATTAAGGGTACTAAGACTAGACTAAAGATGACGGGGGGAGACACAAAGCATTTTTCTATTGATGATATTGTTTTAGTAGATAAAATAAAAAAGGGTGTTAATGACAAGCTAAAACTTTGGAGGGATACACTAGACTTTAAGGGCTTTTAAATGAGTATGACTAATTGAGTACTTATAGTGCAATTTTTTGGGCCGTAAGGTTGCATCTGATGTGCAGATCGAGATTGGTTCTATAGTTATCCTAGAGAAAGATTATTTAAGTACCTTTGATCCATCATCCAAAGCAGTGGTGAGATATATGGTGATAAAATTCATCGTATCAATTTAGAGTGGCTAAAATAAAGGAGCACCTCAAGAGTTTTATGTAACAACAAGATATCACTCAAGCTAAAACGTAAATTATACTATTTAGCAATTAGGTTGACCATGCTCTATAAGACAGAATGTTGGCCCATCAAAAAGGTGCATAGTCATAAATTATTGGTGGGGGAGATGAGGATGCTCTGTTTGATGTGTAACCTTATAAGAAGAGATAAGAACAAAGTAGTAAGAGATAAGTTAGGAGTGGATAAATTTAATAGTATAATTAGGAGACAAGGCTTGTGTAGTTCGAACATGTTAAGAGGAGACATCCTAATACCCCAATGAGAAGATGTGAGAAGATTATATTTAGGGACTACAAGAGAAGAAGAGAAAGACTCAAGAAGAATTAAGAAAAGGTGACTACGAAAGATATGACCTTATTAGAAATTACTGAAGACTTAACCTTTAATAGAAAACTTTAATGAAATAGGATACGAGTAAAGGACCCTACAAAGAGGTCATTCTCTTTCCTTAGGCCTTTTGAACATTTTTTTTTCTGATTCTTATGTCTTTTAATTAGCCTAAACACTTTTGTTTGTGATTGCTCCTTCAATTATTTTATTTATTTAATATTCAATATTTCTCTTTTCCAATTGCTTGTTTGTTTTATTTACTTATTTATTTTCTTTTTTGTTTACTTATTTTTATCTTTATTTTTTGTTTTTGATTTTATGCAGTTATTTATTTATGTATTTGTTTAGTGGTTTCTTCTATCTGTTTTTAAAAACCTTTTTTCTTGTGGATCTATCAGAAACCACCTCTCTATTAACTAAGGAAAAAGCTGTGTACATCCTGCATCTTTGTGGGATTCCTACTGAGACATTATTGTTGTTGGTAACTAACATTTATATCAAATTAACATTAGCTCCACTAACTTTAAAAGGTTGTCTACTAAAATTTAAAGAATGTGGTTAAGACAAAATTGTCGTTATTGTTGGATCTTTACTAGGCCTAGTCAATTATCTAATATTGACATATTATCAATTAGTAGTTATTGATAAACACATATATTATGAATTTATATTAAATAACAAACCTCAGCTCCATCTTGACTATAGGGAAGTGGAGCAGATTTACATACTCTCTTATTATGATCACTTTTGCCACATTTGTCACACAATTGGAATTACTCCTTCTGCGATAACTTATGAGGATTCTTCACTTGCTTTGGTTCATCTTTATCTCGCCTATTTTTCTTAAGCTACCAAGCATAACTCTTTCCAAAGGTAGATATATTTTCTTATAGGTATTTGGTGATTAGAATTTTTGTCCTTTAATTAGTTGCAAAGCATTCTCATAAAATTTTATGAACCTCCCTGTATGATAACACCTATCTACATATGCTTCTAGTTGTTTTTTGACATGAAAAATGAAACTAATTGCATGACTACAAAAGATACCTATAGAGTCCTTATGCCCTACAACTGCAAATCTACCCCTTCCTTAATGGACAACATATGTGTCATCTCCATTAGTCATTCCATACTTCTTGTCTTCATTTCAAATAATTCTCCGGTGCTATTTCCCCTTTCTATCTGCTATTTTGCTCCTTAAGGTCAAAGTGTCTCTTTATTAACATAGTTCTAACAGCCTCTAACATACTAATGATAGGGCGATATCTAACCACTAAAATTCAGGAGTTAAATGTTTTTTTAATTTTAAGAAATTATATTACCAAAATAGCAAAAGCTACAATTTACAATCCTATTATAAGGAAAATAAAATAATTACAGCTACTACTAATCCACTACCTAAAATCATCCAAAATCACACTCATCTTTTAAATATTCCATCGCCTTCTCATTTCTAGACAAATGCCATCGTGCTTCCCATTTACAATGAGGACCTCTCTTATCAAGTTAACTATGCAGTCCGCAAGCTCGTATTTGTGTCTTTCCTCTTGCTTATATAAACGTCTATTCCTCTCCCTCCATAAGTGATAGAGCACCATCTGAAAATAAGTCCGAATTATGAGACCATTTAGCCGCCCTGATCGAGTTTCCTGTATAATAGCTGCTAACAGCTTACTTCACTCATAGGAGGAAGGTAGTCTACCTAGCAAATGGAAAATTCTACTCCACACCGCTTTGGTAAACTCACATTCAAAAAACAAGTGGTTTCTACTCTCACTGACTTGTTTGCACAACACACAAATGGGATCAAAACTACCAAACCATCTGTCCTTTGTTCTCAATCTATTTTTAATAGCCAACCACAAGAAAAATGCAGCTTTAGGACATAATACCTGTTGCCACACTAACTCAACCCATATTACCTTTTCTTGCCGCTCTCTCCTAATGTCGTGTGCCGGTTCAGGACAAAGCAGCACACCATTAAGATACCAATTAACAATATGGCCAAACCTGCACCTATATAATCGATCCCTCCCCCAAACTACCTATGCCACTGATGCCTCTTTAGAAATTCGGTTTCTAAAACCAAATAAGTCATGTCTCTGTCAAAGAGGGCTGAATCCATTCCAATTATCATACCAGAAATTTACATCCTCTCCATTCCCTATTCTACATTTAATAGTAGGGTAAATCAACTCTCTTAATTGCAACAAACTTTTGAATATCCAAGCATGGTCATACCTCAATTGGATTTGCCAAAAACTTCACCCGTTGAGTCGAGATATCAGCACCCATTTGACCCACATCACTTCTTTATCCACAAATAAACTCCAAATACTCTTTGCATCTTAGTGATCGAAATTATGCTCAAACCCCCTTACTTCTTAGGTACTACAATCTCGCTCCACTTGACTTTAGCTCCCTTACAATTATCATACTTACCCGTCCATAAGAATGCCTTCAATATCCTCTCCATTTCTTTTATAACTTTTTTCGGAATAGTTACATGAGCAGCCCAGTGTACATGCATAATATTCAACACTGAAACAATTAAGTTAACCCTAGCAAGAAAGGAGAGAAATCGATTTTGCCATGCATTGATGCGGCTTTTCAATTTTCCAGCAAAGGGAAGAAGTCAGAATACCTTGGTTTACCCGAAGTGATCGGTACTCCCAGATACCTGAATTGTGTTCCTTGGAGAGACAACCCCGCCAAACTACTAAGCTGCTCCCAATTACGAATATCTGATGATACATAAATGCCACTCTTCTGTATATTCATTTTCATGCCCGACCATCGAGAAAAGGTGTTCATCAAATTCAGCATCATATCTATCACATGCAGTTCAGCCTTGCACAATAATATTACATCATCCGCATACAGTAGATGAGACATATTCAGTTCCCGACATTGATAATGGTACTGATATAACCCATTGCATTGCACCATTTTATTCAATAACATGGAAAGACCCTACATTGCTAGAGTGAATAAGTAAGGGGAAAGAGGATCCCCTTGCCTAATCCCTCTAAGGATCCTAAAAGGCTTCGTAGGAATTCCATTAATTAAGACACTCAAAGAGGGAATTTGTATACATTGAAATATCCATTGGCAAAACCGTGGATGTAACGCCCCAAATTAGGGGTTAGCATGCTACTGGGACGAGTCTACCGCAATGGCCAAAGGAGTCTGAGTTTTGTGTTGGTGAACATGTTTTTAGTTACACTTATGGGCCTGTAATATTCGTTGAATTTCTGGTCTGGATTATGAGATGTATTATCTGTGTGTGCAACGTAGATTTTACAAATGCATGTGTGTAATGTTTTGTTTTGTTTGTTCTGTCTTGGGTGGCATCCACATATCCTCCCAGGGGATATTTGGGTGTTACAGTGGAGGCAAACCAATCCCTTGCAAGCAGTCCCTCAGGTAGCCCTACCCAATCGTATCATATGCTTTATAAAGGTCTATCTTTAAGGCACGACTATTTACCCTTTTACCATAATGATAATCGCCCAGTAATTGCAACAACATAATATTATCCCTAATACTTCTTGAAGGAAGAAAATCCCTTTGAGCATTGCTAACTACTTCAACCAAAACTCCCTTTAAACGCTCTACCAAAAGAGAAGCGATAATCTTATACACCGTATTGCAGCACGAAATCGGGCGATAATCCGTAACCCTCTCAGGTATTTCCTTCTTAGGAATTAAACAGATATAGGTATGGTTGATCTCTTGCAGCAATTTCCCATAAGAAAAGAACTCAAGTATTGCTTCTGTTAACAGCTGACCAGTAATATTCCAAGTTTGTTGGAAAAACCCAGCCAAATATCCATCTGGACCTGGCGCTTTGGAACCATGAAGTCGAAACAAGGCCTCCTTCACCTGTTGTGCTGAAAATGGAGCAAGTAGCATTTCCATTCTTTCTTGGCTTGGAGTAAATTATAGCACATTCCGAGCCCGAAAGCCTGTCCCCGAATCCACATTAATTCTCATAAGTTGAACAAAAAACTCCCTAACATGTGCAAACATTGCTACATGCCCTCGCAATATATTTCCTTCCTCATCTAATAACTCAGAAATGGTATTGATATTTCGTCAGGCTAAGATAGCAGCATGAAAAAACTTTGTGTCGTAATCGCCTTCCTTGAGCCAAGTTTGTCTTGCTTTTTGTTTTAGAATAGAGTCATTCAGCTTTAATGCCTCCTAATACTTATGCATTCCATCAGCCTCAAGTACCCTTAATCTCTCATTCAGAGGCTCCATATAACATTGCTTTTGTAATTCAGCCAGCTAAGTACCCAACTCATGAATGTTTCATGTTCGATGCTTACTAAACTCTTTGATCACTCGTTTAGCCAACTTCAATTTCTGCATCAACTGAAAAGCTTTATAACCCTGTACTTCAGTCCGCCAAACCTGCACAACCAGTTCCATAAATCCCTCAACCGGAAGTAAACCATTAAAAAATCGGAATGGAGCCCTAGCCCAAGTTGCATCACACGAGTGCTGGATTATAATGGGTGTATGATCTGAAAAGCTTGGTTCACCAAACACAGTTGAATCAAGTGGGAAAGAGTTGATCCATTGTTGATTTACCAATAGGCGATCAAGCTTCTTCAGAATGAACATATTCCCTTTTTGTTTATTCTCTTATGTGTACCATCTTTCACTTCCTCTGAGATCTACGAGATCAGTGTGAAGAAATAGCTGCTAAAGCTCTCCTCCTGCTCCACTATGACATCTCACTCCGCCCTCAATTTCAGTCAAATTATAGCAACAATTAAAGTCTCCAGCTACCATCCACAGGCTTTGCATCCCAGCCTAGAACTCCATCAGCTCATTCCATAATGCAACTATTTGGAATGCAAAATTGGAGGCATAAAATAAGGTTACCACAATTTGATCCTTCCCAAGAATCTTACACTGCAGATGCATATACTGATCTCCCATCTTGAGCACTTGAACTTCCACTTTATCCGCATTATACCAGCATAAGATCCTTCCATTATAATGATGAGCGTGGTTAGATATGAAACTCCATTGATTCTCCAAAAAAGATAAACCCTTCCTATCAGCAGTGGCTTTGATTTTAGTTTTAACAAGTCCTACCAAAATAGGGTGTGTGTCCTCCACTAGCTACTTAAACATCAGCTTTTTCAGGGGGTCATTCAACCCCCTCGTGTTCCAAACTAAAAACGTCATCTTAGAAAAGATACTCAGGCGACATAACCCCTTTGTGCCTTTTCTTTTTCCCTTTCTTCCTTCCCATTGATCTCTTAACCTGCCCAACTGAAGCCTATGTAATCTCCCCAAC
Source organism: Erythroxylum rufum (assembly GCA_027478365.1). Lineage (NCBI taxonomy): Eukaryota > Viridiplantae > Streptophyta > Magnoliopsida > Malpighiales > Erythroxylaceae > Erythroxylum > Erythroxylum rufum. The sequence goes on from JANIHZ010000005.1 coordinate 17,261,776, forward strand.
CTCAGTTTATGAGCCTGCCTCTTGCCCATTACTAGTGCTTGGTTCTGCGTCTTCAGGAGCCTCCCCACCTAGCTTCTACGGTTCAACCATCACACCTTCCCCAATTGCACCATTTACTGGCCCCTCTCCTGCGATTTGTGTGTCATAGAGTCTAGGATTTTGAGAGCTTTTAGACTGCCCATGTACAGCTTGATCACACTGATATGTTATTCCTTCTCGCCTCAAACCTACCCCTCCCATGTACGTTTCTGTCACTTTCTTGGTTTGCAGGTTCCTTATCTAAGATCTGCTTCTCTCCATATCATTACTTTCTGCAAGTTCACTCCCCTGAATCGGCCCAGTTCGAACTTCACCCAACTCCTCTGTCATCATATCCACAGTTCCTTTGTCCTTTTGATGTAGCCCCTGATTTGGCTGCCTTCCCTGCTCCTCCTTGCTACTTGCTTCATTAACCAAATTGCCATGCCATCCTGACGGAAACAAGCGCCCCGTAGCTACCCATTGCTTCCCTACCACATTTGGCTTTCATGGATAAGTCACAGAAATCCAATCACTGACCAACTCCCCTGCCTCTCCAAGTCTCTTAATGGACAAAGTATCAGGCAACACTACATCCTTCGGCACTTCAATACATATCTTGTCATACTCTATTATATCCATTGTAGCCGTTTGTGTATCCATGCAAATAGGTTTCCCTAAGCCACTAGCCAAGTGACTCAACCCCTCCACTGTCCAATATTCCATCGGAAGACCATGGAACTGAACCTAAATCGGCATGACCTCTATTAAGCCCCTATCCAAACCCAACCCTGGTCTCCACTGTCTCAAAAACAAGGGCTGGTCTCCTATGTTCCATGGCCCTAATTCAAGTATCTCTCTGACATTAGAGTTCGGAGAGAACTTAAACAATATCAACCCATCTTCCATGAGCATGGCTTTTTCAAAACCTTTTTTACTCAATCTAGCTTTAGCCTACGCATTCACAGCAGGGAACGCCATTCGTTTGGACCAAAAAAACCCAACCAGAGCATTGGACCATGCTCTGGCACCAGCATGCAACAACTCCACTGGAGGAGACACTATACCATCCCGTAGCACATTCGGGTAGTACTGAAGTTTACCTTTAGGTTTCTGCACACCAACCTTATCTCACCAGGCGCCACCCCCAGTCGTCGACTTCGCCTGAGCCTCGCCAGTCTCCGACTCCAAGGTTACGCTCCGATTGCCGATAACGAGCTCCCTCGTCAGGGGAGGAAAGGATCCTAGAGACGGAGACGGATCACCCATCACGAGGGGTGGCTGCCTGCTGTCTATAAAAAGGCCCTAGAAAAAACCGAATCACCTGTAGTCGGTGGGTGAGAACAAGGAAGACACGGTTATTTAGACGGGGCATAAAGATAATAGCTAAAAGAAGCGGGAAATTAAAAGAAGAGAGAGGGTAGAGTGTTGAAAGAAGAGCGAGAAAGTATTCATAACTATCCTCACCAGTTAATGATTTAAATGTTTTGCTCATGTTATTTTTTAAAATTAAACATTTACACTTAATGATTTAAAAAGTCTTGCTATATGTTTTCTTCAAATATTCAAGGAAGTCCTGTACACATCATAGTGTAACTTAGTTTAATTTAATGAGCCGATTATCAAATTCTTATAGGAATGTTGCCCAAGTACAATTTCATAATGTTTTCCTTCCATTTTCCCACTAAGTTGTGATATAAAATTCGAGCGAATTGTAGGGAATAAGTCTAGTAGATATACTAATTAATAAAAAAGAACACTATGTATATGAATTAAATTGACCATCAAAAGCTCTCGCGTTACCCGTTCATCACGCTATATGCCATAGCAAATACATATGGCAGCTTCAGCTCTCGACAGTCGACACCCATTTCAACCGCGGTTAGATTTACCGCCCAAATGGAGAGACCTGCAGAAAATTCAAAGCCCAAGTTCCCTCACTGGTACTCACCTGAAACAGGGATCTGTAGCAGCTTACACAGCTCCAGGACTTTACCCGACGATCCTTTTCTTGATGCTGTTTCATTCATTTTTTCGCATAAACACGACGGTGTCACTGCATTCATTGATTCCTCATCTGGATCTTCGATTTCGTACTTAAAACTCGTACCTTTTGTTAAAGCCGTTGCCTCTGGTCTCCACAACGAGGGCATCAGGCAAGGTGATGTTGTTTTGCTTTTGTTGCCCAATTCCATTTATTTTCCTCTTGTTTTCTTGGGTGTTCTCTACCTAGGTGCAGTTGTTTCTACCATGTACCCACTATGTAGTGCACAAGAAATCAAGAAACGGATTGTCGATTGCAAAGCACGTATTGCTTTTACCGTGTCCGAGAATTTTGCTAAATTACAGTCTTTGGGGATACCTTTCATTGGTGTACCGGAAAATGGGAATTTGAATGTGAAAACCGATGGTTTTGAAACTTTTAATATGCTACTTAACGATTACACCGACTTGGCTTTGAGGCCTGTCATTAGGCAGCAAGATACGGCTGCAATAATGTATTCATCAGGGACAACTGGTGCTAGCAAAGGGGTTGTTATTACGCATGGGAATTTTATATCTATGGTTGAGCTGTTTGTAAGGTTTGAAGCTTCACAATATCAGTACCCGAGTGCCAAGAATGTTTATTTAGCTGTTCTGCCGATGTTTCATATCTACGGCCTGTCACTTTTCGTGATGGGGTTGCTGTCGCTAGGATCAAGTATTGTTGTCATGAGAAAATTTGACATTGAGGAGACGGTAAAGGTAATTGATGAGTATAAAATAACTCACTTTCCGGTTGTCCCACCAATTCTGACTGCCTTAACAAGGAGAGCAAAGGATGTTTGTGGAAATAGCTTGAAGACTTTAAAGCAGGTGTCCTGTGGGGCAGCTCCTTTGTCTGGAAAAGCCATCGAGCATTTTTTGGAGTCTTTCCCTGATGTCGATTTGATTCAGGTATACATTGAATATTGACATTAACCTTTAAGTTGGCAGCTTCAATGGGCAATACTATGCAGTCTCAAATATATTTTTTTTCAAAATCTTTTTTAACTTTTTCTTTAGGATGGGAATTAAAGTTTCCACTCAAAATGTGGGAATCAAGCTTCCATGCGTACAAGATTCAGGATATAACAATGAAAGTTTTTGAAGTTGGAATCGTATACAGAAATGTTAGGTTTCTGTTAGTAGTTGGTTTAATTTTAAATAATAGTGGCATTTGTGCTATTGTAAAGACTGGAATGTTCTGACTGGCCTATCTGGCTGGATCTGGAGGTCCTTTCAGTTTTGGAATATCATGCTATGGATTTATCTTTTCCATAGGGCTATGGAATGACTGAATCGACTGCAGTTGGAACTCGTGGCTTCAATACCAAAACTTTTCGGAAGCATTCCTCCCTAGGACTTCTGGCTCCAAATACAGAAGCCAAAATTATGGATTGTGTTACTGGTTCATTTCTCCCTCCTGGAAGAATTGGCGAGCTATATATACGAGGATCTGGTGTCATGAAAGGTAATAAATTGCATAGCCTTGTTGGGTGCAGTAATAAATTTCCAACATTCTTTCCACTTCAATGGGTAATATGATGTTGTGTTGGGCAAAGTCAAAGGTACTTCTTTTGCATAAGCATCTGTATTACTTGCAATTGACGAGGTAAAAGTTTTGTATATACTGAACTTTTCGGTCAGATGTAGCTCATGATGTTCCTTCACTCGTCCATTCCACAGCAATGTCAACCTGGTGCTTCGTATTGAAGCAATTGGTTAAGTATGGGAATTCTATCTCCACTGCATATAGATGGGTGTACAGAAGGCACTCAAGAAGTTGGCATGGCCAACAAATCCAAATTAAATCATGGAAGTCCTGAAACTAAGTTCATAGTCGAGATTTATAATTGCTCCATGAACTATATGAACTGCTAATAACTTGTTGAATGGATTTGTTGGGTTAGAGCTTCTGACCATAAAATGGTTGCTACGGCTGGAGCATGAGATAAGAAATAAGTAATTTAAATGGTGTTTATCAATTTGGTTGGTTTGATTTGTGATTGAAACTTCACAAAGATTTACACTTATAGCCATGGGAATCATAGTAAAAAACGAATTTCACCTAAGATAGCTCATGCTAAAGTCACTCCTTATTACAGAAAGCCCTTTATTTTAATCTTGTTTGAAGTCAACTTTTCCTTGTCCAGGCTATTTTAATGATGTTAAGGCAACTGCACTAGCGATTGACAGAGAAGGTTGGCTACATACTGGGGACATCTGTTATGTAGATAATGATGGCTATTTCTATATAGTAGATCGGTTGAAGGAGATAATCAAGTGTAAGGGATTTCAGGTAATGATTTCACCTTCAGCATTATAATTTTGAAACACTTTCATTCTGTTTCAATATGGAAGGTAATCAAAATGTGTTCATGCCAATACAAATAATTTTTAGGTACTGTTATTAACTTTCATGAATTGGCTACACTCATAAATTTGAAACCTAGTGAGAGAATTTGGGAAATTATGAATCTACACGTCTCTTTCAAGTGATTGGCATTCACTAATTGTATCAAATATAGTTCCTAAGAATGCCAGATCTATTGGTTTGTGATTAATAATGTGATGTTCTTACAGATTGCTCCTGCTGATTTAGAGGCAGTTCTGAGTTCCCATCCTGAGATATTTGATGTTGCAATAACAGCGTAAGTGTGAACCTTGTTATATTTCCATGTTGATTGGACAGTAGTTGAATGTGGTTGCACCGGATTAGATTATCATTCCCCATACATTTTCAAAAGACAATACCGTGTAGAAATACAATGGGATTGCTATGTCATAATCCCACCAGACACTGAAGATGTTATCTTCATACTTTTGCTCATGGATTTGAAGAAAATTTTTGGTTTGCATACATCTAAAAGGTGACTTTGCAGATACTATTATTCTTGTTTGTATCAAATATATTGAATTACATCCCCTAATTTTCAAGCGTCCTCTAATGGCTACATATGACTTTCACAAAATAATCGACGAACTATTAGTATATTGTAGTGCTGCTGATGAAGAATATGATGAAATACCAGTGGCATTTGTTGTTAAGAGGCACGAGAGTACACTGACAGAGGAAGAAGTCATTGACTATGTAACTAAGCAGGTGTCTATTCCGAACTCAAACTGATATTTTCGTGCACAGAGAATCACACATATGGCCAGCTGCAGCTGCATGACTCAGCCCTCTTAGCTTCTTACCATCTGTTAGGATTTTGTGTATGCTTATGGTGAACAAACATAGTTTTCTTATGACTCCTTTTCTTTTGTCAGGTTGCACCTTACAAGAAGGTAAGAAAGGTGGTGTTTACAACATCAATACCAAGGTCTGCTGCTGGAAAGATTCTCCGGAGGGAACTCAGGAACTCCTTGACTTCTAGACTATAATGTTGATTCTAAAGCAGGCCCTAAGATTTGTGTGCATTAGGTGTGATGACATAGAAGGCTTGCTAGGTTTAAGCTTTAGATGCGATCTTTGTTTTCTTTTTCACTTTATCATTATCCTGCGTTGACCAAGCTTCGATCTCATGGTGATAGAAGCCACCACAAGAAAGTTAAGAGTTAGGCTTAGTAGATGAATGGTATTCTCCTTATAATAGTTAGCAGGTGATGATTCATCAGAATACTAATTTTTATAATCAGATGGCTGCAAATTCCAGTAATAGGGAAGGTGGTGTGCTTCCAACGCCGTGCTTGTTTGCTAACGTTCTTTGTAGCATCGGGTGGGGGTAACGAACATAAGTTTTGGGTTTGAAGAAAAGAAATACTTATTATACGATATTTGATCATCTATGTAGGATGTACTAATGATTTTGTACCTGCTGGCCTGCAAGAGCAACGTCTTGAGAAACCTCCTAACTTGTTACGGAGGCTATATTTATACAAATCCGAGCAGGTGGCTTGTATGAAATCAAGCTTTCCTTAGCAGCTAACCCTTAGTTTTGGCAAGAGTTACTGATTGCTTTCTTCTTCTTTTTTTTTAATGGAAATCCTCAATAGGTATAGTATTAATTTAGGAGAGCTTTAAGAAAGGGTCGTTACTTTTAACCCTTAAATGATGGCGATATTACGGAAGATGGGTATAAGGTTGGAGGAAAATTTTGTTCAATTCGATCAATCAATCTAACGTATCTAATTTGACATGACATTTCAGTAACTTTAATAAGAATTAGCAACAGCCATCAATTTTAAGCTAAACGTGTCCGGATTTTAAAAGGTAGTGTTAAAAATGAAGGATTGTATTTTTTAAAAACAAAATCTACGGTGGTCACTATACTTAAAATAATTTAATCATAATATACTTTAAAAATAAAATTACAATAAAATCATAATTATGTATTATTCTTAATTATTTCTAATTATTATTCTATTAAATTTAAAAATGAATAATATAAAAAATTAATACGTGTTATTTTTT
>JANIHZ010000005.1:17272581-17290533 GCA_027478365.1 Erythroxylum rufum
CAACAAGGGTCAATGGCTTCTTATAATTTCAGTAAAATTGGTTATTTTAATTTAAGAAATTTACTTTAAAAAGAAAGCAATGTTTTTAAAATTATTTAAAAATTAAATCGATAAGAAAAGAAATTTAACTTTTAAAAAGAAAGATGATAATAGGTCAACACTTGCTATTCTTTGATGGGACCTCACAAATTTTTTAAAATAATTTTCCTAAAATTAAAAGTATAAAGTAATATCTTTTTTAAATTGAGTTCAAGCTTGGGCTGTCTAGATTTAGATTTGTTAACAGCCTATCTCATCTATCGTTTTACTTAGGAGAATTAGATTTTGGGTCAATTTGAGCCCGATTATGCTCATGGATCAATTAATTGAAAACACTTGAATATAAGTCATTGGCACGGTTTATTGTCATTTTTATTTAAAAAATTTAATCAGTATAATACTGTCATAAAATTAATTAAATATTAAATAAAATTATAAAAAATAATCGATTAATTAATTAAACTGATTAAACCGAAAAACGACAAAGATACAGGAATGTAGGGATTTTGCCGTAAAAATTAAAATTACAAATAATTTATAAAAAATGATAGATTATAATTAATGACTATTTTTATTTGTTAAAATTAATTAAATAATCTCCTTAAATTTCTGCGGTTAAGTTGGGCTGTCTTAATTGACCGGTTTCTTTCATTTTCTTTCCCTTTTTATCTCCGAATTAACAGTCAGAAAATTAATTAAAAGAATAATTAACAAAGCAAAAGCGATTGGGTCAATTCTATTTGATTTGGTTTGCGATTGCGACCAAGAATCCACAAAGCTAAAGCCATTAATTTTCTCTTTTCGGAGATTTTCTCTCTCTGGAATCGAACCGATTGTCGCCGATTCAGATCTGGGCTTGCATTTGAAGTCTTTTTCCTTTCCATTTCGATCTTGTTTTCTCGCTCCCGGATCTGCGTAAGTTTCCTTTTTTGGATCTGATTCCAATATTTTAAATGTGCTGTTTTGTGATGGTTTCAGCTTGATTTTTTTTTACCCAAGCGATTCTCGTTTCTTGCTGTTTCTGGATTTGATTCATTTTTCTTTGGGTGTTTGCGGATATTGTGTTTTGGATTGCGTTAACTGTGGTTAATTTGAGATTGATTCTTGTTAATGGCATCATTTTTGAGTTAGGTTGGAGCTTGAAAGATTTTCTTTTTTCCTTTTTGGATTGGAATTGAGGATTGGTTGTGTATTGTCAATGATGTTAATTGCAGGTAAATTTCTGTGCTGTATATATTTCTCTCTCTCTATTATTAGAGGTAATTTATGCTCTATAGCTTGATTTGTTGTTATAGATCCTTGCTTCTTTGTTGAAGAGCTCATCAAATTATGCATCACATGACAAGGAATTGTTGAAAAAGAATTGACTTTCCACTCTGATCACTTGTGTTCGTTTTTGTTTTTGGTTGCCCACCCACAACCTCCATTCGCCTTTTCTTTTCTTATATGTTTTCTGATTCATCATCGATCTTTTCTTTTATGCAGTACGTCAAAAGGTTGAATTGACTTAGAACAGTTGATACTGTACGCTGCCTGCCCTGAAGTCTTGCGACAATGAAGAAGGTCTTTGATCAAACTGTTAGGGACCTGTAAGTCTGCCGCTCATCTTTTGGTGGTTTCCTTTTTCCCTTGGCTTGAATCTCGGTTAGATATTAGCCTTAGTATGTGAGGTGTATCTCTAGCAGTAAGGCTATCTATTAACGTGGAATGCTAACTGGTTTGGAACCAAACTAAACTTGTTCAATGTTTCTATCTTTTAGGCAATGGATTTCTTGTATTCATGATATTCAGAAACTACATTGGTTAATTGGTTTGTTTATGTGGCAGTAAGAGAGAGGTTAACAAGAAAGTACTCAAAGTTCCTGGGATAGAACAGAAGGTAAGGTTGATTCAACTAAAAGTTATATTGGCTAATCAGTTTATTTGGCATTTATTGTTGCATGAATGTTAGTCGTCCCAGCCCATTGTCAGCAGTTTCTCGACATCGTTTTAGTATAATTGACCACAATGGAGTTGTTTGGTTTTTAGATTTTTTAACTTATAGATCAAAAGGACGTCAGTTTGGTTAATTATACCGAATCAATGCCATTTTGGCTGTGGGGGGTCGGACCTTTTGGGGCCAGGCTCAGATTGCCAATGCTAGTCAAACTAGAAGTTGGATCCTAGGCTTTTGTAAAAAATTTACCACTGTTTAAGAACTCTTATGAACTAATTTCTTCGCTTTGTTCTTTCAGGTTCTTGATGCAACCAGTAATGAGCCTTGGGGTCCTCATGGGGCAATTTTAGCAGATATTGCTCAGGCCACCAGAAATTAGTAAGCTTGCTCAATGTTCTTCTGATAATTCTGTATTAACTGTTTCGTTGCCTAGATGTTGATTTACGAACGTTGTATTGCAGTCATGAATACCAGATGATCATGTCAGTACTTTGGAAACGGATTAATGATACTGGCAAAAACTGGCGTCACGTCTATAAGGTTTAATCATCATAGAAGTTATGTCCTCAAGGATACAGCTGATGCAGCTGATTCATTCTTTGCATATGGATGCCTTGTTATTTTTACATTAGTTCATTAGATGCATTTTAGATAATTGGAGTGCGCCACTTTCCCAACAATGCATTCTAAAAGCTTCTAAGACATGAGTTGTTCTAATTTGGTTGGTGTCCCAGGCTTTGACTGTTCTGGAATACCTTGTTGCTCATGGATCAGAGCGTGTAATAGATGAAATAAGGGAACATGGCTACCAAATATCGGTAATTTTTTACCTGAACTCCTTGGACGACTAGTTCATGTGGTTATTTTACAAGTATATAATTACTTTTTCTAGGTATGTTTCCTTTCTTGTATTGTAGACATTGTCAGAGTTCCAGTATATAGATTCCAGTGGAAAGGATCAGGGTAATAATGTTAGAAGGAAATCACAATCTCTTGTAGTCCTGGTCAATGACAAGGAAAGGATAATTGAAGTTAGACAGAAAGCTGCTGCTAACAGAGACAAGTAAGTTATTTCTTGTTTGATTTGTCAAATAGTTTCATATGTCAGTGATTGTTATTGCCCACTGGTAATGATATGCTTATTCATCCAAGTATTATGCAACTATTGCTTATTTAGATCACCATTGTGCATTGTTGAATTATAATATTGCATTTGGGAGAAAATAATCATCAGTAATGTAAAATGTTCTATTTCAAAGGTTCCGAACTCCATCAACAGGCGGGATGTACAGGCCTGGTTCGGGAGGGTATGGTGACAGATACGAGGATGACCGCTATGGAAACAGGGATGATGATCGAAATGGTTATGGGAGAGATAGAGATTACAACTATAAGGATGATGATCGTTATGGAAGATATGGAGACTCAAACAGTCGGGATGGGGACCGCTATGGTAGAGAATATGAAGACCGCTACAGCAGAGATGGGTATAGAGATGACGATTATCGGGGAAGAAGTCAAATTGATGATGGCTATGGTTCACGGGGAAGGAGTGCAGATAGAGAGAGAAATCATGGTTATGATGATGATGGTCAATCGTCAGCACAGTACTGTTCCCTCTAGCTTTATAGTTTTTTCTTATTATTTTCTCAGTCTCTTGATGATTTTCATATCCTGTATAAACCAAAAGCAATTAATTATGCATCAATAAACAGTGCATATGAAACTTGAGATAGAACTAGGATTTAACATAGAACTAGGATTTCATGTGGATGGATTTCACCCTGAGATATCTGACTTGGCTCCTTTGATTGGCAAATACGCCAGCTAAAAATTATTGTTCTAAAATTTATGGTTAACCATACTGCATTTTTATGCAGTGGGAGTGGTGCCAGAGCTGATGATCAATCCCATGATGGAAGGTGAAATATTTTAAAATGCTTTTTGTTTTCTTGCTTTCTTTAAGGCTGCTGAACTTTGTTAAACTCAACTACGATGTTTGCACTGTTACTAGGAGGCTTGAGCGAAAATTATCTGAACAAAACATTGGTGCTCCTCCTAGTTATGAAGAAGCTGTGGGTGAATCCCAAAGCCCTGTTCAAAGTGAAAGGTGCTATTTTGTATCTGTTCATTTGCAGTAAGATTGTTCTTGATTTCGTGTTTGCTAGTTTTGCTCATTTTTTCACTACTTGTGTGAAGGAACAGGGAAACTCCTGCATCATTTGCTCCTGGAGCTTCTTCCCCAACAGTTCCTCAAACGTCTCCACCTGCTCCTAAAGCTGCTTCTCCTCCCACAAGTGTAAATTCTATCCAAGCACCCTTTGGTTCTGGGATCTCTGCACCTCCCGAGGGCCAGGAAGTGGAAGTGGCAGATGAATTTGATCCACGTAGTTCTGCATCTGGTATGCATTTTCCTTATGCACTTTATACTGGTAATATCTTAGCATATGTAGCATTGTTAATAATTATGTCTTTAAGATGTGAAAGGTTGTGTCATTTAAGGGTTCTATTAACAAGGAAGCTATAGTGAAGTGGTCTCTGAACTAAGTTTAGAGCATAGCAGGGGGAAAATATTAGTCACTTTTTTAAAATAAACATATTGCCTATGTAATCTCATTCAATTCATATTTGCTCATGCAAGGTGCCCTGGCTTCTACTATGGCTCCAACTGTCTCAGCAGTCCCCAGTGCATCTAATAATGCTGAAATGGATCTACTTGGATCGCTGTCAGACTCATTTGCACCAAATCCACTAGCTATAATGCCAGTTATGTCTTCATCAACTGTTAACCATGAAATTGATTCCCAGACAAGCTTTTCAGGATCACCATTTGATGCAACACAATCTGATGTATTGAATCAGGTTAGTGTTAAAATGCTAATGATGTAGCATTTTTAATTGTGTGAGAACCCTGTCCCCTCCCAAGTCCCCCACATCCTCCCGTATTTTTCTCAATATTAGGAGACCTTTTGGTCTCACTATGAAATTTTCTGGTGATCAATTGCTCAAATATGCGAACTATCCCCTACAACGTGCCATTATGTGTTGTTTTTTTAAGGAGACGTGCTTAAAGGAATCTTTTTTTTTTTGCTGAATTTTGCTGAAAATGCTTCTTGGGAATTTGATCTCCAAGAAAGGAATCTTAAGAACTTCACTTGCTCATACCACATTGTCATAACTATATTTTTATATTGTAATACAGGGTTATAACTTGTCCATATTTATCCTCTTTTAATATTTTGTGGTAATAGGGTTACACATTGTTGTAAGTGGAAACCTATTCACTAAGGTTCATGTTAGCACACATCATGGAGTGACTAGCCCCATGGCACCTATATGTATCCTAGCTTCCTATGCTACTTCAAATTGAAGAGGCAGGTGCACTTGCCTAATAAAAATAGAGTTTGGAGATTGATTTGAATTTGAAATACTATATATGGTTGATATGGTGTGTTGGCTCATAATATATAAGATGACCTCTGATGTACTCAAGGGCATGTGGCTGCCATTGTAGTCTACTGATGGGGTACTGTATTGTTTCTTTACTTATGCCACCCTAATGTCAAATTTCATTTATTGATGCAGTCTTTTGACGACCCATTTGGTGATACTCCTTTCAAGGCTTTACCTTCATCTGGCGCTATCCCTTCTCATCAGCAGACTTCTTCTCCAGCCCCTTTCCAGCCCACTATTAACCAAAATGCTGAAATACTGCATGGTACTGCACCTAATCCAGAGTCAATGAATGACTATGGTTCATCTTCAAGCATCTCTTATTCAGCCTCCACTGTTCAACCTCCAATAACAAACTCACAGTATTTGCATCAAGAACCATCAATGCAACACGAGGAAGTTGACATTCTGGCAGACATACTTCCACCGTCTGTTCCTTCAACTGCTGATTCCCACCCAGGTTTTACAGCTCCAACTAGTCAACCTGCACAGGCTGGCCCTGATATTTATGGAAACTTTAATTTGCAAGCAGGACCTATGGTGTCAGTGACATCTAATCCTGATCCTCATGCTCCACAGTTTCATAGTGGAAACTACTTCTCACAGGGAGGATCTGCAGCTCCTGTGGCTTCTTTGCAGTTTAACAACGGAAACTTTCTCTATCAGGGAGGATCTACTGCACACGTACCATCAAGCATGGCTCCACAAACTCCTGCCGGACAATCTGTGCAGTTTAACAATGGGAACTTCCTTACACAACCACCTTCTGCAGTTCCAGTAATGTCACAAATTGCTCACCAAACTGCAACTGGTCCAACTCCTCCACAGCTCAGCAATGGAAATTCTTACTTGCAGCAGGGCTCTATGGCTCAAATTGTGTCGCAAGGAGGGCTTCAAACTGCAACCGGATCAACTGCTCAACCTAATAATGGCTTCAGTAACTTATATCCTCAAGGGATGAACACTTCTATGGCTTCACAGGCAAGTCTTCCATCGTCAACAGGGTCACTTGCTATAGTTACTCAACCAGCCAAGGACAAATTTGAGACTAAGTCAACAGTCTGGGCAGACACACTAAGCAGAGGACTGGTCAATTTGAACATATCTGGATGTGAGTTTTTATTACTTTCTGTATTAAAGGAGTTTAATGGATAGTGATTCTCTTGCAGGAGTGATCTGACGTCTTTTGTTATATATGCAGCTAAAATCAATCCATTGTCAGACATTGGAATTGATTTTGATTCCCTTAACCGTAAGGAGAAACGAATGGAGAAACAACCACCTCCTTCTTCTGTTACATCTACCATTACGATGGGCAAGGCTATGGGATCAGGTTCTGGAATTGGTCGTGCTGGGGCAAGTGTTCTCAGGGTGCCTTCAAATCCTATGGTGGGTTCTGGGATGAGTGGGGGCATGAATATGGGCATGGGTATGGGTGGTGCTCCAGGTTCAGGCATGGGTGTAGGAGGCTATGTAGGCATGAATCAACAGCCTATGGGCATGGGAATGGGAAGGGGGATGAACATGGGGGTGAATATGGGGATGGGACAAGAGGGACAGATGCAGCCTCCTGGGTCAGCCATGCCTGGTGGATATAACCCGATGATGGGCAGTGCAGGTGGTGGTTACATGCCGCAACAGCCATACGGTGGCTATCGGTGAATTTGAACCACCTTGCTAGAAGTGGGATACCACATTCTTTGAGCTGTAAAAGGAGATGACTCTGGTCTCACTATTGCTGTTGGACCTGATTATGAAGTTGCAATCTCAGTCACTTGTGTGGTCTAAGGTGTAATATTTTTGACCGGAAGCTGTAAGTTCTCTGAAATGTTGGCATTGATGTGATTTATTTGTATTCATCCTCCTTTTTCTCTCTATATTGGTTATATACTCTTATTTGTTTTAAGATGAGGGGCTCAGATGGGGTTGTTTAGGTTCATTTTGCTGATTTCAGTTGTTGTGAATTTGTAATATGCTCAAAATGAGAAGCAACCTCTCTCCGGTTTGCTACTATCTACCATTTTTTTTATTTTTGAATATATAGTTCATCTTGTAACTTCTGACAGTCGCTACTCGATGAGAAATAAATTTGGTACGATTAATTTCAATTCTATCGAATCTCTCGTCTACGAGATTCTGGTTGTCCTCTTTTGCTGTGCAGGTTGCGTTACATAAAAATGAGAAATGTTTTGGTGAATCATGGATTGGTATTGATTATAGTCTTTGGGTTGTTCATTTAGGTTTTCAACCGAGGTCTGGAAGCAGCCATGGATGGTGGACCTTGTCTTAGGTTTCGAACTGCACCTTTGACTGAAGTTAGGAATTCTTTTGCAGGAACCTTGTTTTAGAATAGTCTTCTATGTCGAAAAACGTTTACCAACGTCTAATACGTCATTTTCCTTATTTTTATTTTCTATCTACGAAGCAAATTAGGACTATAGCAGAGATCATTCGTAAGAGAAGAAAAAGACTACCTGGTCTAATATTGCATAAGCTCCATAATGTACTTCTTTGCAAGATAATGCCTTCAAAGCAGTAAAGAATGATTGTACTTACAATTTTGTATCTTAGATGAGAGGGTAGAGAAAAAGAAAAAGAACATAATGAAATCTACAAACAAAAGCAATAAGGATAGTACCTTTTCAACAATGGATGTAAGTTTGAAAGTCAAGTACAAGCCTGTCATTAGAGACGAAAAAAGGCTTTTGTATTCTTGATTAAGAAAGAAACGGTACCAAATTGGCGTAGGTAACAACACTTGATACAGAAGCATCAGATACTCAACCAATGTTAGCATTTGACCCTGGGGAATAAGAGCAAATGAATTAGAAAATAAAGGACTAAATGAAGTAGATCATTCACAAACAAAATTTCCAAAATATCTAGACTTAGCATGATCGAAAGCTCATCAAAGTTAAAATGCAAAAAGTAGTGAATTAAAGATTGATCTTATCAAAACAAATTTAATACAACTATTAGGGGGGAAAATACCATGGATGATTCCCACAGGTTATCTCACCTGTTTCTGATAATTTCTGCCTCTACTATTCTTGTAATACATTAACAGAAAACATTTGAATACCATTGCTGCCTGCCGGACCAAAGTATCTAAACAGTAATGATGAATTATTTAGAGAAAATAAATGATCATAAAGAACTAAGATTCATAACATGTCCATTAGGACTTTGCATACACACCCACACATATATGTAGAACTCAACCTCTCTCTCTACAGCCATATATCTATAATATATTTAAAAAGGTTCAACTAGTAAGTACAAATTTACCATTCACCAGGATGATAAAAATTGCATGCCAGAAAGGTGGAATGGATTTGGGAGGAAGCATAATTAATAGGTATAAAAGGTTATCATTCTGATACCACCAATAAACACCAACCACATGAATTACAAATGCAAGACATGTTAACCAGCAAAGAAATTTTCCTCTCTCTGCAAAAACCGTTAATTGACAGATCAATACTCACTTTCTTGACCCACTAAGAGATGAATGAATAGAATTCAACAAAACTATGAAATAGTAATAAATATGTGTTAAGAAAAATATGTACCTTAAGAGCAGTTTGTTTTCGTAGAACATCATTTGACTTAAACATGACAACAGCTATCCAAATAGTAACAAAGAAGCCTACACTTGTAGAAAAATACTATCTATAAAAATGAACAAATTAAGAAAGCAAGAAAGCTACAGGATGCTCAAATCGTTGATTTGAATACTAGAAAGAAAAGAACATAAATCCTTACAAAAGATTCACAATATTTAATCACCAAACACTATTTCCACAATGTGTCAAGATTTTGAGAAAGTAAATTCAAGTAGTGTGACAGCTTCCTCTGCATATATTTCCCCACTTAAACACCCACCTCCCCCTACAAGAAATAATAATAATAATAATAAACACTCATCTTAGTCAAAAACATTCTCGGCTAAACCATGAATTTGGTAAGCAATAATATTTTAGAGGGAATGAGAAAATAAGACAATCTAGAGAAGAAAATTTAGTAAAGTAGGACAATAATAATCAACAGAAGGTGCGTTATTTGGAAAACCCCAAAAGTCCAATATGTCGAAAACCCTAAATCTCAGCGAGCAAACAGAATAAGAAGAAAACCATGTATGAGTTACCGACCTGATTCATGACATTGGGGTTAGCTTCAAGAGGAAGCCACCTCTTAGCAGACGAGCTTTCATCTACAGTTGCCATATTCTTCCTTTTCCACTTCGGAACTGAACTCCTCAATGGCACCGAAATCGACTGCAAACCTTCTCTCCATTTGGTCTACTCTCCTTCATTGATGCATGGGAGTGAACGAAAGAAGCAAGGAAGACGAGATCGCGTGTGGGTGAGCGGTGAGAAAAAATGAAAGCAACGAAAGAAGGGAGAAGACTTCGGAAAGTCTGGAGACTTCGAAAAATGACAAGTGAGACGTGGGGAAGTAACGAGGACAAATTGGAGATTTGGCTGAAAAAAAATCAACTGATGGGTGTAAAACGCTCCTATAGAGGAGCTGGTTGAAATTTAGCTGGTTGGGTTGAATCAGTCAACCTAACCAGCTATTTACCAAACAACCTTATGAGTTTTTTTTCCAAAATCAATCAGCTAAAGTAAGTTGACCGGCTAAAAAAGAGCTGATAAGCTCTTCACCAAACAAGACCATAAACTTTTATACCTCGCCTACGAAAAGCATAGACTAATATTTTATTTAGTGTCAGATTAAATAATAAATAAATACTCTAGTAAAATCAAATGTCAATTAAATATAACAATATTTTATCAGTGTGAGGCTTTATAAATATGGCAATCCAACTTACCAAATTTGGTCTTGATTTCAGTCCATATGTTGCTTCCTTGATCCCATAAAAAAGAAAATTAAAAGAACTGTTATATCATGTATGATTGTATCAAGTTGGAGAAGGTTTTTCCAATCAAATTATTTCTCTGTTTCTTTTTATTTTACTTAAAATTTGGATAACTAGTCTAGTTTAATTTAGTTCTCCAGTGTTTTAATAGACAAAATCAAGGCATCTATTTTTATTTTAAACCATTTACGAAAACAAGGTATATGGTAAATAAAAGCTTTTCATTCACTTGTATGTCTTTCTTTTTTAACTTTCCTATTACCCCATTTTAATACAAATGTTATTAACTATATTGATTTGTCAAATGCAATGTATTTAGCAGCACAAGGATTTTCAATATATTTTGCTTTCCTATAATGTCCAAATCTTATAGTTGTGTACAAAACTTACAAATTATTTTGTTATTTTTTGATTGAAATTATAAAGGAAAATATATAATCGCCAAAAAAATTGATAAATTTAATATCCTTTACTCGTGATAAGTCTGACCTAACAAGGAGTTATTTTTCTTGTTCCTCTAATGGAAATATTCAATATAAATGCATGTTTTACGGTAAAATATTTAAAGAAGGAGGAATTTATAGAATGAAAGAATATTATGTTGACATTAAGGATAATATTGCTTCTTACAAAAGAGTTTCATTTAATGTACGCGAAAGGATTGAAAATTATTTGCAACAAGTAGAAAAAAAGGAAAATAAAGAGACTCGTAATATATCTTTTGGATATGATTAAGCACAACAAGTATTAGATAAAGGAAAAGAGAAAGTTATTATTTATATAGATTCTTATTTTTCATCTGAGTGCTACCTTGAAAATATTTATTATTATAAATATGTACTTCAAAATTTAGTGACAAATAAACATTTTTCAAGTCATAATATATTAAAGAGTGTAAAAGAAAAAGAGGTCTATACTATTATTTTGGATAATAAATTTTGGGATGCTTACTTAATTATTGTGAAGATTGTGGCTTTACTTGTAAAGTTGTTGAGGATTGATGACTCAGAAGAGAACCTATCTTTGGGTTATATATATATGATGCAATATATAGAATTTGTAAAACAATTATGAATCTTTTTAAAAGAAAGGAAAATTTATACAAGCCTTGCATATATATTTTTGACCAATGATAAGATAAGCATCTTACTTAAAGAATATTCTTAGCGGCTTACTTTCTCAATCCTTATTACTTATATTATGGAGATATATGAACATATGTCGATGGTATAGGTGGTCTTTTTTGATATGATTGAATGCAAAGGAATTTTCTTTAATAAAAAAGAATTAAATGCAATAAATAAAATTGAATTGTATCATAAAGATTTAAGAAATTTTGCTAGATCTTCTATAAAGAAAGCACTTATGATTAAAAAAAAAACCACTACTATAAATTTTCATACTTTTAGTTTATCATTTAATTACTAATAATATATTTTTTGTGTTTATAACTATTGGTAAAAGTACTCTAAAATTGAGAAAAACTTGCATTAGATAACTTAGTCAAATAGTTTTTGCATAAGGCTGTGGACTTAATTGAAGTGTTGTTTAACATGTTCATATAAAAAATGAAATTGCCTGCAACATTAGAGACTCATGACCTTGTTTATATTACTTATAATCTGACGATGAAAATAAGTATTTTTATTTATTTAATTTTATTTTAAAATATTTATATTTTATTATTAATTTTATAATTTCTATGTTATGTATTTAAAGCAAATAGTAAGAAAAGAATATATGATTTAATTGATATTGATTATCTTGATCATATTGATTTTTTGATCAAAGAAGAAGAACCATTGCTTAATGGAAAGGTGATTTATAAAGAAAATGTATTTTTCGTGATGAATGAATTAAGAACATATACCGATGTTCAGTTAATATCTTATTTTAAATATATTTAACGTTAACAGTATAATATATTACAAATTTACAATAGAGGACAATTACATGTATAACTAATTTTTAATCTTTTTGGATAAAAGTATGATTTATGAACATTTAATTAATATCGGAGAATTTGAAGCTTTTGAAAATGATGAGAAACAATTTCTTTCGTAAACATAATTGGTTTTTATTATTATTATAAGTTTTATGTTAAATTCAATTTTATTAAATTTATTATATATTAATAGACATGAGTATAAAGACAGCTTTTCTCGGAGTTTCTTAGGAACATAAATTGACCGGACACAGAAAGCTTTTCAGTGGCAAGTTGTAATGCGACTCATTAACTCGTTATTTGAGTTATTTAGTATGAATTGGTGAAATGATATAATCAATTAAAATTATTAAACAAGCTTGGAAAGAATTCTAGGAGACCTTATGAGAATTTAGAAATAGGTATTTTAATTGAGGAAGTGATATGATTTTAAATGTTGGTTCACAAGTTTTTTTTTTGTAAATCTTCTACTTTGAATTGCCAAAACAAAAACTTCATAAGAGATTTTGTGCAAGGGAAGACAACTTTTTGATGACAGAAAGAAAGGAAAAGGGCGTCGATTGTTTGTACGGAAAGTTACAAGGATTGAAGAAGGTACTCAAATGTCATGACTCATGACAGGTCAATATCAGTTATTTTCATATTATATTTATACCTATTTTTATTTCTACAATTTTAAACTTTTCAGTATAGCACTTTAATACTCGGTCCAATACTCACTGGACAACTTGCTTTGATTGTCTGTCCTGGAGATAATTTGTGACATGAAAAAGGTACTCACAGCCTCCTAACCACACTGCAAACAAACAGTGGTTTAATAAAAAGCAGCTTAAATTAGTCAAATTAGGAAACGCAGAAGTCTTGAGATTATTTCTTATTTCAGTTTCTGTTTCAAATTTTTTTCCAATAATAGTAAACCGATCAATCATTCTCTGCTAATGATATTTGATCCAAGGTTAAGAACATCTTGTTTCTGATTAATCCGATAACAAAAGTTGTCGCCTGTGACATCTTGTAAAGTGGCAAATTCTTCCAAAATACTAACCAACTACCTAGAATCTGCCATCTCGTCGGAGGCACTACTGAAAATGAGGACGTAATACCATTTCCTTGCTTTCCCCGGAGAAGGGCGAACACAAACGGAAATCAACTCACCATGTTGAGATCGGAAATGATGTTTACGGATCAATTGAACTACCAAGTAATCTCCATGTTACCAAAATGGAGGATCGATTATAGAGAAAGAATCAACAGATATCACATGTTCAAGCCGAGTACATTTCAATCAATGTAACTGACATAATCACCAGAACAAGATAATCAAGCAAGCAGTGTAGGATGATACAAGAAGAATTTACTAAAACCCTGAAGAAGCAGCAAGGCAAAATCGGGTTCAGGCTATCCAGCTTAAGGATCTTACTTGTGTCCCCTGAAGTACAGATAAATTTTCTGCACAAGCCAAAGAAACCAAGTCAGAGCATTACTCTTCATGTAGATGAACTAGAAGATACAAGAATACAAGTGGCTGAGTTTTGATTTACCCTTTTGATAAATACAAGAACTAAATTAAGTGTCTTTGAGCAATTTTGACTAGTCTGTACAAATGGTACGATCCTTTATCTTGAGAAACAATTTTCTCCATTTCTTTAAATTCTACTTCTCATTTTGTTCACAACTCTGACTGCAAAAGCGCATTCAAATTCATAATGCTTTTCATACCGCTAGAAACAATATCAAGGATGTAGACTATAGATCAATCTGAACAAGGGCCTAGACCTAGGTAATCCAAGTCAAATTTGTGTCTTTAATAAAGGTGTCCCATATGGTTAGCATCCTGAGAACTAAAAATGCTAACCTCCTCCGGTCATTTGATATACTCAAACACCTAAAACCTAGACCAATATCTAACACCTTCAAACACCATGGCATTAAATGGCAATGGCTGCAATCACAACAATTGAGCAAACAAATTATGACCAATCACCTGGATAACCCACACGCTAAGGAGTGACTCGAGACAAAATAAGCCAAATCCCACAAAGTAGAAGATCTGCATGACAAACAAAGATTTAGTTGGACATGAAAATCAGTAGCATTGGGAAGAAGAAAATCATGACATAACTAGTAATTTGGATAAGTGTTGAAAAGGTGTCAACTTAAGCATCAAAAGGGAATTTCTACCAGGGATAACAATGCAGTTAGATGACTCAAAGTTCATCAGGAAGTGGAAACTTTTATTTAGAAACATTTAGAATAATATGAAAACTAAATAAACCAGCTATAAAAGCAGTAATCCGATTGATTTGAAATTAACCATAAAAGAACACTTTGCTTCTCTATACATTACAAAATGAACTTAATTAGCACCGGCTGCAAAGCAATACTAGGAAATTTCATCCTAGTGTGATTAAACAATATAAGGCTACGTGGAAATTACAAGATCAGCACACAACAGAACTTACCCCAACCAATACACTATCAGAAATAACATCAATTGCCGCAAGTATGCCCCTGCAATTGAAAATATGGAAAATTGAGAGCTCAAAGTACAACTCATAACATTTTACCTCACATGGCATATACATGAATAAGTCAATTTCATGTGATCTCCTCAGGTAATTTGAAATGGATACTCTATGCACTTACGTCAAGGACTTCCCGTGGAAGACAACAGGTGGGGCAATCGCAGCAAATATAGAGAATGCAAGGTGAAGCTGCATTTAAACAATATCAATAGCTGTCAGAACAAGTTCAACAGAAGAAAGCAAATGCACCATCTACTGACAAATGTTGGAAGCTCACCATGTAGAACAAGAAAAACCAGCCGAATTTCAATGCACTGTCCGTCCTGTAAGTTGAAAATAGAAGTAAATTGAATTGATTTAAGTGCTATAAATTGGATTACCGAAGTTAAGCTGAGCACATCTATTTTACTCGCATTACTTTTTATCAAGGTAATAAAGATTTCAGAAATGTCTTGGGATCACCAACTGCTCTGCAGCATGAAATAGAAAGGTCGTTTTTTATGGTTCAATCAGGAGTCTTATCATACTTGGGAAGCTATACTTCATCAAAAATGAGTTCGGAAATATTTTAAGAGAGTAACTATGCTACGTTGACCATCATATCTGACACTAACAACTAAGATGTTTTTTGTTCTATTCATCATGGAAGCTTTGCATGTGTTATGTCAGGTAATTATTACATTCTAGCTCTTTATGCAGCATTGTTTTCAAAGTCATTGTTTGATCCATGTTAGAGTACGTCTTTTAGTCCTTTGAGTTGAGACATTCTGAGATAAAAGAAAGAGGGTCATGAAACTTGCCTCATTGCTCGATAGAGAGGCCTATACCATAGAACATATGAGAGAGGACATCCAAGCAGGGCATATATTGTCGACAGGAGAAAAATCTTGACACCTACATGTAATTAGCTTCTTCAGTAATGAAAACATAAATTTTTGTTGTTGAACATAATTTATGACCACTTCATTAATATAACTGGAAATGAAGCACTCACCTCCACCTTTAATCCAGCAGACCATTACAGCAATTACGTTATATGAAAGACAAAGAACTATACCTGCATGTGCCACATGAAAAGATGATCAGTAGTTCACCACCATGGATTAATATTTAAGCGGATAATAACTGTATTTTTGTTAGTCGCATCTATCCTCAGAAAGAACTTGCAACACTATCATCTAGTTGCTTCTAGTCTCCCAAAGAGAAGTTGCAACACTAACATGCATTCCAGTTTTACCTATTACATTTTACTTTTGTCTTCTATTGAGAAAGAATCAGATTACATATCACGCAATATAGACTAAAAAATCTCACTGCCTAAAAAAGCTCAAAAACGAGCAACAAAAACTTTGAGCCTGCTATTTCCACAATTTTCCATCTCAGTATTAACATGCCCAGTCCTTTCAATTGCCAAATATTGAATATCAAACTGAGACTCCATTTGTGTTTAGAAGTATCAAGGGGAAGTAACAGTTCTGACAAAACAGTTATATGCATAGAGAAATTATGCATTAAGAAATTTCTAGTTCTATGACAAAAGTACATCAACCATTTCCAACAAAAAAATAAAAGCAGGAATAAATTCATATAATTTTTTATTATAAGAAGAAAAGGAAGAGTTCCAATACCTAGCCAACTTGCAAAAGCCAAATATTGCAGTCTCTGGGCATGAATAGGTATTTCATTTGCTATATCATGATGGATTATTGGAAAGAAAGGGGGCCAGTTTCTATCATCCACAGGGACACCAGCTGATATTTGATATTAAAACCAAGACGGTTAGTTATCCACTTGGCTAAACAGAAGCATAAAACCACATACAAACCCGTAAAAAAAATAATTAGGCAGCATAAAAACTCTGTGGGCTGCAATCTTGGTACTCACCTTTGGAAACAGCATCTTCCCTCCTTTTGATTTCCTATACAAAGTAAAGGCAACAATTAAGATTAAGGTCATGTTGCACTATCATTATTTTCCACAAACCAACATCAAACAGTCAAGCATATCACAGTTACGCAAGTACACAATTCAAAGCAAACAGAAACTTCTTTTAAACATCAGAAACCACAACTGTATTGTCTAAAGAAACCTGCTCTCTCCGTTTAAGCTCCGCTTCCCAATTTGCAAGCTCTCTCCCCTTTTTCTTTGAATCCTGCATGACACATAAGTAAAATTATAGCATAGGCGAATAAAATAAATAAATAAATCATGAAATGTAATTACACTCATGGTATCAAGCGGAATGTCCACAGTTGCATCATTGTGTCCGAACCCAACAGGATGGGATCCCAACGTAGGCATGCGTGCCTTCGATCCAGGAGCAGCGGAGCCATTCTGTCAACGAACAGCAAGTACATACAGTTAACCGGCTTTGATTGTTCAATTTTGAAAAACAAAAATCTTAAAACAATACAGATCCAAATAACTAAACTAACCCTGGGCTTGAACAAGATTACTAAGAATAGAAAGTAAAAAAAACTCAAGCCGAGAAGCTAAAAATAGGAGCAGATCTGAGGGAGGACAGAAATGCGAAAGAAAAGAATTTTAGAAAAAAAAAAAAGCGGCTACCGAGAAAGGATTAACTTCATCTTCATCGAAGGGATTGGGATCGTGGCTGTAGCGACTCATTTTTCTCTTTTCTCCAACCAAATCGCACCAATTCTAATCTAACCAACAATCAACACTAGCAAGCAAGCGGTGTATGAATGTGTTTCCTTTTTTTGCCTTTGCTTTCGGGTGACGCGGGATTATCACCTGGAATTTGATTTTCTTGGCTGCCCCTCTCTTTTTCAATATTTGCGCCTTTTGCCACTTTCGTCATTTTGCGTTGTGGCTGAGGTGGTCGTACGAGGTGGTGCCAAGTTTTGAAATTTGGCCACGGCAGATGAATGTCACGTGACGCCCACAAGGCGTCAGTGCTGCGAAGGCAGCCTCGCGCCCGATGTCGGTTGGTGTCACTAACGAAAGTGATGTGATTAGCGTCGTCGTCTAATCCGTGAGATAACGACAGATGACAAGGACGTAAAAGTTTTGTCCTCTGTCTTATTTGTTTGTCATTTTTCGTTATTTTTGTTCCGTTTTTAGAGAATAAGGATAGAAATTTTTGTTCCTCTCAAAATTGAGGTACATAAATTCTTACCCTATAGATAAGAATTTGAAATGTTAAAAATAG
>JANIHZ010000005.1:17302007-17324020 GCA_027478365.1 Erythroxylum rufum
ACACTCTAAAAAAAAGATTACAACTCAAAATTATCTCACTTATTCACTTGATAACT
The DNA here is from genome assembly GCA_027478365.1 of Erythroxylum rufum. Lineage (NCBI taxonomy): Eukaryota > Viridiplantae > Streptophyta > Magnoliopsida > Malpighiales > Erythroxylaceae > Erythroxylum > Erythroxylum rufum. Next base: position 17,302,064 of record JANIHZ010000005.1, read on the forward strand.
CAAAATGACTCATTTACATAAATATAAGAGAATGCTACTCAAATGATTAAAAAATATTTGAAATGTGTGTATACAACAACCAAAAACTTTTTAATTCTAAATCCAATAAGAAAATACCTATTTATAGTGTTTTGAGACCCCTACTAGTTGTTGAAGCCAAGAACTAGCCATTACAATGACTATATATAGTGCACTAATCGACCAATATGCATTTACAACACTAGATTCATTAGTTGTTGGAACTTTGGTCAACTAGTACACGTATTGGTTGGCCGATATAGTACATTAGTTGACCAATACATAAGCCAATGTTACACTAAACTCAAGATACATCAAATTTGATAACTTTAACTTATATTAGTCGACCACTAACTCATATAGGTTGACCAATCACACCAAAAGCATAATTTTAACACCTTCAAATGCTCAAACATAGTTTTATTAATGCAATTATGAATTCAAATTCCCAAAAATGTTCCCCAAACTTTATTTAAAAGATCAAGAGGTTTTTCTAATAAAATCAAAAGCTTAAATGCATTTTAATGAATGTAAAGACTTATGGAATGAAGTGAAATGAAATGTTTATACATGGCGAGCCTTTTAGAGCATCAAATTAGAAAAAAGTGAGATTGTAATTAATATTATAAACTAAATAATGACATTGATAAGTCTTGATCTTCTTTTGGTATTGGTTTGGTTTTCATTTTGATGGTTGTAAATCCCGACTTCTCTTTATCAACTTTATGAGCTATCTTGTTGAGTTTATAATTTTATTTTGTTCGTATATTACTTCTCATTAAAATAGTAAACTTATTAGTAGTAATTATGTTTTATTATCATCAAAACACCAATTGGAATCTCCCTTGGTTCAACAAATCATTTGAGCATTTATTATTTCATTTTAAGTGTGTAAGCCTTTTCGTAATTATCAAAATAATAAAGTTTGAGTTATAAGTTATTCTTAAGGTTTGTGGTCATTTTATTGAAGTACCTAAAGTGGTTTGAGGTTCCTATTTACCTTAAAGAAAGATTGAAAAATAGTTTCCACTTTTCCAAAATAAAAGATTGTACAAAGGTTATTCTTTGTCTTGAAGAATTACAGTGGAAATTTTAAAAGAGTCTTGAGAGTGGACTTAGCAAGGATTATTTATCGAACTACTATAAATCATTTTGCATTTTTCTTCCCTCACTCTTTACTTTATTTTTTACAAGCATAGTTAAATTATTTTACTTTTATTTTATTTTTGCAATTATGGTAATTTGTAAGCAGTATTTTTAAGTTACTATCCTTTAATTAAAATCTTCAATTCACCTAATTCACCTGCATATTGGGCATCATTAGGGAATAACAAATATAATATTTCTTTTTTTGTATATGTAATTCATAGATTGAGTTAAACATCTATAAAAGAGAAACTAAAAATATGAAAATTCGTTCTTAGAATAGTAAGAAGCAACAAGTAAGAAAATCTCTATCATATAAATTATTCACATTCATCAATAAGTTCTCTCTTTTAAACTCTATAACATAAGAGAAAAGGGTGGAGATAACTATTAAATAATTTTCATTTATTACTTTTTTTACTCACTTATCCACTTTTTCCAAACAATTCTATCATTTAACTAACAAAATAATTATTTACATCACATATGATCAAAATCATAACTTCTAACTTAGTTTTCAGTCCTAATGTATAAAGAAGGATGTGATCTACCAAAGTTTCTCTTGGTCATCTTATAATTGAATAAGTAGATTTCACTACACCACAAGGAAAACGAAATTGTACGGTCACAAATCAAATTCACTATATGATTATCCCATCCACCTTAGCATATAACTTGACTTGATTATGAATTATGACCAACTAATAATCATAAACTACACAACCAAAAGGTGACTTCTCATGTATGTAGCCTAGAGTTCCATAAGATCCAAATTTGATTGGATAATATTGACTAAGATTTGCTTTGGCTCCTTTGCTACCTTATACCATTATCTTCGTGTCATACATATATAATTGCTTTTTATATTAAATTTTGTTAGTTCTTTGTCTCTTTTCTCAAAATATACCTACATATTTTTCCCATATTTAACTGCGAAATGTTTTTCCCTTTTATTTTAAATAGAATTGAAAATCTACATTTACTTTTCATAAATGAAGGGAATTACATATCAGATAGGGGTTATAATTTGTCAAGTACCATCTTTAATTGAATGCAGTAACCTTAGAACAACTTAGTATGAGGTTGTCACAATTTAACAACTAGCATTAGCACACCACATATGCTTTCTATTCAGTGTGAAAAGAACAAAGATTGAAAAAATAAAGAGCATAACTTAAAAGTGGATGAAAGTTAATTAATTTGAGTTAAATGAGAAACTTGTTATGTTATAAGTAGCCTTCTTATTGAATATGTAATTTGTTTTTGGACTAATTTATCCTTATTTATCTTCAAAGAATGACGGTAAATGGAAAGGAAAAGTATAATGTTATTTATTGGTGGACACTTCTTCAAGAAGGGATTATGAAATATAAAAGTCAAGAACTTAAAATTTTTTACAATGTCGACATGGGTTATATTAATTTGAGAGAGCTAGTGAAATGAGTGATGAGTTATGTTATAAAAATATTATAAGTTTATGGCATTTGATTCCAAGGAAGGGGTTAGTTAATGGTTCAAAACGATTATGATTGGATTTGATTAAATTGTTAAAGGTGTATGGCATAGTTAATGTATATTTGGAACATGTTGATGAACCAATATCATATATAACTATATTAATATGACATGCTAATTCGCATGAAAATCTGGTTGGTGATGATGCTAATGATTTAAAAAATGCTAGTGACTTAGGAGATTAAAAGGTAGAAGATGTGGACGATGTCATAACAAATGTGGTAGCAAAATAGGTGAAATGGCTATTGTAGGTGATGACGCAATTGAGTTGGCTGAAAACACAAGTGATATCAATGATATGGGTGATAATGAAGATAGTTGGCTAACAAAAATAGGTTACATGGTTGGTGCTGGTGATGATGAAGTTGGGTTGGCTAAAAACATAGCTAAAATTACTTATATGGGTGATGAGGAAGCTAAGTTAGATGAAAACAAAATATATTTTGACTTAGATATGGTAGCAAAACCTACATCAAAAGTAAATATAAATGTAAATACAGATGCAGATGCAAAACTTGGATCAAATACAGATGTTAGATTAGAGGTTGATAATACTGAAATATAAAGTAATAATAATTTAAATGTTTTAATCAAATTTTGACATTAGTATTGACAATAATCATAACATAAACATTAACCTTTTGAATCCTAAAATTTTCTTCCTAGTGATGAAAATCTTAGTCTTAAAAAATTAGATGCAACTTTAAGATGGCCTAGTCAAACTAATAAACATATTTATGGACTTATTATCATATAATGGTTATCAAAGATGGTACTTAACAGTGCAAAACACTTTGAGAGGTAATTATTGATTATGAAGGAGGAAGGTACTAAAAGAAAGTCAAAGAAGCAACACATTGAATATAAAAAGATTTATGGTTATATTAGTGAATTGAAGGAAATGAATTTATATTCTACAATTGAGCTTTAGCTTACAAGGATTGAATAAGAAGATAATTTGGAGTTTTGAAGGATGAATATATGTTTTGATGTTATGAAAAACGGGGTGGAAAATTTTAAGACTTGCAATTGGCATGGATGGTTGTTTTTAAAGACCAACACTGGGGATAACTTCTAAGTGACATAAGTATTAATGGCAATCGTGATCACATTGCTTAGATAGTTGTTGAGATGGAGAACGCTAAGAATTATAAATAGTTTATAGTATGGTCAGCCATTGAATTAGAGCTTGAGGATGGGACTAAAATCATAATAATATCATATATGCAAAAGGTATTATGCTTCACTAACATTGAAGCTATAAATTTCTAACTCTTCTTTGTTTTCAATTTTTAGGTACTTATAAGATCCAAGAATGATGTATTTTAGGATGTGTGTATGACATTTATTATAACCAGGTAGGAAAGTAGAAAGAAAAAGACCTTTAAAAAGCATTTTAGAATTATAATTTGGAAATAATCCCATAATAACTTGATGATAAGCTCGTCAAATTAAATTAACTTACATCAAGTTAAATTATCCTAATTGATTCTAAATGTCCACTTATTAAGACTAACATGAGCGATACATTTAACTCTTATATTTTAAGGGCTAAAGATTACTCTATTATCAATATGTTGAAGATTATGAAATGTGATAATAAAGAGGCATTCAAAACTAAAAGAAAAGGATAAAAATTTGAAGGAACAAATTACGTTTGAAGGGATGAAGAAGCTGAGCAAGAATAAATGAAATAGAGAATCATTTAGAATGGAGAATATCCTAAGGAAATTTAGAGTAAGGTTTTTCAAAGTATTGAGTACCAACGTCCTTTTTTAGAAGATAATATGAGCGGGTCATTGAAATTTTAGACTTTAATGGCCAAAGATCATTCTATTATCAGTATGTTGGAGACAATTAGAACTATGACAATAAAGAGGCATTCGAATCTAAAGGAATACTAAAAGACAAAAGGAAGAAATTCTAATTGAAGTGATGAAGAATATGAACAAGAATAAAATGGTTGCAATGAAATGGAGAATAATTTAGAATGAAGATAGGTTATATGAAGTCAAAATTGGAGACAATACACATTTTTAAGTGGAGAAAGGAGAATATATATAGTTGTAGGTCCTGGGAACTCTAAAGGTACTTTTTCATTCATGCTATTACCACCACATTCTATATCAAGCAACAACCTGAGGCATATGTGGATTAGTGCTACTATAGAGATGGTTTACGACAATCTCTTTTAACTAATTAAAGGACAAAAGTTTTGGTCACTTAATACTTATGAAGAAATTCATCCACTAATAAAAATAGTCATGCTTGGTATGAAAAAAAAAGAATAGGAAAATTATTAAACATGAACTAAAGAAAGTGGAGACTCTTTACAGGCTATTAGAAAAGGGGCACTTTTAATTATATGATAGATGTGGCAAATCTAGTCGTAATATGAAAAGCTGCAAAGGTACAGAAAAATTCCACTTTGTCAAGTTGCAACTGATGGTAAATTTTCATCACTGCTTAATTTTACATGACTTTATTACATGAATACCTTATTAACGTTACATGAACATTGGAGTCTAGTGAAACTATATGACATTTTGCAACAACAATTTTTTCACACTCATGTAGTAGTTGGAGATCTAACTAGATACTTCCAATCACACCTATATATATCAACTTGAACTTTAAGGATGAAGAGAAAATTTGGGTTTGTTGATTCAAACACTTTTCAACTTTCATTCCAACTTAGAGGTTTGAGGTGGAAGGGCATTCCAAAGATCACATCACACCAATTGCAAATGCAAGCTTTAAAATGCAAGACTATTAAAAATTGTAGTCAACAAGAAACTAACACTAAAATTAGAAATCAACAAAACGTGAATGACACTTATTAGTGGATGAGTTTTTACTAATTTCTAAATCAGTAGCTGGAAATTTGTTTATGTTAGCTAGAAATCAACATATGTGTTTATGATGCTTGCGTAAATTAGCTAGAAATATGAGTGTAATTAACATATGTGCTTATCTTGCTTATGTATGGAAATTTTTGTAAGAAACCAAACAATTCAATTAAATAAATGAAATTAACATATCTTCCATTCAACCAAAATGAACATATTAAACTTAGTTACGTTCTTCTTAAACATTTTATTGTGGTTTCAAGTAGGGAAAATACTTAGCAATAATAGACATCACCACAAAAAATAGTATGAAATATATCACGAACACCTTCTTCAATAGTTGTTCTTATTGATAACAAGCTTCAGTTTATACTCTATATGTTTTATTTTCTCTTCAAACTATATTTTCTTATATATTCCTTAATTTTTTAGTCTTTTAATAACTTTCTCACACATTTCTTTGTCTTCAATTATCCCTTTGTTACTCATAACTAATTAGTTCTTCAAGTTAGTATTTTCTATCCTTAATTTGTATATAACATAAACTGAGTTATCATGCCAATGAAAAAACTTGTAATTCTCAACCTTACAATAATCATCAAAATAAAAATTCATTATAATCCAACAATCCAAAATATTCAAATTGTACAAAAATAGCTAAATAAAACTTACTAAATATTTTAGATACTTATAAACCTTCCACATAGGATTTTTACTACTCTAATAAGTCTTTATAAATGAGTTAAAGCTATACAAACATTAAACATAAGCTGAAGAATCATTATTAGTTAAAGACCTAAAGTATAATGGCTATAATTTTAATTGTTACATATGGTTCTATGGTCTGGTGTTTCAATATTTAAGCTAGGTAACAAGATAAGATATGTTTCAATGGTGCGATTTAGGTTTCAAAAGCTAAGGCAAGAATAAATTTTGATGAGATTTTTATATGGAATTTTCTTGGCTAGAAGAAAATTTTCACATTTGACATTAGGATTTATTAGTGTTGAGTCTGAAGAACTTAGTTAAATAAGTTAATTCAATTAGTTTGTTTAGTATGAAATGATGAAATAATAAATAATCTTTTAATATTTATAAAATAGAAAATATTTTTTAGAATAAAAGTTAAAATTTAGAAAACTCATGTTAACATCAACGTGGCCTAATTTACCCTAGCTACTATACCACCTATAATAGATTAACAGTTTCATGATGAATAACTAACAAAAATCTAACGAAGTTGCATTTTTTATTATAAAACACTGTGATAAAAATTAGTATCAAAGATGATAATAAGAACTAATCTAAACTTTTTGCAAAATGTTGAAGGATGATATGTCCATTTAAGCTTAACTTGGTACATTGTTTTTGTGCAATTTTAATATGGGAACAAAATAATTATACCATAATTATATAGTATGTCATATATGTTTTCACTAATATTTTATATAAATTGTTCATTTCTTAATTTTTTTAAAAACTAGTATCTAATTCCTAATATTTGTATTTTCATCTTTGGGCAATTTAACATGCAAACAAATACCTTATAAATTGAGACTACAAGTAGGGCGAATCAAGTGATCAGTATGCTTAATGTTATGGGTGAAGCACATGTTGTTCCTTTCTATCTAAATTTTATAGGTGCATAAGCTTATAAAAATGGAAATGATGTGCCTAAATTCATTTTGTAAGGACTTGTCTTCTGTAAGCCTATTGATTATTGCATGAAACTCGTAGGTATTGCTATACATGTTGATCCATTCTTACAATTTTCTCCAAATTCACTTGGTGTAAGAGCAGTCGAAGAAGAGGTGAGTGATTTTTTCCCTTTCTACTTTACAGAGGGCACATGTGTCCTGAATGTTTAGAAAGTACAATTTATCCTTTATAGCTAGGCCTTTTTTAATCACTAGCCATATTAGGAATGAAGCCCTTAGGGTTAGGGCTTTGTTCCATATAATAAGACCCCTTGACTCTCTTGCCTCTAGCTTTGAACAGCTCTTTATAGGAGTTTTTTGTTAATTTCCTTAAGGGGTGATTGAGTCGTAAATATTTATCTTCAAGCCCCTCTTGGGGATTATAGTCAAGGATTATATGTGAGAGCTCCAAGGGGTAGTTCCTCCAACTATTTCCTTATATCTATGCCTTAATTTTAGTATCAATTAGTAACACAACTCTTAATTGTGCATTGTGGTTGGACTGATAAAAAGATCTAGCTTTGCTTTAGTTGTCAAAAAATAGGGAAGCCTTTTCCCCATTCCCTATTATGCATAAAATGAAGCTAGCTAGTGAGTCTTTTAGCTTGAGTAATTGTGACATAAACTAGGTGCCTCTGTAGGTAGAAATATGATCCCATAAGTTACTATTTTGTAGCATATTGGCCTTAATCCATCTAAACTATAGTGCGTCCTTACCTTCCAATAATCTCCATAGTCTTTTGGCTGATAGGATTTTGTTGGTAAGGCTGATTTTAGTGATTCCCAACTGTCCTTCAATGATTGACTTATAAACTTCATCCCAACTTACTTTGTCCTTAACTCTTCCTGTCTTTCTCCTTTTCCATAAGAATGCTTTCATAATTTTCTCAATTGTCTTAATGGTAGTATTACAGAGCAGAATATGTGCTGACTAGTAAATATGGATGGAGTTTAGTACTAATTTGATCAACATAAGTCTTCCCGTATGTGAAAGGTCTTTGTGACTTTGATGACTTAGTCTTTTGAATTTTTTCCACAAGAGGGATGCAATCCCTGTACCTTAATATTCTAGCCACTTTTGGACAAGATTAATTAGCTATTGTTGTAGTTCACTTGCAGCCCTAACAAATCTTTTAACATTTTGAAGGTTGTGATAATTATGAATAAGGATTTGTCTTTAGCCTTGCAGAATAATAGGAGGTCATCTACAAAAGATAAATTGGTTAATTTAAGCTCTAAACACTTAGTAAAGTAGTCAAACTTGGGATTAAGTGAAATTTTGTGGTTGAGAAGCCTAAGGAGAGTCTCAATGCACAAAATGAAGAGGTAGGGGAGAGAAAGTCTCTTTGTCTCATCCCTTTGCTACCTTTAAAGAGTTGAGTGACTTGAATTTGACAAAGAATTAAAGTAATTACATGATAAAAAGTCCCGGTTAATAATGTCAAAAGCATTGTTGAAATCCACCGGTGATTATTGTAATAAAAATGACAACATATGGCACTCTAAGTAAAACCTGAAGGCCTAATCCTATAAATGTCAAATTTTACATCTTCAAATTAATTCCTTTATAATTTTTTCAAGATTGATTTGATGTTGTGATGTATATTATATATATTTTTAATAAGAATTCCCTTTACTAAGGATCGTGTAGACCTTGTGATATATATTATGTTTTTTTTTTATAAGAATTCTATTTACTCAAATGAGATGATATCAAAATGATCATATATAAATCTCATGTTAGAATTAGGTTGAACTTCTAATACGTATTATTTATATGTAGTGAGAATACCATAAAAAAGATACCCCCATCAATATCTTTAAAAATCTCTTCCATTCTTTTATTTTTGTACATCTTTAATGTCAAAGTGATAATATCTGAAGAAGTTTGCATGCCTGACCCATTTAAAATAGAATAACGTCAGGCACCATCAGCTATATTCATATTAATCTAAAAATATGAATTTTGTGGTTTTAAAAAAAAACATTTTAACCAAAAATAAATTTAAGATTATAAGTATCCACCCATTTAATTGCATACATAAGCTGCTTAGCCAGCATTTTATATAGAAAGATTTTCATTTTGTAAAATTAATTTATGTTAATGGTTTGTTAATTTAATATTTGAGTTGTATGGTTAAAAAATAACATAAATTCCTTTGTTGAAACCCGGTTGGATATCGAATTGTCTAGTAACCTTTTTTTCCTTAAAAGGATCAATTCTTAAAATATTTTTTTAATCCCTAGATCGTAAAAATCATTTAATTACAGATTAGTCAGAACTAATCATAATTACAGAATTGCTAATAAACCTTATAGTAATACATTTACCTTGAGACTTTGTAAATGCTTTTTATCCATGTTTATGTTTAGCAGACCAAATAAAGTTGAAAAATGGGCATATTTACTTCTTCTTTTTTTTCCCTAGTCTTGATTAAGGAATTCAAATGCTTCTCCGAGGAGGGAGAAATGGTCTAAATCGATATATTGATTCTGAAATAAATAACATCTTTAATTATATTTCAAAAAATGCATATCAATGGGCCTACTCTTCAATTTTCTTTAGTTCGGCATCAACCTACGTAGTGTCAGGCCCATTTCCACCCTTCTCGAGGATGCCAAGAGGAGATACATACAACACCAGCACTAAGATTTAAGAATATAGTATAGCATAGTGCCATGCAACCATTAATGAAGTTTCTTACGTATCTTTGAAAGAGCAGTTTTACATGGGCACTCATTCCTTTGGAATTACCTAACCATTATTACAAAGATAAGGGAGACAAATAGGTAACGGACGTGAAGCACAAGATTAAGACCGATTTAAGGCAGTCAACAAAGAAATTTCAAAACGAGCTCCTTAAAGAATCATGGGTGAATCAAACAGCAGTGCTTCCTCAAGTCAAAAATCTTCTGCCACGTTCATCAACATCGAACTTCAACTCCTTAACAAGTATTATAGACACTCCAAGTTTGTAAAGTAGTGGTTGCATCCTTTGTTTCCTCAACTCATCGATCTTAGGTCATAAAACATTCAATATCAAAGATAGGATGAAGGTAAAGATATTGAAATTACTTAAAATGCAGCATAGGCATATTGTATTCTAAAACCTAAAAGTTGACGTAACCAACGTGGAACTGTGTCCAATTCCAGTAGCATCAGTGGCCTACCTTTGTGAGATGGGAAGAAACGACTACTATATGTTTCGAAGACCTTTGACAATGAGCTGGGATGGAATGACAGCTTGTGGGTCATGTCCACTAAGTTGGCTGTTTTGTCCAAGAAAACATTCTGATTTAAGCTTGAGAGTCTTCTACCGGTTTCTCCTTCCAACATGGAGAGGCAAGTTGCAATATTGTTCCAACCACTCCATGCAATGTTTTTTGCAGAAAGAACACCATTAGATTGGCCCAATATCAATGCACCACTTTTTGTTGCAATGATAGCTGCAAAATATAATATACTCACCAAGTTTAGATATAGCTTCTTTGGGAAAACAATAGCATGATCTAATCATTTTTCAAATAGGTATCCATAACATATGGCACTTCTAATCATATAAAAAAAACCAATGTAAATGATTTCACATTTTGGGTAATAGTCGTTGCTAGGAGTATAAAGAAACACTTCTCATTACACTCCTCGAAGTATCATAATATACTCATCGGAGCCTCAATTGCAAAACCAATTTGAAGCCTAGTAAATGAATGATTCTGAGTTTAGCAAGGATACAAAATTCTAATTGAATTGCTGAAAGTAAGCAGTAACAGTAATGAAAAGATTGAGAGCGGGAGTAAGAAAAAAAATACCATTCTGAGGAACTTTAAAGATGTAATTGGCAGGCAGACCAATACCAAAACCCAACAGAGTTATACCCACACTGAATCCAACACCGCAACCAGCACCAACATAACCAACGACCTCAGGGCCAAATCCAGGGCCCCATCCAACACCACAACCAATGCCTAATCCCATGCCCCAAAAGGCTCCAAAAGTTGGATGCACAGGGTTCCATCTCTTATACCTCCTAAACACTCCTTTTATGATCATTGCTACCTGAGGCCAAATAACCATTTTCATAACTCATAGTTACCTTAACCAAGGTTATTCTAACTATGATAACAACTAAGAACACCAAACACTTGATTTTTACATAAAACACAAGATTTCCAACACCGGCTTTACTTCATTGCCCATGTGATAAAAAAGAGAAAGATAATAAAGAACTTTATGTCATAATATCAGAAGGGTGCCAGAAATGTATTGTTCCAATCATACATGAAGCAGAAACACAAGGTTCAATTCAGTTTTGAAAACATCAACTCGTAAACCGAAGTAGAGTTAGTGAACTTGGTATTGAATTCACAATCTAAAACAGGAAGATTAACAGACCCCATTGATTTGAGATTACCATCAAAAACTCTGCTTCAACCTTGCGCATTCCATGTTCTATCAAAGTTAAATAATCACCGCCCGATGGATGGAGAGCAAGAGTGCCTGGCTTTTACGAGGTTGTAATGGCTTGTTAATAAAAATCACCATTTGTCTAAAACCAAAAAGAATCAATCTTTGAATTTCAAAATGTTAAGTGTAGAATATACATGTTAACTTGTTAATATCAACATAGAATGTGTAGTTTTCGAGTGAGGTGTACAATTAATCAAAGATGTGAACAAAGAGCAAATGGAAAACAAAAGAATTTGGTAAATTAATTACATAGAAAAGTAGAATCATATTCACTTGCTCTGACATCATGACTTATTTATCAATTTTTACTTTTACAATAGTTTTATTGACAGAGACCAGAAATAGGTCATATACTGTCGACAGCTCATTTGAAAGATCTTTTGGTAGTTATAGTATTAACATATATAGTTTTCCACATTACTGTAATGTGATTGCTATCAATAACATATGCAATTTCTGGGATATCTATGTTTGAATATCTATGGGGATAACGAGCTAATAAATGGGACACTGCTTACCTTTCAACATGTAGCCCTATGTTTTAACAATCAAGAACATCAGGTTTTTCTTTTTGTGATTATAGTTTATGATTTACGGAAATGAAGAAAATACCAGAAAATAGGCAACACAGTACTGAAATGCGAAAGAAAAATTAATTGAAACAATGTCAAACGAAATCACTAAGGAAAATATTGGATAAAACTATTTAGTTGATTGACAATTTCAATTTTCGGTGTCGGCAGGGGCATTTCATCAAAGTATACATGCATTATGCCATATTCCTATTAGTAAAAATCACAATCACAATCACAAATTAGCCAAATCACCAAACTTCAAAATTCTCCAAACAATCAAATATTAATAATAAACGAAATTTGAGAAGAGAGACTACCTTATTAACACGTTGGATGGTTAGTGAAGTCGGTGACTTCACGGAGGTGGCGCGGTGGACTTGCGACGGTCGACGAGGGAGCTGGGAGAGCGTACACTGATGAGAGAGACAGAGAACAGAAGCGCGGGGAGTGAAGAAAAGCAGTCGAACTCGAATAGAAGAAGAAGAAATGAAAAACAGACGATGAAACGAAGAAGAACAGAAGAATGGGAGGCTGACGCGATTCTGGAAGTTACTTAAAAGCAAAACGAACAGAAGAATGGGAGGCTGACGCGATTCTGGAAGTTATTTAACGTTTTGCTTGAAGTTACACTTATTAAACGACTTCGTTTAATAACTTTTTTTAAAAAAAGCTGAAATTGTTATTGATAAAACAAAACCACGTCGTTTTGGCCTAGAAACAAAACGAGTCCGTTTTTCTTATCATGCAATTTTGTTTTGATTATAACAAAACAAAGACAATTTTAGGCATGACAATTGGCAGTTAGGTCTTAGTTGACCAGATCATAGGTCGAGCTTGAGCAACCAAACGATGTCATTTTATTTTATTTTATAAAAAAGACCAAGCTTGGGTCTCTCTATGGCGTAGTTAGGTCATCCTTGAACCAATTAGTGATCAAGCTATAGACTAAGCCTGGGTCTGAGAAATCATAGGTTAGTCTGGGCTCGATTGCCATCTATAGTCGTTTTGTTATTTGTATTTGTCGGCCTCGGGCTTGCTGGCCCTGCCTTAGCTCCTTGTTTTGAGCCCAAAGCCTGACAACCTCAAACTTGGGCCCTACTTATCCGACCCAAGGCTCGTCAGACGCATTGAGTGGTGTCCAATTATAGACATTTAAGGTTTTATAGCTCATAGTGATAGTCGATCTTTGCTTGCTTGTCACAGGTTCGCCGTGTTAAATGATACAAAGGTTATCTTAGGACTCGAACTTTCACCGAAATTGATCGCCAATACCCTTTGTATGATATTCTCACTTAGGTCCACTTAAGTAAGAATTCAGTCTTCAACGACCCTCGAAGTGTTTTCCTCGCACACTTGAAGAAACAATGTCACAGAAGTAATAAGAAAATAAAAGCAACAAGGAAACAAGAGAGATACGGTAAAATTAACCTTATATTACTTTCCCTTAAAAGAATACAAGGAATACTCTCTCTGACAGAATAAAAAGAGTAAAACTCAAGAGTAAAACTCGAATGAGCTATATATATAGACACTCTAACTTGGAAGCCAAGTTACATTCAGAATCTCACTTAAATTGAACTACTTAAGATCGTGCTAAGATCACGTCTATTTCTATCAGATTACATCACGTTGATCAATTAGATGACACCCTCATCCAAATAGGATTCTAACTAATAAGATAGAATCTACAAGATAATAGAAAAATAGAGTTTAGATTCAAATAAAAAACTAGCATCCTTATCCTCAAAGATCTCCACTATCTTTAGATGTTGAGTCTCACTGCAACCCTAAATCCTAGTTGTCGCCACATCATCGAAGATCTCCCCATGATCTCTATTCGCTGATGATGTAGTGTGATCTTGCCGAGGCTCACATAGTACTCTAGCCTGATCTAATGCTTCTCACAATAAGTCTGCTAGTCGTGATCCATTCATTCGAGCATGGGCCAAGTCCTTAGCTTGAGTCGAGTCAATCTCTACCAAGTCCAAGACTCAACCAAAATTTACACCAAGTCTGATCCCACTTGTCCATATTTGCGTTAGTGTTTTCGCATACCTCCCTCACCCGTGTAATCCAGCTAAACTTCCTTCTAAGGTGCATCGTAAAGGTCGCTGAGAAGTGCTCCGAAGTTTAAGGGTCTGATAAACCACCTCCACCAGATGGATTCGACGCCCTCGTCGAATTAGTCTGAAGGTAGGCGTTCACCTGGTCCTCGAATTGCCACAAAGTCGTATCTTTCTCCCACGTAGCTTCTGCGACAGATTTATCTTGCCATTGAATCAAGAACTCGGTCCATCAGTTCTTCTTGTGTTGACCCATTGTTCGATGATCTAGGATCTTCTCCACTTGATCCTTGAATTGTTTCCTCACAACCGGTGGAGCTCGCTTCACCTAACTCCCATTTGGATCTAATGCATCATCATAGTAAGGTTTAAGAAAACTAACATGAAAAATAAAGTGTACATTTAACCACTCGGGCAATTTCAATATGTATGCCACGTTCCCCACCTTGTGTAGCACTTCAAACGGTCCATCATATTTCGGCACCAAACCCCTATAAACTTGCTTATGCGAGATCTTTTTCCGAATCTGTGGAGTTAGTTTCAAAAAAACTTTATCTCCTACATCAAATTCTAACGGTCTCCTTCGAAGATCTGCTTGCTTCTCCATTCATTGAGAAGCTTTTTGAAGACTGTCCCTTGCCTCATCCAATAATTCTTGCTTCTCCATCGCAAACTTATGCGCCATAGGACATTAGCCATCTGTCCTTTGTTGAGCAATCTCTAGTAGTGTGAGAGGTTATTGTCCCAACACAATCTTAAAGGGACATTTCTCCATAGCCAAAGATCTATGCAAGTTATAGCAAAACTGTGTGGTATCAAGTAAACTCAACCAGTTACATTGACTTGTACTTACATAATGTAGTAGGTACTCCTCCAACAAACTGTTGATCTTTTCTGTTTGTGGGTGATTTGCCGATGAAAACTTCAAATCACAACCCATCATATTAAAAAGAGACGTCCATAATTGGCCTATAAATCTGGCATCTCGGTCACTCATAATATCTATTGGAACTCTAAAATACTTAGCCACGTTCTTATAGAACAACTCAGCCGCAACATCCGAGGGATAAGTCACAGGAGTTGGCACGAAGATCACATACTTGGAGAATTTGTCAACCACCACCATGATTGATGCCATGTTGTCCACCTTTGGAAACCCAGTAATGAAATCCATTAAACCGACATCCACGGGCTCTCGGGGACAGATAAGGGCTGTAGCAAATCGGCTTCCTTCTTCTTCTCCAGTTTATCCAACTAACAAATGAGGCACGTCTTGACATAACATTCCATGTCATTCTTCATCTGCAGCTGAAAATAGGAACAACAATGGAGCGTTAGCATGGATTGGACTTCTGGGTGACCAGCCTACTGCGAGTCATACGTCTCCTTCAACAATTATTTTAGCAATCCACCAAAGCTCAGCATATATACTTGACTACTCTTAGTCATCAAAACCCGATAATTATCGAGCCAAAACTTGCGTACAACACCTTCCTTGACTTGAGAAATCAACTTACAGTATATGGTGTCTATTGGAGCTACTTCCTTAATTTGCTTCAACAGGTTAGACTCCACCCTTGTGACTGAATAAAGGGCCGCAAATACGTCCTTCCTACTCAAGGCATCTACCACATTGTTGTGCCTTCCTAGTATATGCTTCCATACAAAGTCATACTCAGCAAGAAATTCTTGCCACCAGGCTTGTTTTACGGACAACTTCTTTTGGGTCCTGAAAAATGTGTTAGCAACATTATCCGTTCGGACAATAAACCTAGTTCCTAGCAAATATACTAGCCACGTCTCAAGGCGATGCACCATTGCATGTATCTCCTTCTTGTGCGTCGAGTAATGCTGCTCCACCCTATTGAGCTTTCGGCTCTCAAATGCTACCGGATAATCCTCCTGTATAAGGACTCTGTCAGTGGCTTTGTTCGAAGCATCAGTATGTACCTCAACTGGAAGATCGAACACAGGCAGCTTTAGTATAGGTTCGGTTGAGATAGCGGCTTTAAGTTTCTCGAATGCCTCCTCACATGCACTCGACCAACACCACTCTTGCTTCTTCTTTAGCAAGTCCGTCAATGATGTCGTTTTCTTAGAGTATCCCATAATGAACAAGCTATAGTAGTTCTCTAGGCTGAGAAAACTCCATAATTCTCGTACTGTCATGGGAGCTTGCCACTCAACTATTTCTTTCACCTTTCTTGGATCCATCTTGACTTGACCTTTGCTCATCACATGACCCAAGATCTTATCTCTAACTGAGCAAACTCGCACTTCTCCATCTTCACGTAGAGCTTCTACTGCCTTAGTCTTTCGAATACCTGCCTCAAGTGTTTCACATGTTCTGCCATGTTAGTGATATACACCACGATTTTGTCTAAGTAGATCACAACAAACTCATCCAAAAAGTCGTACAAAACATCATTCAAAAGGTTGCAAAATATAGCAGGGGCGATAGTTAATCCAAACAGCATAACTAAAAATTCGTAGGATCCATACCTAGTTACGCATGTTGTCTTTTGCTCATCCCCCTCAGCTATCTGCACTTGCCAATACCCACTCCGCAGATCCAACTTGGTGAACACCTCAGTCTTTGCTAACCTTGAACATACATGCATTAAACTTCTAATTGTAAAAGCATATAAAATGATATTCATTTCTTTCTTCTCTTTATTATTAAGGATATTTTGTGTAATTGTGATTAGGTAAGGAGAACTAACCATTTTAGTTTATAAGTTAGAGTACTTTCTCTATGTACCTGACTTAAGATAAGTACAAAGTTTTACACTTCTACTTTGAGTAATTCTTGTACCAATAATCTACTTTATTGGCCTCAATTCTTATAAAACAAAATATTAATACAATTTCTTCTTTAATATATTAATATTAGAAACATTTTATTAATAATCAATATTGCATCAATATAAAGTAATAAAGGAATCACAAATTAAAAAATGCCAAATCTTTTTCATTTTTGATTTTAATGTCTAATATTTTAAGATTTTTATTAAGTGTCCAAAATTTTAAAAATTAAAGAATTAATTTCAAAATAATGTCTCCATTAATACTTTATTGATTGACTAATAAAGCATGTAAAAATGATATATGGAGGGGGCTATATTACTATTCATATTTGTTAACATAGTTTTTGAGCCTCATGTAGCAAATACATTGATGACTATTTATTCAAAGTGTGATCACTTGCTTGATGCTTAAAATTCATATAGGAAGAATATGTCATACAACCATTTCAAATGTCAGTCTTAATGTGATCTGACAGTCACAATAGTAAAATATTAACAAAGACAACTTTTAAAAGTGAGTTGTCTGACTTTCAAAAGAGATTAAATGTTGAAGTGAAAAAATATAAAAAGGTTTAACATTTTTAGTTCATTATCCCAAATAATAAATTATTATTATTATTATATAATTTTTACATAATGGCATAAAGCAGTTGTGGTATAACCTTACTTTTCTATATGCGACCTAAATTTCTCATATCATTACTTGATTTTCTATTTTAAGTTATAAAACTCTTCTTTAATCTAGATGCATGATCATCCTTTCCTCTTACTTCTAACCCTTTTGATTGCTCAACATATATCTCTTTGTCAAACTCACTATAATAGATGACTATTTTATATTCATTTACTTATCTTTCAAATTAAGACTAGTAGTAATATCAAATAATATAGGAATAGATGACATCTAAAGAAGACATTTTTAAAAATGAATACTTTCCTCTAACTAACTTTGTTAACAACTAATCAATCTTTATATCTATAGTGAATTTTTGTTATTTTATTTTGTACACATGTTTATTAATTTCAAAATTCAACTTTGTCTTCTCTTCTTTCTCACAAGTTTTGAATAACTATATAATTGTTCTTTGAGAAAAAACATACTCCCAACATAAATAAAATAAAATATTATTTTATATACAAAATAATTCTTAAATTTTATTTAACATTTGAAAGTGGTGATATCTACAAATATGGGCCAGATGAGCCACCCTCTGCATAAGAGAGAAGCTTAACCTAATAAATTTCTCCCTCCTAACTATAAAAAGGGGATTATGATCTCAATAATCAAATAACCTATCCAAAAATTCTTACTTAATAAGGTTTTTGTAATTATGTCAGAACCATTTAACGCATCCTTTTTTTTAATAGTACCTTACATCATTATGTGTTGATTGTGTATGAACAATAAAGTTTTTATCAAGGTGAATAACATTTTGAATATCATAAAATAAGACTTAATAGTAATGTGTAAAACTAAACTCCTGAAAATAACTTTTCATTCATAATACCTCCATGTAAGTCTTTATAACTGCATTAGACTCCCAGTGAAAACATATTAAAGATAAAGTTTGTAAAGAAGTGTATTAAAGTATATCAAGTATCAAGCACAACTTGATCATATTAAGTCCACAACAAATCTCAACCTAATAATGAAGCCCAATTTCTATATCTTACCACCAGGTTAAGGCTAGCAACATGGTCAAATTCATATAAATTCAACAAAAAATAACTTAATAAAGTAAATCTCATGAATAATATAAAAATCAACCATCAAACTTAAGAGTATAACGATCCTCTTAAAAATAATATTTTCAAATCACAATTAATAAATAATGATATGTCATTCTATAACAATGACACTGTACAATCTTGCTCTATAAATACAATGCTCTTAACTCACGTAGATCCCAACACTTCTCCTCCTTAAACTTCTCATTTGAAAAGATAATTTTAATGATGTAACATCAGCCAAAAAAAGTTAAAATACCTACTAAACTATAACTATATGACTATTAAACTCACCATTCATATGTAAATTGCACTGCACATTCTCTAAGAACCTACCAATAATTATAAAAAGTAAATGCTACATAACTATCTTAAATAATGTCTAACATCATTTATTCCATATAAATTGGTGCCAAAACATAGACACAAGTTTATTGGTAGACGCTGGTTAATTAGTCTTAACCAATAAAGTCATACATGCTCTAATTTAAAGCTTAGACACATTAAAATTTGATCCTAAAGAGTATACTTCAAGCAATAGGCTTACATACACTTGATTCTAGCAGCTAATACTACATCGTGGATAGTGGAATGGTATATACCTTAATCTTGTATTAAATAGGCTCTAACAAATTATCATTCACTATACAACCATCTCATAAACACATATGTCTATTTTAGGCTTCATATTGCACCATCATGGCACACATTAATCACAATCTCATATTAAACACGAGCATCACAATCTTAATATACATATATAATTTTATTTACATCACAATTGCATACTTAAGACAACAACATAATAATGAAAAATTCATACGTACTCTAATATATAGTAATATTGCTTCCATTATATGTAGTTTACATACCATAAAGTTCTAACCATAAATGCATGCCTAATTTCAAAATTTTTCATACTTAATTATGCATAAATAAATCCTCAAACCTATCAATTTAATAAATCCATAAATTTACCCTTATATGAGATTTTTGTAATTTTAATCTAATTTCAATTAATTAAGGTAGACAAGTAGCTATTAGTCATATAAACAATTATAAATAATTATTAAATCAACAAATGATATTCTAGATACCCTAATTGATACATAATAATGTTACTTATACAAAATGTACCTAGATCTCCTTCTTTGTGAAGATATTGATCTCATTATACTTGAACCCGTTTTCGGAGCCCAACTATTTGGATGTATCATAAGATGTAATCCTATAAGGTTATTTCCATGGGATCTCCCTGGCCAACATCGGTTCATGCTCATTCTCAGAACATCTCAAACCACAAGGAGCGAGCTCACACCAGTTAGACACCTAAATCAGCACTTGACCTTTTTTAGAATAATTGTAGCTCCTTGTCTGTAGTTTATTTTAAAATAATAATAATCTCATTTGGAGCTCTACCGATCAAGACATGATTTAAATACCGAAGTATGTTTATAACTTAGTCATGCTCTCCTAACTGATCACTCACTTTCTTTTCGTCAATCTTTTTCAAATCAAGATTGAAGGCTCTCAATTGTTATGGAGATATACAAAAATACGTTAGGAATTTATTGGCTCAAGAATCACTTCATTTGGAGGTCGAATGATGAAGTTATGGCCAAAAGAATCAAACATGATTATGTCCTCAATCATATTGTACCTATCCTGGAACAATTGGCATAACTTTCACTAGAGATATCAGATTGTAGTTATTTTAGGTTGGTTTCAAATAGGACTTCGAGATCTACAACTTTCATAAAGACCTTGAAGAGAGATTTTGCCATCTAAGGGGTCAAAATCTTGAATTTCCAAAAGTGTAGATGGATTAGACAAAGTGATTCAGCCTAAAATGAATCAGACAAAAGAATTCAGTATAAGATGAATAAGACGAAGGGACTCAGCCTAAGATAAATCAGATGAAGGGATTCTGTCTAATTCATCAAATGAAGGAATTCAGTCTAAGATGAATCAAACGAAAGGACTCAGTCTAAGATGAATCAGACGAAGGGACTCAGTCTAAGATGAATCAGACGAAGGGATTCAGTCTAAAATAAATCAGATGAAGGGACTTCTACGAGGTCTTCCTCACATCACCAAAAGTTCTAAATCACTAACTACACTCTCCAAAGCATCTCCAATGGTTTCTACATCCATTCTAACATCACTTTCACTCATACTCTTCCCAAATTCGCTTCTTCTAATGTGATATCACTCCTTAAACATTCAATTACCAATTTGGTAGTATTAAACTCCCAAATCTCAACTCAAATTACTCATCCTTACTATAGTTGTTCTGTATATACATCCTATAAAAAGCTCAAAAATGCAATGAAAAGACTTGGATAGTCATGGACAAAACATCCAACATATTTCATTAATATATAAAAAAAAGAGTTTTACAAAGCTTTAATGGGCCTTTGGAGCCATAATACATCATAATCCAAAAATACAAAGTTTACATAAACTTGAATTGCTCAAAATGCGACTAAAGCCTTGTTTTACAAAACTAGCTTAAAGTACTAAAACATTTCAAAAGTGGTGTGATGCCTCAACTATTGGTTACTCGATCTCATGCTCTTCACTTGAAGATGGGACGGAAATAGAGGGGTGAGCTTAAAGCTCGTGAATAACAATTTTATAACCGGTAATAAACAAAACCATTGAAATAATCATTTCCAATATAAAAATTCACATTAATGCAAATCATGTATGCATCACTCTTATCAACATATCATGAGCATATAAGCACATCAAAATGGTTTAGGTAGATCCATAAACATGACGAACTACACATTTTCACATAATGGTTCTGTGTAGTCTTAAACTTGACATACTATCACAATCCCACATAATGGTTTTGCGTAGACATAAACATGAGGGAGTCCATGAAGGAGCTCTATGCCACTAGCGGGCAGGCGGGAGAAGCCTTTAACTTGGTCAGCGTGCATGTGACATACTTGAATGGACTATACCAAACTCACATAACATGTAATTCATGGATTGAAAACAGTTTACCCAAATGGCACATTTTGGAAACTTGATTTCATAAACTTGATATCCTTTCAAAAATCATTTTCATTTTTCATTTCAT
>JANIHZ010000005.1:17356215-17367167 GCA_027478365.1 Erythroxylum rufum
TGGTACCGTAAACTTTTAAATCTCCAAGGAATAAATTGCAAAAAACATTAAACAAAAACAAAACAAACCCACTCGCATAGACACAAACCAGACCATATTATTTTCATCTCTACCCATTTTCAACATTCTCGCTTCCTCTAACTTTTAGTATCACCAACCTGCCACCATGCCACCACCCGTAGCCATTTCCATCGCACCATGTCATGCTCCACTGGTGGACTTGGTCAAGCCCAATACTACATGCTGCCCTCCACCTTTAATCAATGCCACACTTCATTGTTGGACCACTCCACCTTTGCCATTCATCGCTGCAGTCCACTATCGTCCTACTGTTCGCTTGGAAATGGGAAAGATTGCCGAAATCACGATTTTCATACCTGACCTGACCCCAGCCAACCCAACTAGGCCCAACCCAAATTGCAATTTCTGACTTTTTGGTGTGTTTTGAATTACTTGTTTATGCTCTGAATAGTAATTGCATTGTGTTTTAGTTGTGTCATGTGTGTTTTGTGAATGATTTATAAAATATGCATTGGAAAATTTGGGTGAAAGTTGGAATTGTTTGTGTGAGTTGTTTCAATTTCAATGGAATTTAGACATTATGAATTTATGAATAAAATTAATGAATTGAAAAATTTGGGTTTTAAAGTTGGAATTGTTTGTGTGAGTTGGTTCAATTTCGATGTAGTTTAGGCATTGTCAATTTCAAAATTAATGCATTAAGTTGTTAATTTGTTAATCAATTTATATGAAACATACAATTTGCTAATTATTGTTTGTATATAAAAAGTATTTTACATATGATTAATCATTTAAATATAAGATTTAATATCTAATTAAATCATTTAATATATGTAATTAAGTTAAGAAAATTAAAATTTTGCATTTTTATATTGTTTATTATTGTTAGAATATAAAATTACAAATATTAATCTTATCATATGAGTAGCAAATATACATTTATCATCTTATCTTATGAGTAGTTAAATACATATTACAAAATAGTATGTGAATTTATTCATTTAATTTTGACACATATCTTCATTTATTTTTACAGATAAATGAAAGGAAGTTCAAGTACTCCTGATAATTCAACTACTTCAGGAAGATTCAATGATCCAACTTGGGCTCATGCTAGACTGGTTCTTAGAATTAAGAATCATATCATTTGTTTGTTTTGTAACAAGCATTTAAAAGGTGGAGGGTGGAGGAATCACCAGATTAAAGAAGCATTTAGCTGGGGTTAAAGGTGATATAGAATCTTGTAAAAAAGTTAGCCATGATGTGAAATGACAAATGAAGACTTTGCTTGAAGAGTATCAGTATGAGAAAGATAGAAGGCAAATATTGAACTACGAAATTGGTAGTGAAAGTTCTTTTGTTGGTATTTAGGATGATAGTGGGAATGTTGAAGGTGTTAGTATTCTTACTCAACAAGAAAGGAATGTTGCACCTGATGTTAGGAAGAAGAAGACAAGTGTCTAATCTTTTGACACCATGAATAACTCAT
Organism: Erythroxylum rufum; assembly: GCA_027478365.1. NCBI lineage: Eukaryota > Viridiplantae > Streptophyta > Magnoliopsida > Malpighiales > Erythroxylaceae > Erythroxylum > Erythroxylum rufum. The sequence goes on from JANIHZ010000005.1 coordinate 17,357,726, forward strand.
GGAGCTTAGCCTTCAATTCGTAGATTCTTACAATGGTGGTATGGTTCAAGTATAACATTCAATGCTTCCCAATCTTATATGATGGTTGGACAAATAGAAGACACGAGCTTATTATTAATTTTTGGTTTATTTTGTGATGGGCACAATTTTTTTGAAGTCTATTGATGCATCTGGCCTTGTTAGGAATGTTGGTACTCTATTTGAAATATTTGATGAAGTTGTGAATGTAGTTAGGCCAGAAAATATTGTTTAGTTCATTATTGACAATGATTATGCTTATAAAGCAGCCGAAAGAAGATTGCAATGGAAGTATAATTCTTTCTATTGGACTACTTGTGCTGCATATTGCATTGACTTGATGTTGGAAAATATAAGGAATGCATGTTGTTTTCATATTATTAATGAAACTATGTAGAAAGTAAAAATGGTGACCAAGTTCATCTATGATTGTGCATGAGTCCTGAATTTAATGAAAAAAGATTTCACCGATGGTAGGAATTTGTGTCGCCCTGCTATTACAAGATTTGTAACAAATTTTTTTATCACTACAGTGTTTTATTAAGATGAGAAAAGAGTTGAGATAAATATTTACAAGTGATAAGTGACTTGTATCTCAACATGCTATGTTGAATGTTGGATTAGAGGTTTCTAAAATTATACTTGAAGATAATAAATTTTAGTCCCAATGTCAAATTTTCATCTAAGTTTGTGAGCCTTTGGTGAGAGCACTTTGTCTAATTGACAATGATAAGAAGGTAATAATGAGTTATTTTTATGATGTCATAGAGAGGGTGAAGGAAGCAGTCAAGGTTAATATGAAAAATAGGCCTTCATTATACACCCCTTGTCTTATAGTCAACTATAAGAGATGGGAAAGGCAACTTTACTCTTTGTTGTTTTCATTTGGGGTATTTTTTAATCCTAGTGTCTATTTTAGACCAAATTTTACAAAGAAAACTGAAGTTAATAGGAGAATGCTATTAACTATTACAATACTTGTTGCCTATGAGATGATGCAAGATCTCCTAAACTCATAAATGGAGATTTATAAGGATGCTTTTAGTGATTTTTGAATATCAATTACTATTCATCAAAGAAACAAACTTAACCCAGTTATATTTTTTCACTTTTGTTACTTGTTGAAAATTAATCATCACTTTATTTTGTTTATAATGCTACTTTCGTTGTCATACAGTTGCTTGGTGGGACCAATTTGGAAGTAGTGTTCTAGAATTGCAAAGGTTTGCAATCTAAATTCTAAGTCAATGTGTGAGTCCAATAGGGTGTGAAAGGAATTAGAACACATTTGAATTCATCCATTCTAAGAAAAGGAATATATTAGAGCACAACATATTGAATAAATTGAATAACTTAATGTTTGATTGATACAATTTTTCATGAAAGGTATGTTATTATCATTATTAAGTTAGTTATAATTTCTTATATTTTTTAATAATTTAATTTTATTGTTTACCAGGATTCTTAATAGAACAAGTTGTTCAGTAGATCCAATTTGCATTGATAATATCAATCTTTTAGCAGATTTAGTTTATGAAGAACCAAGTTTGAAAAATGAGAGTGATTTAGAAGATAATCTTAGATAGGAAAGTATTGACATGTCATTTGGTGTAATGAATTTGAATGATGGTGATGATGAAGCTCTTCTCAATGATGATGATTTGTACCAAATGAGAATTGGGGTCAATGTATTTTATGTAGGTATTCGATTGAATGAAATTTTAGGTTTTTCTCTCCTCTTCTTTTAACTTCTCCTATATTTGATGTATATGTTAAGTTCTATATATGCAATATAATTGTAAATATTTTATTTCAAGTTTCATTTCTAGTTGGTTTTTTGGCATGAACTGTTGTTGTAAATTGCAATTGTTAGAGAGTTATGGATATTTTTATTCTTTTTGTTTAATATTTTGATGTAATTATTATTTATTATATGATGAAATTGTAATATTTTCATATTAATACTGGTTATTAATTATATGTGAAATATGTGAAAAATAATGTTAATAAAAAACAAATAAATTGTTGTTATTTTAAATTTATATTATTATGATTTTTGAAGACATAGTTGATGTAAAAGTATAAATTATATACTACAATATATTAAAGGACTATTTTGAAAATTAAAAAATTAGGACTATTTTATAAATTTAAAAAGTTACCCCTAAATAGTACCCATTATTGGCCAATACTAGTATAACATTACCTGGAACCCCATAATAGGACGTTATGGTTAAAAGCAAATACCAACATGTTGTTGAAACAACCTTTACTCTTTTACTTGAATTTATGCCCCAAAAAGTTTTTGAGTTGAAGCTATTTATACAGTATTTTTTCTTATAAATCAAAAACCTACACATGTATTTGAAAATAAAACACCACAATTTTGCTTGTACAAGAAATCGCCCATTTACTCTAATCTTAGATTCTTTGATTATGCATTTTTTTGCTTTAAAACTTCCATGTAAATGAAAGAAATTATCTCCTAAGGCTGCCAAATGTAAGTTTTTTGGTTATGGCAATAAACATAAAGGCTATCTTTGTTATGGTTTTAAAACAAAAAGGATGTACATCTCTTATCATGTCACTTTCTTTGAGCATTTGCATTATTTTTCATCTCTTTTTGTATGTGTTCGTCAGTTATCATAAGGAGACAAAAGAGTGCCAAATTTATAATTCCATTACTAAAAAGTTAACTATTATTCACGATGTTATCTTAAAAGATGAAGTTTAGGATTTAGGAGAAGGAGTTGCTTATGATGCCAAAGAAATTATAGATTTTGATAAAGAATTTATTAGGCCAGATTCAGGTGTTTGTAGTTCTCATTCAGCCACTCCTCTTACAGTTGACTCTACCATATGTTCTCTTATAAAAAGAATAAGGACTTTTCAGACGTTTATTCCTCTTGTGACTTTTCTTATTTTATTGTAGCGCCTACTTGTTTTAGGGATGCAATTACTAAAGAAGAATGAGTTAGACTAATGGAGGAGGAAGTGGCAACGACTACAAAAAATTAGAATTGGACATTTGAAGATTTACCTACTGGAAAAGAAACAATAGGTCTCAGATAGATTTTAAAGTCAAAATATATTCCAATAAGAGTTTATTGTGACAACAAATATACAATTGATATCTTAAAACATCCAGTTCACCAAGGGACAACCAAGCATATCGAGACACGATATCATTTCATTAGAGATTTGATAAATAAAGGAGAAATTAAATTACATCACTATAGTACCAAAGAGTAATTGGCTGATATGAAGATGAAAGGTTTTGACTGAAAATAAATTTCAAAAGTTTTGTAACTTGCTTGGAGTTATTTTCCTTGCTTGAATTAAAGGGGAATGCCAACTAATTCAAGCTTTAGCCCTTTTGTTCATTTACTTTGCTATTTATCATGTTTTAGTTTGTGATTTTTTATATGTTTACTTAGTTCCTAATGTCTAGCTGTTAACAACTTGATTTATGTTAAAATTAAAAAATTATCTGTTAACATTTTATTTATGATCTAGTATGTGTCTTTTATTTGTAAGGTCTAAAATTCTATTTAAGGACCAGTGTTTCAATTTGATAGTAATGTGTTTTTTTAGCAATCTACTTATAATAAAAGAGTATTTTCTTTGTCAAATACTTCAAGTTGTAATTTTTTTTTCTTCTTCTAACATGAATAATGGAAATTTTAAGTGGCTCTCTAAGGTATAGTTCTTTTCTAAACTTAAGCATAGTCTCTATCTCAAATGTGATGAGAAATTTACCCCTTACATAAATGCGAATTCCTATAGTTTTGGTTAGTGGTGGTAAAAGAATGACATTTTAATGACAAAGATTCTTTCAAACTTGAAGAGGAGGATTAATTAGAAGGGAATAACATTGAACTATTATTATAATCATAGGGAGCCTTAAACTTGCCCAAGACTAATAATATTAAGGGAATTGTGATGTAAATAAAATTTGATGAATTTAATAATTTTAAGAGTTTTAGTGTAATTGTAATTCAAGAAAAAAAAATGGAGATAGATAAGCCCAGAAATAGACTCTAGACTATTCAAAATTAACTAGCAAGCAACCTTGGTGATTGTAATATGACAAATGAGGAGAACACTGCTCTTAAACACTACCTACAAGTATCAGACAATCACAACTCCTTGATTCAATAGAGGGTAAGAGTTAACTAGATAAAGGAGGGGGATAAATGTACAAAATTTTTCTTTAATGCTCTTTTAACTAAAGGAAATATCAACAGAATCTACTCTATACTGTAACATCCCGTTCTCATATTAAGAGATAGAACCCAAAAATATGGTACATGTGAGATCAATGAGAGGTTAAGAATTGTGATTTTGAATTTGAATTTTGCACACATTAAAATGACTGTACATGCATTCATTAATTGACTTATATGTGAAAGGTGATTTTATTGAGAATTGTGATTTATGTGTACTGAAAATTTAATTGGAAAGTGTGTTTAATGATTTTGAATTTTTGGAGAATTTTTGGAATAATTTCCAAAAAGGTTGAATACTATTAGACTAAGAAAAATGCCACTTGGCGAGTAAATTGATGGATGAAAATAGAAATAAGAAAGCAAATGATATTGGAGAATTTTTTAAAATGACTTTGAAAATTTGGAGATGACTTTAGAATTTGTGAGAAGATGTTATTGGAAAATTTTGGTGATAATTGGAATAAAAAGATGAGAGTTATAAGACTAGTTCAATAAGAACTTATTTAAGCCTTAGAAGTTAGATAAGTGACAAGTGTCACTTTTCTAGTTTAGTTTTACTATTCACTTTCTTTTGAAAGACCAAGTCAAGTTTCTTTTGAACTTGAAAGACTAAGTATACAATATTTTTATCTTCATCTCCTTCCTCGTAGCTCTCTTCCTCAAAGTTGCCTCTTTTACACAAAGTTTTCCAACCTCCGTTATGATGTACGTGAGTTGCATGAAGATTAGGGCTTCTTGAGATTTTGATGAAGTTGGAGATTTAACAAGTAAGTATTGTGTAAATCTTTATGAGTTGTTGATATATGTATTAAATTTGGTGAATTAGTTGATATTTCATATTCATGAGAAAAATATACATTTTTCATGTTCTTCGTGAATATAGGATGGAAATTTTGATTTGTTGATTTTTCGATTTTGATGAGCAATATGTTATAAGAAGTTGTAGAAATGATGTTTGGAGTTGAAAGATCTTAGAAAATATGTATAACTAGGTGCGGAAAAATTTGGAGAAAAGAACAAGTAAATGCTCTGTTATGTTATTTCTTCAATATATACGTGAACTTTTTGAGTGTTTTTAGAGATGATTAAAAATGAATTTAGAGTTAAGAGATAAGTGTATGGTGATGTCTGGAGATGAGAAAGAATGATTAAAATGATAGTTAGAGGAAGAAAATGAAGTGATTGCAAAAAAATGAAAATGCAAAAAAATAAAAGTGAAGAAATGCAGAAAATGTGAAGAATATGCGTGAGTGTGATTTTTTGTTTTTTATGATTATGAAAAACGATAGATTTTGATTTGGTTGTGATAAGTTGAGCTGAAATGAAATAGGAATGAAGAGGAAATAATGAGGAAATAAGCTAGAAGTGATAGAGTAGCAAAAGAGATGAATTAAGATGAAAATGACGATGAAGAGTGCTAGAAAATGTACAAATATAGTGTTTTCACTGAATATGCATCTGCATTTTAGCCATAACATGATTTGTAGACATCCAAATGGCATGATTTTCATGATTTTAAATTAAGATTAAACTAAAGACATATGGCTATATTTTTTTTGTCTCTAAGAGCTTCAAAGTTTGGCTTGAAGTTAAGTTTTTGGATTCTGTTGTGGTTTGGGAACAATCTGTAGTTGTTTTAGTATAACTTGCAGAATACTGAACCAAATTGCATGAAATTGGTGTCGTTAGAAACTTAAGACAATGGGAAACAATTTTCTAGAAGAAAGTGCTGCCAAATTACTTCATTTTCCTTGTTAGAATGTTCATGAAAAATAGATCCAAAAGTCTAAAAATTTGGAGAATTTATAAGAAGAAATGAGAGTTTGGATAATGTGTGATCTTGTAATGTTGGAATAACATTAGTGAATGAGAATTGGATTTTTATAAGAGAAAATAATGACAAAAAAATGAAATGACGAGAAATCGAGTTATAAAATGAGAATGTGGATAAAGTGTGAAATTTGATAATATACCCGGGATTGTCATTGAGCATGCATTGTACATAGTCCGTATACACATTTGTGCATAAATAAATGCTTATAATTGTGCAAAGTTATTAATGTGTGTGTGCAATGTGTGTATTGCATAATTTTGATATGAAAAATAAACGTCCACATTCAGACGTTTCCAGATCATAGAAGCTAACGCTAATCTAGAGCGTACTGTGAGTCGACTTAGCTGGTCTCATTTCATTGTTTGTTCTAATTTCAATTTCTACATTGAATGACTGTTGATATGATTATTATGCAATGTGAATATGATTGATGTGATTGTGCTTATTCCGGACACTGAAGGTCCAATGATTTTGATACATGAATGTGATATTGAAGTGATACTTGTATGTGAATGAGAAGAAATAAGTATATTCTCAACTTAATTGTTGAATGCTGGACCAAGGTCTGATGATGTATGTGAAAGTGATTGTGAATATGAAATCATGTGACTGATTAAAAATATGTGAATGTGATGCATCTCATTATATGAATGCATGAAACATAACGACAGTTGTGACCAGAGTAGCTACCGAAAAGAGCTTAAAGCTCAGAATATGAAAAACAACTTAAAGCTTATAATGTGAAAAAGAGCCTCGGGCTCAGTATGAATGTACCCGGTATCCACTAAGGGATACGAGACATTGTCTGATATAGTTTGGTATCCACTAAGGGATATGAGCTAGTAATCAGACACTCGGTCACAACAAAGTTACAAATTGAAAGTAAGTCTCATAAGCACCGCATATGCATATGAAAGTATGATTTAAATATTTAACTAATTTCTGAATATGATATGTGTTGAATGTGAAATGTGAAATGAATGATCAAGTGATATATGCTTAAGTGAATGTGTAATGTATGTGACTTGATCTAATGAATTGATGAATTGTACGTGTTATGTGATTGAGTGAGCCATCGAGGATGGTCACTCACTGAGTTCACAAAATTCACCCAAAATTTGCGATACTTTTCAGACTCAGAAGAATTACTCCGTTGGGCAAACGGGAGTATAGCCACTACATTCAAGTAAGAGGTAGAGGTCGGGATCAGTTTGCGTCTGCATTTGTATTTTCTTATTTTTGTATCAAATTAAGTCTTCCGTAATTATTGTAACATGTATATTTGAATATTCTGTTTTGTAATAACTTTCCAAAGTGGAAAGGTTTGTAAATGAGAATGATCTTGAGTGTAATAACAATAAATGTGATTTTGATGTTATGAAAGAAAAGAATGAGCCTGAAATTGATTATTGATTTCTGCATACGCTTGTACTATTTTTGGAAAAAAATATGTACTAAGTTTTCGAGAGTTTGGCCATTCTAGCATGCCACCCTTGCGGGGTACGTACTCGGGCATCACTCAGGATGTCGGGTATGTGCCTTACGAGAGTGGGGTGCTACATATACAAAGGATGAAAATAGGGATCATTTATTTTTCAATTGCAGTACCTCAAATGATATACTGCAAAGGATCACAGGACTATGTCAGTATAATATTAACCAAGACAGATTAGTTGATATTATTAAAGAGATTCAGTAAAAGCCAAGCTCCAAGGAAGTATATATACATATATGATGGCAATAACAACTTGTTTTCAAGAAAATTGGAAAGAAAGAAATTCTAGAAGATTTACAGGTAAGGAATGTTGGACCCCGTTTTCGGAACTTAACATCGGACACGGGATCATGAAGCTTGAGCGTGGAGGGGGTCTTAGAATTTGGTAATTTAAAAGAAAAGTTCTTCGGAAGCAAGGCGGGTTTGCTGTGGCGAACATGTAGGAGACATCCCACATATTCCCTTCGAGTTAATTACGCCACAACGAACGTTTTTAATTTGTTGTGGTGAACCCTGAGATTTATCTTCGCCGCAGCGACCATTTGGCTCCGCTGCGGCAAAGTCACCGCATGGAGAAGCAGAATTTCCTTTGGGTTAATTACACCGCGATGAAAACCCTTAAACCCAAATCACCCTACCTCATTCAATGCAAACTTAAACTCTTTCAATTACTCAACCCTAACATTAACTATACTAAATGCAACCATAATTTCCTAACCATCACCATCAATTCAATCCCAAAAACAAAAATTAACTTATACATAAACATATGCAATTTCCAAATCCGAATACTTTACGAAGTCATAATAAAAATCATAGACAAATCCAAACATATATTTCATTAATATCAAAAGACAAAAGTTTTTACTAAGCTTTAATGGCATTTCAAGCCACAATACAAAGTTGAGTTTGAGAACCAAAAATACAAAATACACTTGAACTAGTAAAACTTGAAATGCGGTTAAAGCCTTGAATTCCCAAAAATCTAACTTAAAAATACAAAAGTATGCCAATTCGGAGTGATGCCGTAACTCTTGACCTACTCGATCTTTTGCTCATCACCTGAATAGGGGAAGGAGAATGGGGGTGAGCTTAAAGCTTGTGGGTAACAATTTTATAACCAGTAACAAGCAAAAACCATTTATGAAAACTTATTTGCATTGAACATTTTCATAACCATTGTAATTCCGCATCAAAAATCACAAAACACTTATTTCTCAAAATTTTCAATTTTTTTGAACAATTTGTAAACAATCATGAATCATGCATTCATCAAACTTGCCAACACATTTAGACATATAAGCACATCAAAATGGTTTGAGAGGTCTATAAACAGAACGAACTAACACATTCCCATATAATAGTCCTGTGTAGTCGTGAACAGAACGAACTAACATAATCCCACATAGTGGTTTTGTGTAGTTGCAAACATGAAGGTGTAACATCCCATTACCTTCGGGAAGGTTAGAATAGTAAATATGAGTGATCAATGAGCGCTTAGAAATGCCTTTGCATGTTCATGCACACTATAGCATATTCATACATGGGAATAGTGAATTTTTGCACATGAAAATGATTGTACATACATTCATGATGTTTTCCGGTATAATTGTTAATAAATGTGATGGTTATTAAAAAAATGTGATTTGTGTGCATGAAAAATTGAGTTGGAGAGGGTCATTGTGGTTTTCGATTTTTTGGAGAATTTTAGATTTTTTTTTAAATTTTGGGGATAATTTTTGGACTAGAAAAAATGCCAAGTGGCAAACCAAATGATAACTGGTAGTAGAAATTACTGTCAAATGGCAATGGAAATTTAGATAAATGATTTTTGGGATTTATTAACTAGTGCCATTGAAAATTTGG